>JAWNNJ010001773.1:0-25911 GCA_035045125.1 Hypselothyrea guttata | reverse complement strand
ATTTTTCAAAATTAAGCCTTATTTCTTGTTATCAACTTTAATTATAATGTACATTAAATTGTTTTATAAAACGTAAGTCGTTTTCACAATGTTTTTTTTTATCAAAACGAATTTAAATATAATAAATCAATTATTTATTTTCAAATTAAATACTTAATTCTTGTATTCAACTGTTTTATATAATTTATTTTATTTTTTTTTAATTATTAGTTTTAGTCTTCATTTTCGTCAGTTTCGGTTTGACTGTTTTTGAATTTTGAAGGCTTAATGAATGGTTTAGGAATACTGTTTTTTTTGCCATTGGTAGATGTATTCAATACGCAGACCAGGTTTATTTCAAATCTTGGATGCCACGCCCCCTTTACGCCAAAAAATCAATAGAGGCCTTATAACTTCGTATTTTTATACAGAAAATGTTTTATAACAAGTGTAATATTGAACATAGAACGTTGTTATGCAGAATAAATACTCCTTTCTATTATATATAACTATCCTGAAAAGCGCATTGAAATCGGTTAATAAACGCAGGAGTTAATAAAGAAACATTATTGCAGGCTTCACTTTGCTCGCCTCTGGCAGCGCGTTTTCGTATTCCTTTGAATTCTTTCTTAGTTGCGCTGTTTCGTATGTCACTTACGTTTTTTCGCGGGCACAGCGCAGCTCGTGTGATATTTACGTTTTAATTGACAGGCTGATATCTCAGTAAATACGCAAGATAAAATTATGAAATTTTTTGTGTAGATGAGTTGGGTGATTATGAACATAATTGCATCAAAAACCGAAAATCGAAAGATGTTTGTTACGTTTTTTTCGCGGGAAGGGCTCGATATCGAGATAACATATTTTAGAAATTTGATGCGCTCTTACTACATTTTATAATAACAGGTAATAGGTTCCAAAGTCTAACAGCGTATACAAAAAAGTGGTAATGTGTGGATATTGTTTGTCCTTTTGGAAAGAATAAAGACCAATAACAGCAAAAACCATGGCAGGCGCACACAGACCTTGTTATCGGTTCTAGTCGCCTGGTGTGTGTTGCCAGGTTTTGGGCACTCGCATAAGCTAGATTGGCTGTAAAAAATAAGCTAAAAAAAATAGCAGAGATATAAAAATATATGCTAATTTGTTAACATTATCGGGCAATATAAAATAGAAGAAATCATATCGCTCGTTTACCAGAAGAGTGTCATAACTCAAAAAACGCGATTTTTGAGTTAATGATGCAATAATGTTCGTTCTATCTTGTGTCAAAATTTCATTATCCTATCTTCAATACACACAGCGTGAAAAGAGAATATGTCGCTCCACTTTGTATGGAGATACACGGCGCTTGAAAACTTTAAACGCGTTTATCTGAATGTTCACAGACGCAAAGATCAGTGGGACGGGTCCGACTGTAAAGTACTTTGTACCTTATATTTTATATAATTTATACGGTCTATTTTTAAATTAACGCTTGTTATTCGGATTTTATCAATTGGGGCCATGCGTGGCCTCAATAATTTGAAACAAACTTCATTTGCGTAATAGACCTACAAACTACTGAAAACATAATTTATATAAAATGATTTGTGTCTCTTAATTTGGTGAACATATTCTAATTATGTTCATTGTGGACTGAAGCGTGGTAACCAACATTTGAAATAAACTTTATGCGTATGGTGTACACCTTTCAAAAACAACAAAAACGGCTTCTCTAGCTTTTATAGTTACCCTAAACTACTCAGCGTTTATACAGACAGACAGACAGACAGACAGACAGGGCTAAATCAACTCGGCTCGTCCTCCTGATCAAGAATATGTATACTTTGTGGGGTCTACCACCCCTCCTTCTGCCTGTTACATACATCCTGACAAAGTTAATAACCCTGTATTTTCCCCAACATGCCACACGCAGCCGCAGCAACATCAACAACCAGGGTCCGCCTCCGTCAGCCTACAAGCAGCCCACCAGTGCCAGCGCAGCGCCCCAGCACAGCAAGTGTAGCGCAGCAGCAGCGGCAGCAGCGGCACAGCAGAGCAGCAACGCCTCCAACACAGCAGCAGAGCAACTGCAGCACAGCAGCAGCGCCAGCGCAGAGCAACAGCAGCAGCAGAGCCCCTGCATCCAGCGCAGCGCCCCAGCCGCACAGCGAGTGCAGCACAGCAGAGCAACAAGAGGCCCACTGCATCCAGCGGCCAGCCACAACAGCAGCGCCGCAGCCACACCAGCGAGCACTCTGCGCACACTTGGCCAGGCTAAGCAGCAACAACCAACCGGACAAGCAGCAACAACACAACAAAACAAAAAGAAACACGTAGTTATAAAAATGAATTAAGTTTAATTTAATATTAATATATATAAAACACAAGTAAAAATTTAGTTTGCTTAGTTAGCCGCGCAGCTGATCGGTTGATCAGTGTTGAGCATCAGGCATTAGTGATGGCAGGTTCAATTAGTGCTGAGCAGTAGGTGATAATGGTTAAAATCAGGGATCGCAATTATTATAAGTTTTAAAATAAAAATTGCAAAATAATTATTATTTTCAATTTTTATTATAAAAATTGAAAATAAAAATTGAATTCCCATATCTTTTGAACCAAGTTGACTATTGCCAAAATTTAAAAGGATTCGTGATCTATGATGCAATACCTTTACCGAATATTAAGGATTCTTATACTTAATTTGTTAATATCTAGTATCAAGTACCAAAAACGTTGCAAGGCACTTTTGGCATATGTATCTGTACATGTACAGATACATACATAGGCCAATATGCTATATATGAATATGCACCAATACATATACATAGTACATGTTGGATCAGCAACTGATGTGTGTGTATGGATGTATATATGCACACTTGCACATACATACATATGTATATATGCACACATTAATAGCTGCTCCAACATGTACTATCTATATGTATTGGTGCATATTCATATATAGGTTCGCAAACGAGCTCGAAAACGAACGTTCGTAGACGAAACTTTCTCTGCCACAAACTGAGCGACGGGTAATTCGTTTGAGAATCGTTTGCGAAAGCGCCGGCGATACTCGTCGTTCGCCAATGTTTCGCCTAAATCTCATAGGCGATATCGTTTCCGAGCTTTTGGTCCAGTGGGTAATTGTATGTACAAATACATATGACAAAAGTGCCTGGCAACGAGTTTGGTACTTGATACTAGATATTAAAAAATTAAGTATAAGAATCCTTAATATTCGTCCTGTAAGGACATGCGATGTTGCATTTGAAAGGTATTGCATCATAGATCACGAATCCATTTAAATTTTGGCAATAGTCAACTTGGTTCAAAAGATATGGGAATTCAATTTTTATAAAAATTTATAAAAATTGCAAAATAAAAGTTTTATCCTTTTCCTGAATCGCCGTTAAAAAAAAGGATATGTGTGTTATTTGCACTTGTCGCTGATGTTTTTTTTTGGCTCCAATTTTTTATATCCTGTTTTTAACCCATAATTATTATTTGCGATCCCTGGTCGTGACTGTGTGCCACTGAATTGTTTAATGAACTAGTTTAGTTTAAGGAATCGTTCAATTGAACTGTGTATGAACTGAACAGCACAGCTCTAGCAGTGCACACTCAATCAATCTACCGTAAATAACAAAACACTTGAGCAACTTTTAAATTCTCTCGAAATATTGCGCATATACATAACTCTAAAAGCAAAGCTCAACAATGTCCAAGGTGACAGTTCAAGATATAGAAGCCGTGGACGATTACTGGGGACCGACCTTTCGCTCGATACTAGAAGGCAAGTTTACACAAAGCCTCGTCACCAGCATAATTTAATAACGCCCCGTTTAGGAAACAACAGCAAGTCGATCAGCGAGCAGTTGGATCAGCGCATTCGCAGCCACGACAAGGAGATAGAACGCATCTGCAATCTGTATTATCAGGGATTCATCGACTCGATCCAGGAGCTGCTCCAGGTGCGCACGCAGGCCAAGCAGCTGCACGACGAGGTCCACTCCCTGGACACCTCGCTGCGCACGATTAGCGCCTCGCTCATCCAACAGGGCAATGAGCTGGTGCGGGCGCGGCAGATTGAATCGAATCTGGCAAGTGCCATTGAGGCGCTGAAGTCCTGTCTACCGGCTCTGGAGTGCTACATAAAGTTCACGCAGCAGGCGAGCAACAAGCAATACTACCAGGCGCTGCGCACTCTGGAAACCCTGGAGACGGAGCACCTGTCCCGCCTGCAGCGGCACAACTATCGGTTTGCCACGCAGATGCAAACCCAAATACCCATAATCAAGGAGAACATACGGCGCTCGGCGGCCGCCGACTTCCGGGAGTTTCTCGAAAACATACGCAAGTTTTCTCCACGCATTGGCGAGCTGGCAATCACGCACACGAAGCAGCTGCAGAAGCGCGACATCAATGACATCATACAGGAGCACAAGCAGCAGGGTGTCGGGGGTGCTGCTGAGGGCGGTGGGGGTGGTGGAGATGAGGACGGGGATGACGATGGCAGCAACGTCAGCGCTCAGGACTTGATAGATTTTTCGCCGATCTACCGCTGCCTGCACATCTATATGGTGCTGGGGCAGCAGGAATACTTTGAGAAGGATTATCGTCAGCAGCGCAGGGACCAATCGAAGCTGGTGCTGCAGCCGCCGCCGAATATGCACGACAATCTGGAGGCATACAAGACTTACATCTGTGCCATAGTTGGATTCTTTGTGGTGGAGGATCATGTAAAGAATACAGCCGACGAAGTGGTTACTGCGAGCTATCTGGAGGAGCTTTGGTCCAGTTCGCTAACCAAGTTTGTGAATGAGATCAGCATGAGCTCGTCGTCCTGCACCGATCCCAATATTTTGTTGCGCATCAAAAACTTGATTATGCTCTCCATAAATACCTTCAAGTGCTACGGATACACTGTGCAAATACTCTGGGAGTTGCTGCATGACATGCGAGATCACTACAATGAGGTAGGTTGATTTAGTGATACATAATACATACTGGACAAAATTATTATTAGAACCTTTACTGTAAAAAAGTAAAAAGGGTCTATTAACTTAGTGCAAAGAGGAAATGTGTGTAACACCCAGAAATAGGCGTGGGGTCGGCCCACAAAATACACATATGGACAAAATAATAGGTGCATTTTTTTTATTTTTATACCCTGTACCCATTGAAAAATGGGAAATACAGGGTTATTAACTTTGTCAGAATGTATGTAACAGGCAGAAGGAGGCTTGGTAGACCCCACAAAGTATATATATTCTTGATCAGGAGGACAAGACGAGTTGATTTAGTCTTGTCTGTCTGTCCGTCCGTCCGTCTGTCCGTCTGTATGAACGCGTCGATCTCAGCAACTATAAGAGCTAGAGCAGCCGTTTTGGTCATTTTTGAAAGGTGTATACCATACGCAGATCAAGTTTATTCCAAATTTTGGATACCACGTCCCTACCGCGAACAATGGCCATAAATACAATACATTGACCAATTTGAACGCGTATATCTCAGCAACTATAAGAGCTAGAGCAGCCGTTTTGGTCATTTTTGAAAGGTGTATACCATACGCAGAACAAGTTTATTCCAAATTTTGGATACCACGTCCCTACCGCGAACAATGGCCATAAATACAATAAATTGACCAATTTGAACGCGTATATCTCAGCAACTATAATAGCTAGAGCAGCCGTTTTGGTAATTTTTTAAAGGTGTATACAATACGCAGAACAAGTTTATTTCAATTTTTGGATGCCATGCACCTACCGCGAATAATTGGCCATACATTAGATTCAAAATATATTTTAAATAGAATACTGTACTAGCAAGGCTGATCTTTGGTACAGGGTATAAGACAGTCGGGCTTGCCCGACTGTCATGTCTTGCGGGCGCTAGCCCGCGAGATTTTTTTAACTTTAAATATTTCACTTATTTCTTCGTCAATCTCAACGAATCAAAAGTGTTTTCAAAACGTATAATATTTGTCCTTAAAAAAAAGTTAAAAGCCGTTTCACTTAACCTTTATTTACAACAAAAAATTAATTATTTTCTAAAATGCGCAAATTTTGGCTGGACACATTAATAGGTGTACGAAATTCAATTTTCAAATTTTATCGAAATATCATTAGTTTTGTTTCTGTTTTATATTAAATTCAGTATATGGCAGTCAATTAACGATATATCCACCTTTATATCGCAGGACTTTTTCCATTTTCCTTGGCAAGGACGACATTAACTTGGTACAAATTTCAATTGGAGTGTTGTACCATGTTTTTGAAAAATATCCCAAACTTGATAAATATTTTGACAAAATGTCCTTGTGACTTCTTTTTTGAGTTCACCCCAAAGATTCCTAATGAAACTGTTGTCTGAGGATCGACTTAACCATTCAAAACACCCACATCTTGGTGTCGGAATTAATCCTTTATTACTCGACATGTGCGTTTAGGGCCATTATCCTGCTGGGATTTCCGTAAAAGTTGCATATTATCCTTGGTATATGGTAGAACTACCGCCTCTAATAACTTTTTGTACACGAATCAGTCAATATTTCCGTCATTACGATGATTCGGACCAACACCATCCCATGACAAACGGCCCCATACTATTAGGCTACCACCACTATTTATCACAGTATAATTTGTAATCCTGGCATCAATATTTTTGGCTTTCGGAAGACGAACATTCCTTTTCGAATCATTACCATATTAATTTATCGTGCTTCCGTCGTTTCAGAGGGAATACCCATTTTTTCTCACCCTCCAGTCCGAAGCAGGTTTTTTAATCTTGTGCAAATTTTTGTCCTATCTGTAAGTTTCCCGATCGAAGCAAATTAATCCTGCGAGCAATCTTACCTGGTAGGTGTGCTATTAATCATCGTTGGTGGGCCATCCGTGATGAAACAATAATCCCAATTTCTTTGTAAATTGACCTAATAGGCATAAATGGGCTGCGTTCAGTCATTGAACCAAGCGATTGTCGGCCCTAGGAGGTGATTTTCTAAGATTTCCACAACTATCAACTGTGTTTTTCGGCTTTTAAGCATTTGTTACAAAGGTTTGAGATCGTTTCATAAACATAATAATGGATTTACAGTTATTTTTTTTTTCACCTCGGAGTCGTAGAACGAGCCTTTTCTCCTTCGCACCTTCAAAAATATTTTTTTTCATCTGTTATGTCCTTATTTAGTTGTATTTTCCATAGCTTGCAAATAACTGTCGACCGTTTTTCTTCTTGCGCTCTCGTTGCGAACACAACCGAAAAAGTTCATACTCTCTCGCTCTCGCTCTGAGCAAGAGACTCTTGCTGTCGTCATTTATGTTTTCTGTTGAGCGCTTTTCGTTGAGCTCTTTGTATGTCGCTCTTTCAATGAGCAGTGCGTAAAGAGCGGAACGAGAAACACTCGCACAATGAGGGTCAGCAAAAGACCGATTGACTGAAAAACTCAACGCAAACGGTCTTTACATTTAAAAAGCAAAATAAGTTTCAGAAAAAGTTGTTTTTAAATTTTTATTTGCATTAAACGCGTTCGAACGTACGTTCGCGACCCCCATGCCCCATGCCCATATATATTTTTTGTAACATTTTTTATTTATTATGTGTTAAGCTTTATAACTAGTAAGGCGTTCAGATTTTCTGCACTAATCGAACTTCTTCGTTCACTTAATATAAAGTGTAGGGCTGAGAATGCCCGTTCGACGGAAACTTGTGTTGCAGGTGTAGCCAGCACAATTAATATAATTTATTAATATATTTAATAATATAATATATAATATATTAATTAATTATATATTATATTATTATAATATATATAATATATTAATTAATATATTTCGTCTGCAAAACAGCCGTTCAACGATTTGCTTGCCTATGCGTGTAAATGTATACCAATACATACGCAAAAGACTTTTTGCTTCACTGAACACGACAAAGCGCTCTTGGATCAACCAGAACAAAACAGAATAGAAAAAACCGGTTTCGCTCTGAGCGCGAGCGAGCTCATTCAAGAACCCATAAATCGGTTGCTCTCTGAGTCTTTTCGTAAAGAGTCAGGAAAAAACAGTTATTTGCAGACAACGAGAAACGGTCGACAGTTATTTGCAAGCTCTGGTATTTTCTCAATACCTTACCTTCTGCAACCAAATGATTTTCTTAATTAATTACTGGTAATTGTTTGGCTTCATACACCTATTTTATTGACCAGCCTAATTTGGACTTCGAACACGAAAACACTCAAAAATTTTTACCAGAAAGCTAATTTATAGCAGAAATTGATGATATTCCAACCGAAACAGTGTGACCTTATAGAAAAAGTATAAGTTCATTATAAAATTTCGTGTGCATATCGGATTATAAGGATATGAACATCTTATGAACATCGATATGAACACCTTAATCTCAGCAACAATAAGAGCTAGAGACACCATATTCGGTACCTAGGTTCTCCTATTTCGTAAGTTGCACGAGTTTGTTTTAGATTTTGAATACCCCCCCCCCCCCCCCCCACGCAAATCGCAAAAAGCTACTGTACCCACAATCTTAAAGCTATGTAACTAGTTTATGGCAATTTCTATAGATACTGTAAATTTCGTTTCGATCAGATAAGAAACATCGAACATATGCCACAGACAATTGGCTGCACTAGGCACTTTATTTTATTATTTATTGAATCTATCCCATCCTTAAATTAGATTTTACAAAAAGTATTTAAATCTTATAAACTAAATTGAAAATAATCACTTATGTTGGTGGGTTGTGGACTGTGGCCCCAAGAACTGGTAGCTGGGCTGGGAAATCATTTGTGCGGAGACGTGTTCGGTTCCCCAACTGGGAAAGAGATCTGGCCAGTTGATTGGGGTGTTCGGAAAGTTTCAAGGAGTAAGTTGATTTACCTCGCTTAATTTCCTCCGTTACTAATGGAATGTTAAGGTCCAAATGGATGTTATCATTTCGCATGCACCATGGTGCACTAGTTATTGTTCTTAAAACTTTCGATTGGACTCGTTGGATAATATGCATACCAAGATATGTGGCTAATTTGGATTGTAGAATTTGTGCGTTATTTAGTGTAATTGGAGGGCAGTTGTAATGGTTGATCGTGTATAAGCAATGTTTTATTTTATTTCACATTTTCGCAGGGACTGCAAATAATAATTATGAGTTTGAAACAGTGTTTAAAAAACTGCCGCCGAATTAGCAGAAGTCGCGTAATTTGTGCTGTTTGATGCTTGTGCTGTTTGCGTGCTTTGTGCTGCGAGCAATGTTGCTGTCACAACACCGACAATGCTGTGAAATGCGATCGACAGCCTACAGCAGCCGTTGAATTGAAAATAAAGATGATAAAAAAAACAAAATTGATCTCTCTCAACGCATGTTTTTCGACAACCCAACAACAAAGCGCATTAAATTCCAGGAATTCGCAAATTCGCTATAATATGCCGCGACATAGTATGTTGCCGAAAAATATCACTGTTAAAAATAAAATACCATAAAATTAAAATTTTTTAAATAGTTTAATTATTTTTGCAAAGTATATACCCTTTTCACCCACTTTACAGGGTACAGAGTACGAACACACAACAAATTCTTAGGAATTCTAGGCTGCCTGTGGCCTGTCGTGTGCCAAACCGGTTTCCAACCGAAAGCCCACAGCAGCCAATTCAACGGCTGCTGAGGCTGTCGATCGAATTTCACAGCATTGTCGCTGCTGTGATAGCAACTGCAAAAAAACTCGCAGTCACAGCATAAGCACAATGCACTGCTGCGACAGTTTTCGCAGTTTTATAGGCCCTGTACTTTAAAAAAGTAAAATTTATGCAAATGACAGCTGTGTGTAACAGGCAGAAGGAAGCGTGGTAGACCCCACAAAGTATATTCTTGATCAGGACGACAAGACGAGTCGATATAGCGATGTCCGTCTGTCTGTATGAACACCTAGATCTCAGCAACTAAAAGAGATAGAGACACCATTTCTTGATATGGAGGTTCTCTATTATCGTAAGCAGCACGAGTTTGTTTCAGATTTTTGATATCTCGCTTCCTTCATCCGCGAATCATCAAAAATCTACACCTATCTCAAAAATCTCGAAAACAATAAGCGCCACAGCATCCACAATAATAGCGCTACTGACTTGTAATTTGGTATGTATGTAGTCTATGGTATTCTTCACCGATGCTATATGATTATTAATGATTTGAATTAGAAATAGCGAAGATATGCAAGAGACAATATTTTTCACAATGCGTATATGTGCCACTGTGGCCACAATAATAAAGCTACAGACTTGTAATTTGGCATGTACGTAGCCTACAGAATTATCCATCGATGTTGTGAATAACATTACAAACGGAGAAGAAACAGCGAAGTTATGTAACAGACAATTTTTTAATTTAAATCCAAAAGTGCCACAACAGCCACAGTTTAAAAGCTACAAACTGGGATTTGGCATGTACGCAGACTATAGCATTATCCGTCAATGCTGTGAATTACATTGCCAACGGAAAACAAACAGCGAAGATAGCAAAGACAGAGAAGCCACCTATATCTTGCAGACTGTAAGAGCTAGAAATACCATTTTTGTTATATTCTCCTATGCAGCCATCAGATCAAGTTAGTTTGGGTTTTTTGATAATTCTTCTCATTCCTCTGCTAACCGAAAAACCAAATTAGCAACAGTTTGCAGCTTTAAAGCTACAGTTTAACAGATAATGACTTAGGATATGGTATGTACGTAGTATATGACAATCTCCACCGATACTGTAAATTACATTACGATCGGATAAGAAACAGCGAAGAAAACGCAAAGTACAGGGTCTCCTCCAGTCGGTTGCGTCCGACTGTAGCTCCGACCTTACTGGTTAAACACTGGTTTGAAAAAATTGAAGCCCAGAAATGCCTCTAAATAAAGTGGGAAAAATACACACTAGTTAGTCTTGAACGCCAAATTCGAAAACACAAACCTTTTTTCCCCAATATTTTTTGAAAAAAAAAAATTAATTTTTAATTTTTAGGGGCATGGCATCCAAAAATTGCGCTAAACTTGTTCTGCGTATGGTATACATCTTTAAAAAATGACCAAAACGGCTGCAATAGCTCTTATAGTTCTGAGATCGACGCGTTCATACAGACGGAAAGACAGACAGGGCTAAATCCACTCGGCTCGTCATCCTGATCAAGAATATATATACTTTGTGGCGTCTACCACGCCTCCTTCTGCCTGTTTCATACATCCTGACAAAGTTAATAACCCTGTATTTCCCATTGTATACCATACGCAGAACAAGTTTAGTCCAATTTTTGGATGTCACGCCCCTACCGCGAACAATGGCCATAAATATAATATATTGACCAATTCAAAAGATATAAATCTATCTAAGTAAATTCTTTCTTCTACGAACTGTGGAGATGATTAATATCTACCAATTATACAAATTTCAATTGAATCGGTCCATTATTAAAAGAATTATTATTAATTAAAAATATATTTTTTTTATTACATTAATTTGGATGTACTATATGTAAGTAGTAGTAGGCTATGCTACATATAATAATATCCCGATATGTCATTCACACTAAACTATACACAAAAGATCAAACTCTGGTCGAAGTGTACAAATTCCCAATATTTAGTATTTCTTACGTTGTTATACAGTTGAACTTCGGAACAAGACAAAATAATATTTTGTTTAACAACATATAGTACATTTAAATTGAGGAATGACAAGAATATCATTGATTCTGATTCTCATTCACACAACTCTGCTTTTTGTATAGCAGCATGCCATATTAAATTTAAAATATATTTTAAATAGCATACTGTACGAGCAAAAGTGATCTGTGTTAAAGGGTATAAAACAGTCGGGCTTGCCCGCGAGATTTTTTTAATCTAAAAATTGAAATATAATAATTATTTTTTATTTGTAATATTAATTAAATTAATTAAAAAAAAAATAATAATTAAATAATTAATATAAAAACCAGAATGAGCGGAGCAGATCAGTCGGACGGGCCCAACTGTCTTATACCATGTGCCACAGCTCGCGCTGCGCGCTTGCAAATACAGTTTATAATTTAAATATTTTATATATAATTAATTTATTTATAAAGAATAGTATAGGCGCGCTTCGTTTTGTTTATATCTTTTGTGTTTATTAACCGATTTCAATGCGCTTTTCAAGATTTCAAGTATTTCGAAGCTTATATCTCCTGTGTTTATTTATTTATTTATTTATTTAAAGTCGACTAAGGCCAGTCGACCAAGAGAAATTAAATTACAAATTAAAATTAAAAATAATAAAATTAGAATTAAAATTTAATTTAAAAATATAAGATAAGAAAAGAAAAAACTGGGGTAATATATTAAATAAGATTAAAATATGAAATCAAATTAAAGAAAAAAAAAACAAGGTCCAGCATTCGCTGCAAGGATATGTGGAAAACCCAGAAAAACCCAATCAGACCAAGATTAGTGGTTAGTTGTGTTAATCATTGTTACCAAGCTACTACACAGTGTTATGTTGAGTTAGATAATTTAAAATAGCAAAATAGAAGGGAGAGAGGTATCTATATCGAATACACTACAAAGACGGTTGTAGTCAGTGCAGAGTATTCGAAAGGGTTCATGCAAGGAATAGTAAGTAGAGCAAAAATTTAGAGTTAAAGGTGTGAAATTGCGGGTTGGTCGGTGAGGTACAGAGAAATTAATTTTCCCTAACAAAGAAGGTGAGTCAATTTCCCCACGCAACAGCTTTACCATAAATACTACACCAGGAAAGATTAATTAAGAGCAGTCTACTTCTATAGGAAGGTAAATCAACGCCAGGAACCCAGTTAAGGCCACGAAGAGCGAATAGAAGAAATTTCTTTTGTACGGATTCAATTCTATCCTGGTGTATCGAATACTGTGGCGACCAAACACAAGATCCACACTCAAAAATAGGACGCACAAGACCCCGAAGAGCCTTACTGATGGTGAGCACGATGTGCTTATCGAATTTAGTCCTAAATCAATTACTTCATGAATTCGAGAAAGATGCATACTGTTCAGCAGTTCAGAAATGTTCAGAAATGTTTGGGCTGGCCCCTGCAAAATGTCATCACCTTACACTTCGTTCAGTTTAAGTAAAGCTGATTGGTCTTACACCAAGATAAGAAAGAATTCAAGTCTGCTTGTAATAATGACTGCGAGGTGATGTCATCATACGTTAGTCACAGCTTAACATCGTCGGCATACATAAGTATGGAAGAGTGTGATAATACAAATGGAAGATCATTGATGAACAAGTTGAAAAGCAAAGGACCAAGGTGGCTACCTTGAGGAACACCAGACGTTACATATACAGGTTTAGATACACTATTATTAAAAATAACTTTCTGAGTTCTATTGTTTAAGTACTCAGAGATCCAGCAAATAAGGTTAGTAGGGAATCCAATAAGATTTAGTTTTTTAAGTTGTAGAGAATGGTTAACAGAGTCAAAGGCCTTGCTGAAGTCGGTATAGATGACATCAGTTTGCATTTTTCTTTGGAATCCGCTTATCACAGAGGAAGTTAATTCTAATAGGTTAGTGGTAGTAGATCTACGTTTCACAAAACCATGCTGGAAAGGTGAAATAATAGAGCTACATAAATGTTGTAGTTGAGGTGTAATTAAGCTCTCAAATACTTTAGGAATAGCGGACAACTTGGAAATACCTCTATAATTTTTTACATCGGACTTGGAACCCTGTTTGTGAAGAGGAATTATAAAAAATTCCTTCCAAATACTAGGAAAAGCAGAATGATCAATGGATAAAGAGAATAATTTATGTAAGGGATCACTTAAAGCGTCAGCACAGTACCTAAGTACACAAGCTGGCACTCCGTCAGGCACTGGGGAACAGACCGGTTTAATTTGATTAAGACTGTCAAGTACCGAACTTTTCGTGATGATTGGCTCAAAGATGCAATTAGACCGTTGTTGATAGTAAGGGTAAGGAATATCAAAATCGTTAGAAGACGAGTACGTGGTTTAAAAAAATTCAGCAAACAAATCGGCAGAGGCCTGATCAGTGGCTGCTTTCATATTTTCAAGGTAAACTGATGGGGGCAATGAAGATGACTTTCGCTTATAGTTGACAAAGTTATAGAATTGCCTGGGATCTTGGGCAAATTGTAACTTACAGCGACGGAAATACTTATTATAGCATTGCGAATTTACAATTAGAAAATTACATTTGGCCACTGCATATCGAGAAAAATCAGATGGGTTGCCTGACTGCTTGTATTTTTTATAAAACCGTGAGTTGGAATTCTTTAATCCCGCTAATTCCTTTGTAAACCAAAGGGGTCGCTTGGACCTGACTTTGGATACTACCGGAACGCAGGAATTGGAGTTTGGAGTATAAGTGTATTAAGCTTCAGAAAATCGGTTCTACGGAAGCAACGCATTTTGCGTGCTGCACTAGTTACTATAATAGGACCAGGCAAGTCTAAAACTAACTCCAATGTAGGGTGAAAGTTATCTTCAGGTGAAACAAGAGGATTAGTACGACAGGTAATGCTACGGGATGGATAGGATGAAAAAATCAGGTCTAGAATACGGTCACTGCAGTTTTTAATAGGATTTACTTGTACAAGGCAAAGTTCTAAAAGTCCCTCAATGAACTCATGAGAACTGGAAGGGTTTAACACACCGAGCTCGCCAGTCCAGTCAAGCCCCGGTAAGTTGAAATCGCACATAATGATAAGGTGATCGTTATCAGAAACAAGAGAAGAAATTGATTGGATAACGGAAAGGTGATTAAGATAGATAGAAACGTCCGAGTTAGGTGGTACGTAGGAAGAAGTAATAAAGATAGAATAGTTAGCAAAAGTGATCCTAACACCTACAAATTCAATGCCCAGAGCACTAGATGGAGCAATTATTTCCGAAGACAGGTCAGAGTCAACGGCAATAAGAACTCCACCTCCTACTCTAGATAAGCGATCGCATCTATAAGTGGTATATCGACTTGGAAAAATAGAAAGGTCTGAAACTTCGGGCTTTAGCCAAGTTTCAGTAAGCACTACGACATGAAAATTAAAAGACAAACTATTTACATACAGCATGCTAAGTTTTGTATTAAGTCCACGAACATTTTGATAAGCTACAGAAATTGAGGTTAGTTTTTTGAGACTGAAGAAGAGGAAGAAGTAGAAGGCAATACAGGTAAAGAAATCGGGGACCGATTTTGCTTTTTTTGAATAAACTCTTTTACCACTAAATCACTCGGCCAAAATGAACTACAGCAAATATTCTGAAATACCTCGACCGGGACGCTAATTTTAAAAGAAGCTACATCTCGAGCATATTTGAACATAAATTTATCGACCAAAATATTGGGGGCTTGTATTTTTGAGGATATATAGGATTTAATATCGTCGGGTGTAGTGTCCGGCGATAGACGGGATATAAAAATATGTTTTTTTGGAGGAACTACTCTAAGAGGATTAGGTTGGTTGGGAAGGGTGGGTGCCGTATTATTATTAAGCATGAAAGCCGGTGGAGCGGATTCTGGTGGAATTATCTTTACAGAAGGCTCAGATAAGAATTCACTACCAGAAGCCCCGGCAGGAAGCGGAGAAACAAAAGTCATCAATTGCTGACTGTTTGGTAATACAGGCGTAACTGGGCGGGGTAAGGCGTCACCTGCGGGAACACGCAACTCACTCCGATCACGAGACACACCCGAAACCTTAGGCTGAGTCATTCCTGGAAGCTCAT
Source organism: Hypselothyrea guttata (assembly GCA_035045125.1). Lineage (NCBI taxonomy): Eukaryota > Metazoa > Arthropoda > Insecta > Diptera > Drosophilidae > Hypselothyrea > Hypselothyrea guttata. The sequence goes on along the minus strand of JAWNNJ010001773.1, from coordinate 10,202 downwards.
TTGCTAGTTTTAAACTAGCAAAACGCTCCTCCATAGAATTAAATCCTGCGTTTAATTTTCTGAACGCTTTCCGCAATTCAGAAAATCCGTCTCTAGTCTGTCTCATAAAAGATCGGAAGTCAAGCTCCCCACTCCTGCAGGCTTCACAGCTCCACTCTAAGCCCGGTATTAGTTGCGAGATAATCGCGTACCTTTAGTGTAAAGCCGGCACATTTCACATGTGCCACGCTGTCACACAGCCAGCACCCGATATAGTCCGCATTGGTATCAGACGGACATTTACAGATTTTTATGCAACAAGCAGACATTACGAAAAAAATAATATGCTCCACTTGCACGAGTTTAAAATACAGGGTATAAAGCAAACAGTTATTTACGAAAAGAGAGAGAGCGAACAACAACACTATGTGCACTAAACAGTTATCAACACCAAACGTTCAGAGCGCAAAGAGCGAAACTGGGGGTAAAGCGCACAGCAAACGAAAATACAAAAACAAAGCACTGCGTGTACGTTTGTATATATGCAATATTGAGCAAGTCAATATTGAAAATACAAAACTGCAATTTAAACAAATTACACTATGTTAATAATAAAAATTATTAAGCACAAGCACAAGACAGTTGTTTATTAACGCACTTGATAAATAATTAGCTATTAAAATTTGTTAAAACAAGACTAAAAGTTAGTTTTATCACGAGCACAGTATAAACACAGCCGATCACCACAAAATATAATAGAAGAGAGTATACTATATTCCGAATAACAACATTCTATTGAAATATTACGCTTGTTATTCAACTTTTTATGTTAAACCAGTAAGGACGGAGCTACAGTCGGACGCAACCGACTGTAGGAGACTCTGTACTTTGTGTTTTCTTCGCTGTTTCTTATTCGATCGTAATGTAATTCACATCATCGATGGGGATTGTCATAGACTACGTACATGCCATATCCCAAATCTTCAGCTTTAAAACTTGAGCTTTAAAACTGCAAACTGTTGCTAAATTGGTTTTTCGGTTAGCGGAGGAATGAGAGGAGTTATCAAAAAACCTATACTAACTTGATCTGATGGTTGCATAGAAGAACATAAATACCAAAAAATGGTATTTCTAGCTCTTATAGTTTGCAAGATCTAGGCGGCTTCTCTGTCTGCGCTATCTTCGCTGTTTCTTTTCCGTTGGTAATATAATACACAGCGTTGGTGGATATTGCCATAGGCTGCGTACATGCCAAATCCCAAGTCGATAGCCTTTAAACTGTGGCAGTAGTGGCGCTTACATACATTTATAAAACAATTCATTGGTGCATAACTTCGCTGTTTCTTCTCCGTTTGTAATGTAATTTACAGCATCGATGGATAATTCAATAGTCTACGTACATTTCAAATCACAAGTCTGTAGCTTTATTATTGTAGCTGCAGTGGCACATACATGCATTTTGAAAAAAATTGTCTCTTGCATATCTTCGGTATTTCCAATTCAAATCATAAATAAATTAATATCATCGATGAAGAATACCTTAGGCTACGTACATGCCAAATTACAAGTCTGTAGCGCTATTATTGTGGCTGCTGTGGCGTTTATAGTTTTCGAGATTTTTGAGGTAGGTGTAGATTTTTGATGATTCGCGGATGAAGGAGGCGAGATATCAAAAGTTTGAAACAAACTTGATCTGCTTGCATTAACTGACTACCTAAATCCGGAAAGGTGGTGTCTTTAGCTCTTGTAGTTGCTGAGATCTAGGTGTTCATACGGACAGACGGACAGACGGACAGACAGACAGACGGACAGACGGACATGGCTATATCGACTCAGCTCGTCATCCTGATCAAGAATATATATACTTTGTGGGGTCTGCCACGCCTCCTTCTGGCTGTTACATACATTCGCACAAAGTTATTAACCCTGTTTTCCCATTTTTCAAATGGGCACAGGGTATAAAAACACGAGGTTGTGTGAATTTTATTGATTTTTGGTCGTAAAAGGGGCGTGGCATCAACGATTTAAAATAAACTTGATCTGCGTATTGAATACACCTACCTATAGCAACCAAAACGGCTACTCTATCATTTATAGTTTAGGAAATCTCAGCGTTCATACAGACAGACAGACGGACGGACAGACAGACAAACAGACAGGGCTAAATCGACTCAGCTTGTCTTCCTGATCAAGAATATATATACTTTGTGGGGTCTGCCACGCCTCCTTCTGCCTGTTACATACATTCTGACAAAGTTTTTAACCCTGTTTTTCCCATTTTTCAAATGGGCAGAGGGTATAATAATTTGTTTCAAAAAATACAAAAATTATTCTTATTCCTTATTTTTTTTGAATTATAACCGTTTCGGTCTCTACGTTTTAGGTTCTGCTTCAACGGTGGGTGCACGTCTTCCGCGAGATTCTGGACAAGGAGCAGTTTGTGCCGATGGTTGTGGAAAACACAGACGAATATGAGTGCATTATAGAGCGTTTTCCGTTTCACTCTGAACAACTGGAGAATGCGCCGTTTCCAAAGAAATTTCCATTTTCCCGCATGGTGCCGGAAGTCTACCATCAGGCCAAGGAATTCATGTACGCGTGTATGAAGTTTGCCGAGGAGCTGACGCTCTCTCCCAACGAGGTGGCCGCCATGGTTCGAAAGGCGGCGAATTTGCTGCTGACGCGTAGCTTTAGCGGCTGTCTGTCCGTGGTGTTTCGGCAGCCGAGCATAACGCTCGTGCAGCTGATACAGATCATAATAGACACACAGTATCTCGATAAGGCTGGCCCCTTCCTGGATGAATTCGTCTGTCACATGACCAACACGGAACGTGGCATTTCGCAGACACCGTCGGCAATGTTTCATGTGGCGCGCCAGGATGCAGAGAAGCAGGTGGCAGTGCGTATATGCTTCAAGATCGACGAGTTCTTTGAGCTGAGCGCCTACGATTGGCTGCTGCTGGAGCCGCCGGGCATTGCCTCTGCCTTTATAACCGACATGATCTCCTATTTGAAGAGCACTTTTGATAACTTCTCGTTCAAGCTGCCCCAGATTGCTCAAGCCGCCTGTCGACGCACCTGCGAGCACATTGCTGATAAAATTTATTCCGTTCTCTACGACGAGGACGTGAAGCAAATCTCGACTGGTGCACTGACGCAGATTAACTTGGATCTGATGCAGTGCGAATTCTTTGCCGCTTCAGAGCCCGTGCCTGGGTTGCGTGAGGGCGAACTTAGCAAATACTTTCAACGCAATCGGCAGCTGCTGGATCTACTCATACTGGAGGAGTGGAGCACGTATTTTCACGACTATGGCAAGCAGGAGAATCGCTACCATCTCGTCCACCCACAATCTATTATTGCTATACTGGAAAAAATACGCGAAGCGGACAAAAAGCCCATATTCTCGCTGGTGCGCAAAAACGATAAGAAAAAACTGCTCGAAACTGTTCTTAAACAGCTAAAGCATATCGCAGACCGCCAGAGTTAGAAGAGCTAAAATTGGACGTAGCCTTTATTTTCAGCCCAATTTTGTAGCGCAAACGCAACTCAATAAAGTTGGCGACTTTTAAACTAATTAATTCCTTTTAATTCGAGATTTATTCTGTCACTAGAGCGGCGTTAGACTATTGACTAATGCATTATATTGTTACAAAAGAGAAAATTGTCTGTTGAATATCTTCACCGATTCCCATCCGATCGTATTATAATTTAACAGGACTACACTTTTATATATGTAACCAGTAAGGACGGTTCTACAGTCGGACGTAACCGACTGTAGTAGACCCTGTATTTTGTGTTTTCTTCGCTGTTTTTTATCCGATCGTAATGCAATTCACAGCATTGATGGAGACGGCCATAGACTACGTGCATGCCATATCCCGTATAGTTACCATTAAAATCATAGCTTTAAAACCTAAAACTGTTGCAAAATTGTTTTTATCAATTAGCGGACCAAGGTGAAGAGTTATCAAAAAACTAAAACAAACTTGATCTGATTGCCGCATAGGGGAACCTAAAAAGCAAAAAATGGTATTTTTAGGTTTTATACTTTGGAAGATCTAGGTGATTATATTTTTAAATATATTATCTCTGAATATCTTCGCTGTTTCTTGTCCGATTGTAATGCAATTCATAGCATTGATGGAGAAGGCCATAGACTACGTTCATGCCAAATCTCGTATCTTTACCATTAAAATCCTAGCTTTAAAACCGAAAACTGTTGGAAAATTATTTTTCAATTAGCGGTCCAATGCGAAGAGTTATCAAAAAACTTAAACATATTTGATGTAATTGCTGCATTGGAGAACCTAAATACCAAAAAATTGTATTGCTAGCACTTCTAGTTTCCAAGATCTCGTTGGCTGTTTTTTGTTTTTCGCGGTTAGCGGGTGAATGGGGAGAGATATCAAAAATCTAAAACAAACTTGATCTGCTTGCAGCATAGGAGAATCTACATACCGAAAATGGTATCTCTAACTCTTATAGTTGCTGAGATCTAGATTTTCATACGGACGGACAGACGCAGACAGACGGACATGGCTATATCAACTCAGCTCGTCGTCCTGAGTCAGAATATATATAGTTTGTGGGGTCTACCACGCTTCCTTCTGCCTGTTACACACAGCTGTCATTTGCACTAAATTAATAGACCCTTTTATTTTTTTAAAATACAGGGTCTAATGAAATTACTATAATTCACAATGGTAGAAATTACGACATTACAGTAATGGTATATAATAAAACCAGAATGGGCGGAGCAGATCAGTCGGACGGGCCCGACTGTCTTATACCCTGTGCCAAAGCTCGCGCTGCGCGCTCGCAAATACAGTAAAAAAATGTATTTAAATATTTTACATAATTTATTTATATTTTGTGTTTTTTAACTGATTTCAATGCGTTTTTCGAGATAGTTAAATATAATAGAAGAGAGTTTATGTTCCAAATAACAACATTCTATGTTCAATATTACGCTTGCTATATAACTATATAACTAACGTCAAATATTCAAACATACACACAATTCAAGCGCCAAGCAACATGCTTGGTATTGCTATGCCTCACGCACGCTATACCCTGTGCCCATTTGAAAAATGCGAAAAACAGGGTTAATAACTTTGTCAGAATGTATGTAACAGGCAAAAGGAGGCGTGGCAGACCCCACAAAGTATATATATTCTTGATCAGAGATACGAGCTGAGTCGATTTAGCGATGTCCGTCTGTCTGTTTGTCTGTCTGTCTGTCTGTCTGTATGAAAGCGTCGATCTCAGCAACTACAAAAGCTAGGAATGCCGATTTGGTTGCCATAGATAGGTAGTTATCTTACGCATATCAAGTTTATTTCGAAAATTGGATGCCACGCCCCCTTTACGCCCAAAAAATCAATAAAACTCACACAACCTCGTGTTTTTTACCATATAAAGTTGAATAACAAGCGTAATATTAAACATAAAAGGTTGTTATTTGGAACACAAGCTCTCTTGTATTATATTTAACTATCCTGAAAAGCGCAATGAAATTGGTTAAGAAACACAGGAGATATAAGCTTCACAATGGTTGAACTTAAAAGTTCAAAAACAAGCGTAATATTAATCATAGAATGTTGTTATTATTGAATATATACTCTCTTCCATTATATTTAACTGTCCTGAAAAGCACATTAAAATCGGTTTCAAAACAAAGGAGATATAAGCTTGCTAATATTGCATGCATTGCAAGCGCAGCCGCTATACGTGTAAGAATAGCGTGCGAGAGGGATGGCAATACCAAGCATGTTGCTTAGCATGTTGCGTATGTGTGAATATTGGAACATATAAAGTTAAATAGCAAGCGTAATATTGAGTATAGAATATTGTTATTTGGAACTTAAAATTTTTAGACCCTTTACTTTAAAAAAGTAAAAAGGGTCTATTAGTTTAGTGCAAAGAGGAAATGTGTGTAACACCCAGAAGGAGGCGTGGCAGACCCCATAAAGTATATATATTCTTGATCAGGACGACAAGACGAATTGATATAGCCATGTCCGTCTGTCCGTCTGTCTGTCTGTCCGTCCGTATGAACACCTAGATCTCAGCAACTATAAGAGCTAGAGACACCATATTCGGGATTTAGATTCTCCTATTTCGCGAGCAGCACGAGTTTGTTTTAGATTTTGGATACCTCCCCCCCTTCCCCCGCAAACCGCAAAAAGCTACTGCAGCCACAGCTTTGAAGTTATTGACTTGTAATTTGGTACATAACTAGCTTATGGCATTTTCTATTGACTCTATGAATTCCGTTCCGATCGGATAAGAAACAGCGAAAATATGGAACGGACAATTTGCCGCACTAGGCAGAGGGGGGGTGGTGTGCCTTGCATACGCAGGTAGGTTAGTGTGCGTGCCTTTGACTGTGTTTGTATGTTCATATATTAGTAGTAGTAGTAAAGTAAAGGGTCTCCTACTGTCGGTTACGTCCGACTGTAGCTTCCGTCCCGCTGATCTGCCCCGTCCATATATTTTGTTTTGAAAACAGCTTCTCAAACAGAAGCTTCAAGCTCTGTTTTGAAAACAGCTTCTCAAACAGAAGCATCATGCTCTGTCATTTGTTTTCAAAATCACTTCTGTTATGTAAAAATAAATAAATGCACTATTTTTTTTTTATTATATTTAACTATCTTGAAAAGCGTATTTAAATCGTTTAATAAACACAAAATATAAATAAATTAATTATATATAAAATATTTAATTAAATTATATACTGTAGTTGCGAGCGCGCAGCGCGAGCTTTGGCACAGGGTATAAGACAGTCGGGGCCGTCCGACTGATCTGCTCCGCCCATTCTGGTTTTTCCTTAGCTATTATGACGTTGACTCACATCTTTTCAGTTATGAAAAAATTTGAGCAAAATATTAATTTTTGTGTTAATAGTGCTCTGCGATAGCGTACATTCTGATTGAAATAAAACAAGTCAATAACTTCAAAGCTGTGGCTGCAGTAGCTTTTTGCGGTTTGCGGGGGAAGGGGGGGAGGTATCCAAAATCTAAAACAAACTCGTGCTGCTCGCGAAATAGGAGAATCAAAATCCCGAATATGGTGTCTCTAGCTCTTATAGTTGCTGAGATCTAGGTGTTCATACGGACGGACAGACAGACAGACGGACAGACGGACATGGCTATATCGACTCGTCTTGTCGTCCTGATCAAGAATATATATACTTTATGGGGTCTGCCACGCCTCCTTCTGGGTGTTACACACATTTCCTCTTTGCACTAAACTAATAGACCCTTTTTACTTTTTTAAAGTAAAGGGTCTAAAAACCCAACAACACATGAAATTCCAAGAAAAAGAACGCGCAAGCTCGCGAGCAGCGGCGATTTGTCGCGACACAGGCAGAAAATGAGTGGAATGAGAAGAAATACACGCCTTTTTTTTTTTTTTAATAATTATTTACATCTGCCCATGGCAATTAATTAAATTGTGTCATACATTGAGGGGGAGAATAGTTATAATTTTTATAGTGATCCTGGAGGGTAAATGGTAAGGGTTGGGTTATAGGACTCGAGTGGTAAAAGAGTTTATTCAAAAAAAGAAAAATCGGTCCCCGATTTCTTTACCTGTATTGCCTTGTTGTGAAACCGTAGGCTTCATTGATGAGCACAGTAGTGCTCGGGGGTAATTTAATCTTGTACCAATAAATTTAGATAAACGTAATTCATCAAATTCACATATTTATTACACTTTCAATTGTCTTCAGTTTCATTTTAATACATTTAATTTAATCAAAGAAATTGCGAATATAAAACGCGACCAGCTCGCACGTACGTCCGTCTCGTTGCTCTGCTCTTAATGCTCTCTTTTCATGTAGTTGGACATGTGCGTGCGAGAGTGGAAAAATGTTAAATTACAGCTTATGTTATTGGCAGGGTTGCCAGAAATCCGTCCATGCCGCCCCCAATACTGGGACCAGTATTAGAATTCGTAGATCCATATCCGTTTGAATGAGGGTAGGCTTCTTGCTGAAATGATAAGAGCCTATCACAGTGAATGTATATGCGATCAAAGGTGTAAGTTAACTATTTTCTGCGAGAGTTTGTTGGGTATATCTGGGTAACGGCAGCCTGCATATCTTTGATACAGATCGTTTGTATAATCCAGATACGGTTCTAATAGATACTACTCTGACTAAATTGTCAGCTCCAGGATGGACTTCCATGATTTTTCCAAGTTTCCATTGATTTGGTGGGAGGCGATCGTCTTTGACTATGACTATGTCACCCACTTGTAAGTTCTCAGTTTCTTGACGCCACTTTGGACGAGATTGAAGATGTGACAGCCAATCTGAACTCCAACGTCGCCAAAATTGATGCAGCATTCGTTGGCCTTCGAGAAATTGCGTGGTCAGTGGTACATCTTTGGACGTAACGTCTGGTGGTGCAAGAAGCGAATCCCCAATTAGAAAATGTCCAGGTGTAAGTACTGCCAAATCATCTGGCTCAGAATTAAGTGGACATAACGGCCTTGAGTTAAGACACGCTTCTATCTGTGTTAATACAGTAGATAGCTGTTCAAAAGTCATTTTAACTCCAGAAAAGGTTCGATAAAGATGCGTTTTGACTGCTTTTACATTGGCTTCCCATAATCCTCCAAAATTTGGACTATGCGGGGGATTAAAGTGCCATTGAATCTGTCGAGATGCTAAAAACGGAATAACATCTTTGGAAAATTCAGTCGTAGAGTTGATGTGCCAGTTTCGAAGCGCCGTATCAGCTCCTGTAAAGTTTGTGCCGCAATCGCTATACATATGCTGACACCATCCTCGTCGTGATAGAAATCGTTGTAGGGCCATGATGAAGTGTTCAGTTGATAATCCTGAAACAGCTTCCAAGTGAACTGCTTTCGTAGCCAAACAGATAAAGACTGCAATATAGGCTTTGTACGTTGAGGTTCCACGAAGTCGAGCGGCACGAATTTCAAATGCACCAGTGTAGTCTACTCCTGTTGCAATGAATGCTCGCTTTGGTGGGTTTACACGATGAAGTGGAAGATCCGCCATTAGTTGTTGACTCGGTTTAGGACGATGTCGAAAACAAATAACACATGTGCGTAGCACACGCTTGACCGTTTGCTTTCCGTGTGTTATCCAAAACTGATGCCGAATTGTGGCAAGTGTGAGCTCGACTCCGCCATGTAAGGTGATTCTGTGAGCGTTGCGAATGACGATATCCGCGAAATGATGAGTATGTGGTAGGATCATCGGGTTGCGTTGGTCCAATGAAAGGTGATTTGCATTCCTTAAGCGACCACGGACGCGTAAAATGTGTTGCTCATCTAGAAATGGAGAAAGTTGAGATAATTTGTTGTTGCTAGGGAGAATTTTGTTGTTCTTTAACATATTAATCTCATCTGTTAACGTTTCATGTTGAATTATACGTATTACATAAATCAGGGCTTGCTGTAGTTCTGGAACACGTAGTGGTCCATATCTTCGTTCCTGATTCTTGGCTTGAGCATTATGCGTAAACCGCAATACATATGCTATGACTGCTAAGGTTTTGTTGTATGAAGAGTATTTATAGATAAAGCTATCTGGTGTGTCTTGGACTTGGGTCTGATGCGACGCTCGATTGATAGGCTTTTCTTCTATGTCGTTCATGTTTACATCTTGTGTTGTAAATTTGTCAGTTGGCCAGTAACTTTCATGTAGTTGTAGCCATTGAGGACCAGACCACCATAAAGGATGAATGGCTAGTTCCTGTGGAGTGAGACCGCGCGTAGCACAGTCTGCTGGATTATCGTTGGTTGGTACATGTCGCCATTGTTGAGGTGTATATGATTCTAGAATTTCCCCGACACGATTGGAGACGAACGTTTTCCAACGTGCAGGATTACCGTTGATCCAAAATAATACAATCGTTGCATCTGTCCAGAAAAATGTGGACATTGGGATTCCGGCAGTGCGTAGTTGTCCCTGAATCCATGTGGCAAGTTTGGTTGCTAAAACAGCTCCCGAGAGTTCCACACGAGGTATAGTTAGAGGCTTCATGGGAGTTACTCGGCTGCGTGCAGCGATTAGATGCGTTTCAATAGATCCATCGTCCAGTATCGCACGTAGATATGCGCAGGCAGCATATGCAATGGATGATCCGTCACAGAATAGATGCAACTGAAGTGATTGAATATCCGTCATATCGAAGTTTAACCATCTAGATATTTTCAGTCGCTCTATGGAAGGTAGGTTGTTT
>JAWNNJ010001770.1:0-425336 GCA_035045125.1 Hypselothyrea guttata | reverse complement strand
TGTGTTCTATAATTTAGGTAAAAATCGCAATAGAATCGGTAAGGAATTTAAATTAACTAAGTATTTTCTGGCAAACTAATCTTCTTATTTCAAGTATGATTATTTTTTAAACCCTTTACTTTAAAAAAGTTACGTCCGACTGTAGCCTCCGTCCCACTGATCTGCCCCGTCCCTATATATATATTTATCTTAGTATAATTTACCCGAATATGGTTAGATAATATAACTAGTGATTCTTTATTTCAAGTCCAATTCAAGTGACGAAAACTGTTATTTGAAATGGAATATAGGATTTGCTGTTGTCGGTTGCGTCCGACTTATGATTTTTATTTTGTATCAGAAGTGATTTGAAAATTTATAAATCTGTAAATTAAGATAATTAATCTCTTTATTTTAAGAAATTGCTTATTTTGTTGTGTTATCTATCCCGTAACGTCTATTTTAAGCTACCCAGCTGGGAAAGCATAGGGTATATCCGTAGCAGCCAAAAAATAACTGGAAACTGGGCTGAATGTGCGTTGCTGCAGTTGCTGCTGTTGCAGTTGCAGTTGCAGTTGGAGTTGTCGCTGTTGTTGGTGCTGTGAGAGTGCTGATGGTGGCAGCAATGGCGATGGCGATGGTGTCGGCAATGTCAATGGCAATGGCGCTGGTGTTGCTGCCACCGATGATACTCGCATTTAAATTAACATTATTTGCATGCCACGCTTGCAGCATAAATTTCAGAGCTCACGCGCCTCGCCGATACCAATGCAGCAAAGATATGCGAGGGTGACAAGGGAAGGGACGTGGGGACAACGAGCGAGTCGGCGTAAGGGAGATAAAGAAGAGGGAATTGTTTGTTTGTGGCGGCGTGTGTAAATGGTTTTGATCCTGCATATCATGTGCAGTAGGCAAAGGCATTGAAATGCACATTGAACTGCAACGGCAAAAGCTACAACAACAACAACAACAACATCAACAACAACAACAACTGCAACAACAATAACAAATAACTGCAGCAACATGAATTGGACAAACGCTCAGAGCCTGCGCTTGCGGATTGCCCTTGGTCAACAATTTTGGATAGCGCAGGGCTGTATTTTACCTCCTGTACGCCTTGGGCACTTTGCTGTGAGGGGCCCATTTAACTAAGCAACTTAATTTGCCAAATTGTTTGCTTATTATATTTTGATTGTTGAATCGTCAAAGATGCCCTTGAATTCGATTTTCTTAGTATCTCACATCTGAGATATCTGACTTAATAAAGTAATATTCTTGATCAGGACGACGAGCTGAAATAATGCTAAACATCCGGAAACTTAAAGAGAAAGGGCAATAATTTTTTTTTAAATAATGGTAGTATTATACCAAAACAGATCAAGTTTATTTGCAATTAATACGCTCTAATAGATAAAAACTGAATAACTAACAAAACATTTTTATCTCTACTGAAAAAAGCTTTAAAATAAGCTAAGAATTTATTTTTATTTGCTCGAATTGATTACTTTACATATAAATTCAAAATAATTCAAGTGATTTGATAGTTGGGCAGTTGTCCTGAGCCCCCAGTGGGAGATCCGACACTGACATAGAGCATAGGACGCTGTGTGTGTGTATATGTGTGAGTGTGGCGTTATATGTGTGTATGTGTGTGGGTGTGTGTGGTACAGTTAGCTATACACTCTTGAGGCCACTGTTCATTAAACTGGCGGCAATCCATTGCAATGCATAATGTCATTACCATTTAAAAAAGCCACTCGAATACGCGATTTTCACATTAATTTCGGTGCACGAGGTCGCAACTGGCAGACCGCAGGTCAATTTCAGCGGCAATGCACATAAACTATAATAATAATAACTTAATCAGCTGACAGCAATAAACATTAAAAAAAAACACGCACATAGTGCAAAAATGCGCACATATTTCATATGGCGCCTGGAAAATTGCATTACAGCATCAGGCATGTTGTTGCGGCAAGTTGTTATTGCTGTTGTTGATGTTGTTGTTGATGTTGTTGATGTTGCTGATGTTACTATTGCTGTAAATTTGCGTAATGCGCATCATAATTCAGCCCAAAAGCCTTGAAACGTTTAAAAATGTCATTATTAAGCGAATGCACTGCCTATAAATACATCCTTATCGCAGGATAAACAGAAATATTGACCAGCGAACTCTTCCAGCAGACATATTAAACATACAAGCAAATCACATTTAAGTTTAAAAAGAGGATCCTCCACGCTTTTTCGGCTCTTGTTTAGCAGTAAAGGATAACTGTTAAACTTTAGCTTAAGAGCACAATGTATTATTATGTACATATTTGAATGATAATGATTAAGATTATCATGGTTATAATTATGATTATGCACATCAATTAATGATTAGGTGCTCATTTTGTCAATCATACGAACAATAATCGAAAATAGTTGCCAGATTGTTGTCGTTTAGTCCGTTCAAAAGTTTGCCAAATAAATACTATTGCTTATAAATATTATATTTGATGTTAAAATTTGGCGACAATTCTCTGGTTTCAATGAAGCTCGTCAAGCTTTTTGTGCGTTCTATTGCGAATTTGGTGAGAACAGTTGATATACAGAGCACGTGTTATTGTTAATGTTTGCAGATAATAGTTGCATTTATTATATATAGTATATATATATATACATATTATTTCACTCATAACTTTGTAATTAATCGGAGTGACAAGCAGATTGAACAATACAAGTATATATCTTTACATATACACACATTTAGATATACACATCATGCGGAATACATATTTAGCTCTATGAATAACATATATGTAGTCTATAAAGAATGTCAAAATATGATTTGATTTAAAGCCTGAAGCATTTGCTTTTGACACATTTATGGCACAAAGCAGCACTGTGTGGGTTTCCATATGTGTGTGTGCTTGTGAGTGTGCGTGTGTATCTGTGTGAATGTTCCCGTAAATAGACACAAGCTGCTGGCGTACGGAATCCATTTAATTTTAAATTGTGCAAATTGCACTAAACACGGCAGTTTCAGATTACCTAAGCAATGTTTTAAATACGTAGGTCGCAGGCAACCACAAGTAACTTTTAATACAAACGCACAGACCCGAGAGCGTAACAGCTCAAAGAAGGACATAGTGGGAGAGGGCGAGTGAGTTAGTACACTGCAAGAAATTATCAAGTATTTCAAACTTGATAACGAAATAAATATTAAAATTCTGCATTTGAATTAAGCCAGTTATTAGAGTAACAAATTGTTAAAAAAAAGGATTTTTTCTCATCACAAGACTTTTGTTCTTGTTTTATTAATACACTAATAAGAATTGATATTTCTAGTCCCGCCTATAATATTTTTTGGTGAAACGTTTGATTGTTGTTTAGATTTTATTGCCTATTGTATGATTTAAGTTTTACTCTCGTTTTAATGATTCTCTTATTAATTTGTTTCGCTTAGGAATTCTAAAATTGCAATTTGGTTGTAATTTTCTCAGTGTATGGAAGCTGCCCGCATGCAAGCTTGTAGATTGCGCTTTTCATGCTGCTTTACTTTACGGGTTTTTCTAATTTAATTAACACATTTGGCTTGTTGCAAAAAGTTTTGTTCATTGCATGTTGGTTGCAAGTTTTCAGACTTTCATTGGCCAGCTAGTCTGCTGTCTTATTTACTTGTTTACTTTTCTATAGAACGCCGGGTGCTAGGGACTGCACAACGTGTAGTCAATCAGGCACAAAATGAACTAATTGAAATAATTGCCAACTGCATAGTTAAAATTATAAACAATGCCAGCTAACAGCCATTGGCTCTGAAGTTAACTCTTTGCTAATTCTCTGCCTCTTTCTGCCCTTCCCACTTTGCCTATTTGGCGGCCATAAAGGACCAAAGAAAATCGCCGCCATAGCCGCCATGGCCGCCATCGCCAACAGCATCCCACCAGAATTTCATTTCATTTAAACGTTTTCTTTGCGAGGCAAACAAACAGGAGCGATGGCTGGCACAATAGGCCAAACACACGCCATGTCCATGGCCATGGCCAAGACGCGACAACAACAAAGGACGAGCGCAATAACGGCAAAAATAGCAACAACATTTAATGGACGCTTGGCACTCCAAGCAGCGGCAAAGTTTCCACACTTTCCTGGGCATAAAGGGGGCATGAGGGGGAGAAGGAGGACGAGGACTAACGTCTTTCTTGGACGCATTGGCACTCAAGCCGAAAACGACAAAGTTTTCCCTTTACATCGTCAACTCCTTCGCCATTTCCCATCTTCGCCTTCTTTGCTTATGCACTTTTTCACTTTTTCGTTTAGTTTTTTTTCCACATGCAGCGCTGCTGGAAAAGTTTGTGCTGCAATTGAACGATTTTGCACTTGAAAACTACGGATGCTCACCTATGAAATGCCTGCGAGAGGGCAGCCAAAGTTACTCGATTGGGCTGGGTTGGGCCGGGCAGAGCAGAGGTGTTTTAGACATAGCACTAACTACCAGGGGTTAGGGCGCCTAGTTTCAGGCCCTGGGCAGTCAACCGTCAATACGTGATAAAAGTTGCTGCCGTTTCCGTTCGCCGTAAAAATTCACTAACATATTTCAAATGTGCGTGCAAAATTCGACAAGTACTTTTCCAAACTCCCTGCCTGTTTTTCGCCAGCTCCCTTTTCACTTCACTTCTATCTAGTTTTTGGACCCTGTACTTTAAAAAAGTACAGCGGGTTCCATTAAGTTACAAGGAAGCGTGTTAGACCCAAAAAGGTATATATATATTTTACCTGACGAACATGAACTGAGACTATACAGCCATGTCCGTCTATCCGTCTGTCCGTCTGTCTGTCCGTATGAATTCTTAGTTCTGGCACACTATAATAGCTATTTTTGGTATGTAGCTCTTCTATGCTGTACGCTGATGAAATTTGTTTTAGATTTTCGATATCTCCTTCTTTTCCTTCACTAACCTCAAAAAACTACGGCAGCTCCAGATATCACAATTTTAAAGATTCAGATTAATAATATGGCTTGTACTCGGCTTGTAACTGCATTAAGATCAGATTAGAAACAGCAAAGATATGCAACATACAATTTGCTTGACAGTGTGTGTTTTATTAAACCACAAAGAACAAGGTTTGCTATTGTCGGTTACGTCCGGCTGTAGCCTTACGGCCGACTACTCTGCTCCGTTCATATCGGTTTTTTTTTTATATTTTTTATTTTGATGCCACTCCTACATATTCGGCTTTTACGTTTGTAGCAACCATAGAAACTTGTTAAAAGGTAATTGATACAAAATGACGTTGAAATTGAAGTTGAGTTGGGAATTTGATTTGGATTTTTTTTCTTTCGCTTTCAGCTACTCATGCATATCTCACTCTCTGTCTGTCTGTCTGTCTGTCTGTCTCTCTGTCCCTCTGCCCTTTGCCTATCGCTGTACCCACTTTTCACTTGCGTGAATTCAAGCAAGAAATCGGTTGAGCATTTTCAGTTTCAGTTTGCTTAAAGGTAAAATTCAATTGGACCCAGCAGCATTTTTAAGAGCAACTGTTTCCTTTCACCAAAAATGGGATGCTTTGTGAAACTTCAGTATCTTTACCTAAGCATCTAAGCATCTCTACACATGCGAGCATAGGTTAGTTAATAAGGCTCCAGAACTGCGTAGAGATAGCACATTTGATATCTCAAAGCATCGACAACAATGGCAAAGGCCAATGATACAAAGGAGACAACAACAAAAAACTTGAGTGGAACAATGGGCGAAAATCAAAAGCGGAAAAGCTATAGGGGAAAATTAAGTTTCGCACAAAGAGAACGAGAAACAAGGACATTGACACGGCACAGAGGAAGGGGTTAAAGGCAGCAGTCTGTCTGCCAATACGCCAACATTTTGAAAGCAGTTTGTGGATAAAGTTGAAGTTGAAGGCGACATCGCACTGTGGTTTCTTCCATAACCCGAATATACAAAAATCTAATGTAAAATATTTATTATAGCTGAAAAGCAACAAAGTGTGTCTTGAATGTTCATTATTTTGAAATGTCGAAGTGCTTTTGATGATAATAATCTGCACTGTTCCTTTGCTTTCCAACGCATTAAGTCGGTTTCATTTTGAAATTATACTTTGTAGAGTGAAAAACGATTTTGCATTATAACTTTATATGTATTGTTAATGATCGTAAAAATAATCATTAGGTACATTTATGATCTATTCAGAACACCAAACCAATTTTATTTTAGAGCAATAGTTTATACTTTGCAGGAAAAACACCTAAGGCTTTTTTGTTGCATACCCAGGGGGTCACATTTTTCATTACTCATTAAAATTGACTAAAACTTGCTGTTTTCTTGATAACGGAGACATATTTCCAATTTACACTGTAAAAAGATTTGGGAGCATTTTTGCTTCGATAGCAACCAGTGTGCAGCGTCTGGCTTGATGGCCTGCTGCTAATTGCTACACAAATTTTCATAAGCGCAAAATGTGCAGATGAAATATTGAACTGAACAGAGACCAGGGGGAGCTAGCCAGATACGAGTAATATCTGGGCTTAACTGTGGACATATGAAAAGTGAGACAGTCACAGTCCATGCTTGTCTCAGACGAGCGCAATTCCAATTCATGCCTGCTACGGAAGTGGCCATATTTGCGGTAGATAATCGGTTTTGGGTTTTCGGTTTTCGGTTCTCGGTTCTCGGGTCTCGGTTTTTGGATTTGCCTGCTAGCTCGTGGCCTGGGTCTGTGTTCGGTGTGCGGGGTCAGAGCCCGAGGCGAGTGAAGGAAGTCCTGTGCGAAAAGGTTGCGTTCTGTGCCGTGCCTTTTTTTGTCGCTGACGCAGCTGCTGTTGCGGTTAGTTGTTGCCATTGCGGCTGTCTGTTGTTGTACACAGCTAGAGCCTAAATGTACATACATATGTGTGTGTCTTTAGCCCAAGTGAACTCTGACCGCAAGCGTGGCTGGCATTCCGTTTTGCAAATGAGCAAACTACGGCCGCAACTCAAATGCAAACTGCTGATGTACCATAATTTGATCCAGCATTGAGCCATTGTGCCGGAGACATCAAGACTGAGACGCAGAAGAAGATGGAGACGGAGATGGTAAGCAACCGGAAAGTCATTCAGCCAGCTTAAACAGTTGAGCAAACAGAACAAAAAGCGTATAAACCGGGCCAAAATGGCTGCCACTGCGGGTCACTTGGCAACTCGGCAACTCGGCAGCTCGGCAGTCCCGCTGGCATTTGCTTCTTCGCCCATTTTGGGAGTTGAACTGGGGGAGCCAAATGCGTCCCTCCCACTTCGGAGGCTGCTGCGATAACCTTTTAATCAAATTAATTGCATAAAACTCTTAAAGTTTCAGCTCAATGTCTCAATATGCTCGTATACAGTGGATATCTGCAGCTGTTCGGTGCATGAATTACGGGAGCTGGCACAAAGGCATACGCAAATCGCTTCGACAGTCTCTTGGCTTGAAATTGAAGTTGCACTTGAATGGTTTTCATTTTGCGCTCAGTGTTATGTTAAGCTCCCAGCAGACCTTGCCGAGGGTCCAAGGGCTGCTGACCCTTGCCCCTGCTCTGTCCTCTCTGCTATCTGCATGTACGCCACAGTTCAAGCTCAAAGTCAAAGTCCCAATCGATTCGGAACTCGGACAAGGACAAGCATCAATCAATTCATTGAAAGTGCCCTGACTTAAAGGGTTCTAATTAATTGATTCTTCTCATTTTGCCAAAGACACCAACCAGCTTCGAGTACTTTGTGTAATGTCTCCTTTGTCATAACCGAACTTCACTGACAAATGATTACTTTATCGATGAGCATCTCTTCAGTTGGCTGCTGCCGAAGTTGCAGCTGCTCAGGCAAATTACAAGATGTTTCAATTCAATAGCTTCACTCTAAATACTCAGCTCCAGAGTGCAAATTGATTAGCAGTTAATTGGAATAACAGAATGCGCTGCATTTGCCAGGGATAAATCATTTACCAAGCATTTTCCGTTTGATTAACCAAGTTTACATCATTGCAACACTATCCAAATCAGATTATGGCAGTTGGCATTCTTTGCTAAAACGATTGTAATTATTTATAAATTACACTAAGGTGCAGCATTTCAGAATCAGTTTACAAAATAAACATAATACGATTAACCTTACTAATATTTCTGTACAACGAAGAGAAGGTGAAGGATATTCAGACATTTACACGGAACAAAGGGAGTAATATATATAATTTGAAAAGCTTCCAAATTCGATTTATGCACACAATTTCATTATTACGATAGATGGAGTTCTGTTTAAAAATACTCCAAACTTTAGTTTTATGCCCTGGCTGATTCGTTTTCAATAGTTTCGGGGTATAAAAGTGGAACATGGCAAACACACGCGTTGCCCCGAAGTCTTGCGAATGCTTGAAAAGCCACAAATGTAAATTGCATTTTATATATTTTAATTCGCACATTTATGGCTTGGCAAGCAGATGTGAATGAGTATAAAAACACCAGAGGCAAGCCAAATGCCTGGTCGTGAGTGCTCGTATAAGCCAAGTGCATCGTTTATTTCTGTCTGTTTTGTGTGTTTTGTTTGTTTTGTGTGTTTTGTTTATTATTCCTTTGCGATGTATGCAAAAATATAATAGAAATATGTGCTGGTGCCTGCACCTGCAAGTGAAACAACGGACCAAAACTTAAGCCACACTTCTTGGAATGGAATAAAATGGGATGGGGGGGGGGGGATGAAGGGGAGCTCGGTTGGCGGGGAATGTCAGCAGCATAGTGTGATGGCAGACTGAGGTCTTGCTCTTCCTGTGGCCGCTGTTCCCGGCATCTGAGGCTTAACTTGGACGGTTATGTATGACAGTATGTCTCCGTTATCCCCTCTCCTCTCTCCGCTCTGCTCTGGTTTTCCTGTGTGTATTGTTGCTACTGAATTTGCATGTGAGCGCTGGTCAGCGTCAGGCCGGGCCAACTGTCTGCTATTGCTTGCTTCGCCTCAATGCCGGGTCAGTCTGTGTGAAAAATGTAATTTCAACGTTATCCTGACGTAATGCCAACGTTATCTGCTTTCACACACCGCATCGACACATGCCGGACGAGTGGAGGGGTCATCATGGGGCAGGGTTAGCCGGTTATATTGTAATTTTGTTTTGTTTCATCAGCTGTATAGAAACGTCTATGGCTGCACCCAGTCCAACTCTATTAGGCTTGTTGTTTATCCCTCATCTGCAGCTCTGTCACATCGTTGGCTACGGATTTGGGCTTATGTTTATTGCATAAATTTGATGCCATAAAATGGAATTTGTGCAAAACATACCGAAATTGTTTTGAATTTTAATTTACTCGTGCGTCGCCAGCACGAACGACAAAGGCTGACAACAAAGAGCCCCTCACAGATGTAGCACACAAGCGCATATAACTGGAAAGATTTGACAGCTTGAAAGTTGTCAACAATAACAGGAATATAGTGCAGAGTGCAGCGGGGCAGTGTGGCAGCGGGGCATAAAGCGAGCATAGACCGACAAACACAGTGTGTATAAACTGTTTGAGTGCTGTCAACCGTTATATGCTTTATCTCACAGACTGACGCACATAAGTATGCTATGAATTTTGCCTCTGCTTGCCAGTATTAATTACGGCACAGATTGATAAATCGGCGCTTAGAGCTGTTGGCAATAATATTCAGTGTTTTGTCGGAGAACGCAAAAGTGCATTGCAATTTTCGACAGCGGTTTTTATTTGCTAATATTGTATTTAGTTGTCTCGCCAGCTGGCACTTTCTTCTTGTCACTTGCTACTTGCCACTTGCAGCTTCCACTTACCCAGTCTGCAGCCAGTCTTAAGTGCACTTTGATTTCTCTAAGCAAATAGCACAAAAAGCAGTTGCAGCAGCAGCAGCAGCATCAAGAAAATAAACAAACTACTAGACGGATGGGCTGATGAAGCGATGCCAACGAGCAGCAAAGTGTAGCAGGAGCTGGAGCTGAAGTTGGGGCTTGCGTTGAGTATTGATTGAGAGATTTATGCCGGTCAGACAATTTCTTTTTGCTGTCTCTGTGCGATGCTCCCTGGCTCTGTTTTATGTGCACAATATTTATGTACGTTTGCCATCGAACGGCCAATTCAATTTATACTTTATGCATATACATGTCGATGGTGCAAGAAATTGTAGCTTCAGCGCTCCTGCCTGCAACTCAAAGTTCGCCTGGCAAAAGTCGATTTTTGCAAAACTTAAATGTCGATTGAGGTTTGTTTTCAGGTTGTCTCTCTTAATTTCATAAATCAATTGTTAGAGCTCGTCAAAGCAAGACAAACTTCAGTTTTTTGTTTTGCAAACATAATCTATACAGACGAAAGACTACAGTTGGACATAACCAACAGAAGGAGAACCTATATCTTGTGTTTTTATAATCACTGCATTGTCATCACTGTCATACAAACAGCGGCAAATTGTATGCTGTATATCTTTGTTTTTTTTTAATTTAATCGATGAATAATGCTTTAAACCATGTACGCTTCCAATTAGAATTCTGTAGCTTTAAAATTGTGGCTGCTGTGGTTTATCAGGTATGGACCAAAACAAATTTGATCTGCTTGCTGCATAGGACTAACCAAAAAAAGGTGTTCCTAGCTTTTATAGTTTTTGGGTTCAAATGGATAGATTAAAAAATATATAAACTTAGTATTACACACATTTCCCATTTGCACTAACTTATCAGATCCCTTTTTGCTCTTTGAAGTTACAGGGTCTAAAAAAAAACCTTTTTAAATTTTCTCAAAGTGACTTTGCTACGCTAATTTCTGTTTTCGGTTAAGTTCGATTTGAATAGCTAAAGTCAGAGGCTGAGAAGCGCTGCCAAATATGCAGCTCGTGGCCGTGTGACAAGAACAATTTCTGCTGCCAGGCCAAATTGGTGGCATTGACGTCTACTAATAACCATGTCAGGGACAAGTTTCCCTGCAACGCCATGTGCCACGTTCGATAATTCGACAAATGGCAGCGCGGCAAGCAGTTGAGCCGGCTGAAGGAAGAGGGAAGGGCAGAGGAGGGGCACTGGAGTCGGAGGCAGGACACTTTGCTGGCTCTCAGGTCATGTGCCGTGCAGCATGTGCTGGCAGTGGCAGCAAAATTAGCAGTCGAGGCAAAGCCGACGCCAGCGTATGAGGTAGAATAGTTTATGCGCCGGAGACACCTAATTAAAATGGAGTGGTGGAGAGGGAGGGGCGTCTGTACGGCAAGGCGGTGTGGCTGCTCACGTCGTTGGGTATTTTATCGATTGCCATTAACATATCAATCTGGCTAAATTGATGCAAATGCAAATAAAATAATTCAGAGCTTACCTCTGGCATTGCCACTACCAGTTGCATTTCTTTGCCATTCAGTTATTCAATACGAGTTGGTTTCAGTGTAATTACCTGCAAGCAAATTGAAACAGAAATAAAGCTGGTTAAATTCGTGCAAAATATTGCTAAAAGTGTAATATAATATCTCAAATATTTAATTGATTGCTTTCAATCGAGAGTGATTGCCGTTCTTCCCCTTTCCCACTTTTGACACATGCAAAGTATTTTTGATATTAATTTTCATTGGTTGTGGAATATTCAGAGTCAAATGCCTCGCAGGCATTTCGCATTGCTTTGATATTTGCATTAATATTATTATTATTATTATTATTATTATTATTACTGCAAATATTGCTTTTATTGTTGTTTTGTATGTAGCACAATTAGTCAGGTAAAAGTTATGAGCCGGGGGCAACGTCACAATATGTACCTTACACAATATCAAAATAGAATTATCCAAATAGCATAAATTGAAAAAAAAAAAAAAAAACAGTAAGGGCGGAGCCGATCAGTTGGACCCTATACTTTAAATATCACTTAAAAATACTTATAGTATATTATGCAGAGTATATATACGTATTTAAACGATAACTTCTGTGCTTTGAGTTCTCTGGGGATTAAGGAATAATTTAATTTATTGTGAAGCTACGCTTCAAAGTTATAATACCCGGCTTAAGCCGTTCGCAATTACTGCAGGGTATAGAAATCGAGGGAGCTGAAATCAAAGCAATAACAAGTCTTATTATTAATTCCAAATTGATGTACGAATTTGTTGGAGCTTTAAATTCAAGATTTATTTCTAGCTTCTTGTGCAAATAAATTTTTAGCTACACTTGCCAATGGGCATTGTCATTGAAAGGCGAGTCCTGTGGTTAGGGGAATGGGGGAATGGTGGGGATGGTCGAAATGGTCTGGATGGTAGGGATGGTGGGGATGGTGGGGATGGTGTTGGGTGGACTTGTAGTCTTATACGTCGCTTGGCTGCACTTGAAATAAAGTTGTGTGTGTGCTTGGTCGACGACAACGCTGTCGACTCTCGACTCTCAGCTGTCGACTGTCTTTTGTTCATTTTGTTATTTTAGCTGGTTCTTCAATATGATTTCCCCCCTCCATTACGCCCGGCTATGCACTCCCTTCCGCTCCAGCGACGTGTGGCGCGTTGAGCTGTATTAAGTATGTTTCCACTTGCATTCTGTGCAATTGCGGACTGCTTTCATTTGCAGTCGTGCTGAGCTGCATTCAACGAGTACATATAACCATGTATGTGTATATTATGTATAAATATATGTATTATATAAATGGAATATATGTGTATACAGATGCAGTGTGCTCGTATCTGCAACTAATCTCATAAATCCCAAAGGTAAACATACACAAACAAGCAAAACGTTTAAAAGAATTGCTTAAAACTTATCTTCTGCTTCTCTTTATGTGTGTGCACTCGTATGTGTGCGTGATTGTGTGTGTGTGTGTGTGTGTGTGTGTGTATGTGTGTGCATGCGTGTGTGAATTCTGGTGTATTATTCACAGACTCGACTGCTTCAGTTTTGATGCCACTTTTTCATAGTCCAAACTGTCTGCATTTTATTTCCATTTAATTTGTGGTCTGGGCACACTGGGCCAAACTAATGCCTCAACTCCGCCGTAAGCCATGGGGAATACGCAGTCAAGACGTAGCCAAGCAGGCAGACAGACTCACAGACTCACAGACCCCCAGACTTCTGGGCATACTTATGCCAAGTGCTGGGGCAGACACTTTATTTACAATTCGGCATGAATGCTTAATCCGATATGGAAATATGCAAGCTGACAATTGTGGTCGTCTTCTTATATTGATATTGAAATCTGTTGAGGCACAACAGTTGAGGACGCTATCAAAAAAATGGCCTAGGCTATGAATGAATTTCACAGGCTGCATCTGAATAGCATTTGTCTTGGCAGAAATTCACACATTACTTATATGACTGTTAGACTGATGTTTGTAGTATATTGGTTGATGAAAGATAGTTTTTAAATGCAATCCAAATGCAGAATTTAAAGTCCGTCTCGAGTTTATTTAATTCGTTTAAATAGTTTTGAAATTTAAATAAACTGTCATACATAAAATACATATGGATTTTACATATTTGGTGGTTAATCACATGAATTTTGAATTTCATGGCTGTAATATGTCATTAGCTTATCATGTATGGCTCTGATTGAAAAAATGCTTTAAGCACAGCCTATACTCTATAACATTAACTTTCTAAAGCAAAAACTGTGGCTTATTTTATTCAAACAAATTTGATTTTAGAGCGAGAAAAATAGGGATATTTATTCAAGCACTTGGTTTAAAGAATAGTCTTAATTATTAGATAATAACTATTAATTAATTGCATTTTGGACGAACATTTTGTAAGAATCATCAGCTATACAGAACATCAAACCGATTTCTAAAACACTTCCGTTTCAGTTTAAATTTTGATTGGGAAATATCACGCAGGCGTCAAAGAAGTTACAGAAGAAGAAGTTGCTCTTTAAAGGATATAATAACATAACTGCCATTCGAGTATTCTGTACCAAATGCTGCCGAAGCGCATTGTCATCGTGAACCTTTTATGGAGGAGTGTAATGGCTTTTATCTATTCAGGACTTAAGTACTTTTTGCTAGCCGCAAACCGAAATTTCTCGGCATGTTGACCAGGTAATGGGTAACATTTTTATGGGTAATATTGTCGCTTCCGTTTTCAATTTCCTGTTAGTCTTTCACTCCATTTGTGTTCGAGTGTTGGACAATATTTGTGGAAAAGGTGCTGATGTTTGGCTACGTTCGCCCCGCTAATGTCAACACAAACACAAGCACAAACACAAGCACAAACACTAGCACAAACACAAATACAAACACACGCACACGCACACCGATGTACATCTGTATATATGTATCTATATATTTGTATATAGTACGCACAAAGATACATGGTTTGGGCGACTGTTGGTGAGACTTATTTGCCGAGTGACACACAAATTCGATTGCTGACGACTTTTCCGCTGCTGCTGCGCTGACAATTGGCAACACCAGAGCAGAGAAATGGCAGCGCAGCAGCAGCAGCAGCAGCAGCAGCCAAGTTATTGAGTCACTGGACCCGCGTGCCAAGTGGGAAAGGAAGTTTGAGTTGTTAAGCTGCATTTGGCGCACTATCTGTTAGAGCACACACACACATTCACAAACACATACATAAAGACCCACACATACACACACACACACACACATGGAAATGGCTGGCCATGTTTCATTTGTGGAAAGTGGTCAAGAGACGGCTTCAATGTTTTGCCATGTTGCTTTTTCACATTCGCAATGGCGGCCATCGTTTGCTCTGCTCCGCACAGTGGGCCCTAAGCACGATATGCAGTAAGCAAATAAATGTTATTGGGTAAATAATTCATATTGTTCTTTCAGGGAAAGGCTGTGTGCGAAAACATTTATTAAGATATTATTAAATTTATTAATTATGTTTTTTTCATTTATATTATTTGTATTCAATTCTTGAATGATTCTGTGTTTCCAAACAAACGGAACCGATTTACAGGACAGACTTCAAATAAATAATAGGATAATCTTGTTTAATTAACAGGTCTTGAAATATTATTTATTTATTTTATTTTATTGTTGTTAATTTAATTTTTACTGATTTTTGTATTTAAAATACTGAATATTGAAATGGTTTGAAACCAAGTTTAATATAAGTCAAATAAATAAACATTAAAAAGTATACAATTGAAATACAATTTTCTACAATATGCAACTTTATTGCAGAGGCTGGTTCCACTGTGCTGTTGCTGCTGCTGCTAAAACAGCGTTACTTACTCCTTCAACATTTCCATGTCTATGTCCATCTCCATTGCCGTTTCCATCTCCCTCTCCATCACACACTCTTTGCCTCTTACTTTGCTCCATGTGCTTCAAGTTCTCTGCAATTTTTATACGCTAGTAAATCTCCCAAATGTGCATAGCACATCGTTGCGTATAAGCTTTATGCCTGGGCTGGAGAGCCGCTTGCAAATGAAATTGTTTTAGCATAGTTCTCGATTCTATAAAGTCCAGTAAACCTACTACAAGTTGAGCATAATCAGCTTCTGTAATATTATCTGTTATTTTATATCTAGAGCAAACTGAGTTATTCAATGATTGATAACATAATTAAATTCATTGTAATTCTCAACCAGATTATCCAAATGATTTATTTTTATCTTTTTTACTCGAGATTTATTAAATTTAATTTATATTAAATATTTTAATGCCCTATATAAATTTGTAATGAAATTTGTCTTGGTTGACTGACCCACATTTAAATTAAAAAATAAATGATATTTTAACATGGAATTGGAAGATACCTAATAACTCTAAGCAAACCTATTTATGATAATTATTTACTATTATTGATTGTAGTTAAAAGCAAAACTTTGCATCCCTGGATGTGTAAATAATTTGGCCTCTGCTTTTTGCTCTGACTTCGTTTTCACCGTTGTTTTTTTTTTATTTTTTCAGTTTTCTATGCGCTTTGCGCTTTATGTTATTTATTTTTCCCTACCAAATTATTTTTTAGAACCCACACACACAGAGCCATGTAGAGTAAGAGCCACCTATCATAAATATGCACACCCGAAAGTGTCATTTTGTCGTTTATTTCTATGCAGCATAGAATTACACACATATTTCCACTAAAAGTATGTACACCATGGTGCCTGTGTGTGTGTGCGTGTGTGGGAAGACATGTTACAATTTTTTAGTGTTGTTGTTATTGTTTTTATTGCTGTTGTTGCTGCTGCTGCCATTATGAAACGCCCAAGCAATTTAGAAGATAGAACTGAAAGGGCGCACGCTGAAAACTTTAAGTGCTATATTTATATACAAAATTTATAAAATTCAAAAATAGGGAGCTGCAGTCGGATGTAACCAACTCTGCAGAAAAGTTTCCTGCAAAATTAACCCCTTATGATAAACATATTATAATGTATTATAATGTACAGAAGTAAGCCTTTGAAAACTTAATAAATAAAACTTCATCTACGAATAATATTTCATTTGCGATCGAATAAGGAACAGCGAAGATATACAACAGAAAGTTTGTCTCTATCAGGGTCTCCTACAGGTCTCTCTTCAAGTTGTACAAAGTTAATAGACCCATTTAAAAACAAGAATCTGAACAACCAAGCAAACTGTGAAAAGATGTAAGGTTATTGCCGTTGCACTTGACACGATTACATGCAATGTATCTATTAGACTATTCCAAATGTGAAGGCAAATAAATGCGTTGCAAGTAGCGTACGCAATTGTACATTAATCAAATCCAAAGGTGTGAAAAAAAAACGAAATGAAAATATTAAAGTGGTGTACAACAAGAATGCATGAAAAGCTTGGCAAATTGCTGCAGAACAATTAATTGGCCAGCAAATTTGGTTTTAATTTCGCATTACGCATCACTTAGTTATTAATTTGGCGTACAGTCGGCACTCGCCATGCGGCCATGCTGCCATCAAAAGAACAATGGCGTTAATGCGGCAAAGGTTTTACTGTAGCTTAACTAATTAGTGACAGCAGATGGCGGACATTTTTCATACGCAGCACCCATGGAAAATTTCTGAATCCGGGTATATTGAGTTTGTGACAGACCCAACAGAGAGTAAATTGAATATTTTTTTAACGCTGTCGGTAGTGTCCAGCTGATCGGTTGCGAGCCTAGTCTTAACATACTTTGCTAATGAATCAAACGTGCGCGTTGTATGCAAATCAATAAATTTCATATGAATTATGACATCAATTTGCAAGTGTCTATGAATTTATGAATCTTTATTTTCATACTATTTTCAGTGTATCAAATCTTCGTTTTGTTTTGTTTTGCTTTCGCCCAGAGCTTTGCTTTTTTCCTGGAACTCGTGGGGCGTTTAAGCGATGTGCAGATGAATTGCGCTGCGATGCGGCCACAAATTGAATAATTGCACGGGATTTTTTTTTGTTTTTGATTGTTTTTTACTGTTTTAACGAGTGCAGCTTGCTAATTTTCCCACGCTGCTCTGGGTAGCAGCGGCCACAGTGAGAAACGGGTCTTAAGAGTGGCGCAAAGGGACGCAAGCAGCAAATTGTGGGTGGACTGTGGAGAGTCGAAGGAGCGAAGCCTAAATCATGATAATTGAATAAACTTGCATGTCAACAGTGGATTAACACAAACAAAGGGGCATGCAATACAAATGAACACAAGCTGAATCGAGCGGCAGCAGCGGAACAGTAGGGCGCACTCGGAAGTAAGATACTCACTCAGCGCTATGGGGCACGCCGTGAAGAAAGTAAATGTTTAGAAAATTATATCAAAATGGCATTGAAATGATAATTTGAGAAAGTGCTCGTAACATGCGGAATATCGCAAAAAATTAACCCACAGTGGAGAGCATTAAATAATCAGACTGAACGATAAACTGACACGCAGGCCGCTGCAAAAGTTCTATTGAATAAAACTGTAGTTTGTTGGCAGAACTTGAAAAGGGCGCTCGGCGTGCATATCTTGCTGAAATCAAGAGTTAACTTTAAATTGCATTTGTGGCTTAAATTAAAAACAATAAAGAGCAAATTGCAAATGGCAAGCGGCAAGCGGCAAAAACAGTAAACTACAAATTGCAAATAGCATGCAATTTGCATAACTACTAAAAAGCTGAGGCAGCTCTCAACACGTCTCAAGTGCAGACTGAACAGCAGCTTAACAGAATCCAACTAATAAGACAAGCGAAAAGAGAAGAATGAATGCAGCAAAAGGTAAACGGTTTTCCATTTGCTCTTCGCTGCGGCCTTCTGCATACGCTAGACCACGCCGCGTATGCGTAATGCGCAACTCTGGCGAAAGAGAAACGGAACAAATATTTATATAGAAAACAAACAACACACGTACATTCAGATAACTTTCAAGATATACACTTGATACACAATTAAAAAATAATTCGTTTTTCAAAATATAGCTCTCAAATTAAACTTGTTTGTTCTAGAATGCAAGTAAAAGTTGGAAGAGGATCGTGAATGTATTCATATTAATTAAGGTAAAGAACGGGATCAAATAAATAATTAACTGACTGTGAAATTCTTGATTCAAGCATAATAGCTCTAGGTTTTTCTTTCAGTGTAGAAACTCTTTAGTCGGAATAAGTAAATAATAGATTGCTCATGTAGTAAATAATAGTTTGAAAGCGGCAAACGCAAAGATTTTAAATTATTCGACCTGCTAATAGCTATGCTAATTGAAATATTTTGCACATTTTTTTTTAGGATTTTTTTGGTTGATCACAGTTTTTATTTATTTCGTTAGAAATATCAGCTGTTGTCAGGTTTGAGAATTCTGTTTATACTTATCATAATTCCATTTGAAAATACTTATAAATTGATATAATTGATATACTTATCATAATTCCATTTGAAAATACTTATAAATTGATTTTTGATATTCTACATTAACTCAACTTTTATTATAATTTATTTCTTTGTAAATCAATTTTATTTTTATACATATCTTAGAACATTTTGTCAGTGTTTTATGATTTAAATAAAAGTTAATGTAAGTAATAGTATTAATTGTTATAAATAAAATCCAGCAGTAAATATCCCAAGTGCTCGTATGGACACAATAATAAAATCAAATGAAAAAATTAAATGAATTAAAACAGCAAAGTCCAAGTTGAATGCCTTAAAGTTGGCACTCCCAGGCGCATTCAGAAACCAAAGTGCATTGCCATATTAAGCATCGAATAAGTCTGCAACTACACCAACAACAACAACAACAACATTAACAACATCAACAACTACAACAACCGGCAAAAGCAACGTGTGCACATTTTATTTTCATATTTATGTCTTGTGTTTGCAAGACTTTTACAGCGTACAGCAAAAGTTTCAATTTCTGCAATTGTTAAATTTCTGCACGCACAACAAATAAAGTTGAACGAAATGCACACACACAAGGGGAGAGATCCACACACACACTCACACACACACAGAGCCACACACACTTTCACACTTGCAGCAACTGTTATCACGGTGTATGCAACGATGTGAATGACCAGAGCCAGTTCCCAACCCAGACCCCAAATCAACAGCAACGACGAGATGAAATGGCTGACGATGACAGCAAATGGAGATGGCAGCTCAATAGACGCTGGCCACCACAACAGCAATTTCACCTCGATTGCTTCTCATGAAATCAAGAGACAATACTTATACAGGGTATTAGCGACTCAAGCCTGAAGATATTGTATTTGCGACAGTTCATACTGCAACCATATGCAATATAAAGCTTGAATAGTTTTCTTTTGCATTTAAAAAATATTATTTTATTTTTGATATATAATTTTTGAAAATATTGCAATCAAGTTATATTTATATCCTCAACCCATAAATTGAGAGAAATAGGAGATATAATATTAATTAAATATGATATATTCAAATTAAAGTATTTTAATTTTTGTTTTAAATATTACATTGTAGTGAAAATAAAGATAGTATGCTTAGGAACGTTATGACAAAGCAAGCGCGCAGCGCGAGCTGTAGTTCGATACAAATGTATTTAATATACATGAACATTTAGGCTGACCATAACCGTAAGAGAAACGTGCTTATTTTGGTTATAGATCAACTCATCTGATTATTAGGGTACTTGATCGTCTGCCGCATTTTGCTATTTAATATAGCTCCTTGTATGCAAAACTGACCATCACATCTGTTATTTATACGTTTATCTATTGTAGGTTTTCACTTATAATACGAACGTTGTTGTGGTTATTTTTTTTTATCGGCATAGTGTTGTGTAATACGTGCTAGACATTGATGCTGATGCTTGACGCTTGATATTGTTGGCGAATTTACAATATTTCGATTGAACTTGAATTGCCGTGCACGTCTAATTAAATCAACATTGTTGCCAGTGATGTGGCAGTGTCGGCTTCCAATACCTAAGTTGAGTTGTAGAATAAATAAATATTGTTTGTGATATCTGATATAAAATACGCAGAATATCGGAGAAGGTTGATTGCAGCGACGATGGAAATTCAATTACTCAAATAATCAAGCCAAGTGTCAAAGAAACAGAATTAAGATCGACAAACGTCAATTTCAATTAAACGCGCCGAAATGTGTAAACATAAGTGTGCAAAAACCAAAAAATTGAAAAAAAGCACAGATACAAATAAAAACGATTTTCAATTGAAAAATATAATTACCAAGAAGCATCTCAATTGTCTGTATCAGTAGAAAAAATCAGGGCAGCCCATGACCACGTTCAAGGCCACAGAAACTAAACAGGGCCAGAGATGCCAACAAGTATTCAAAAGACAAAATCGGTTCAAGTTGTTCATTCAAATGGACATGCATCTATCTCTTGACATCTTTCTCTTTTTTTATGACTAGCTCCGCTTGTAGCCGCTTGTTGTTGTAGCTTTGGCCAGCTTGCAAAGCGCTCATTGAGCGGGGCGTGTTTGGTATGCGGCCGATAGGGCGTATACGTGATTTTCAAACTGCATAAGCTGCACTTGATCTGACCCCTGCTGCTAGTACTCCTCAGCGTTTTCCTATTGCTCACCTAATCTTTTTAACTGGCAGTCGAGCTTAACTATACACAGCGAGAAAAATGGCGCTCTAAATGCACATTTGCATATTTGATTTTATTTCTTGACATAAGTAACTGGCCTACTGACAATTTGTGTCTTTTATTTTTATTGACGAAGCCATGAAAAGGTTTTCAGGCAAAGATGGTGGCAACGGCTGTATCTATGACACGTGTTGATGTCTTAAAATAACATAAAAAATTTATGCAAAAAGGGTCTTATTAAATGAAATAAGTTACTTGTCTACCTTTTTTTTATTGATTTTATTTAAAAACAAACTACATAAATTAAATTTAATTTAAAATCAATTTTATTTCAAATCATATTTCATCAAAAATTCCACTCAAACTTGATTCAGATAATTTTGTTGTAAGTTTTATATATGTATTTTTTTGTTTTTGAATTGCTAAGCGGGAGATCCAGTTTATAACTAATGGATTCAAGTGCAAAATGGTTGATTTTATTTCTCTGTGCATGACATAGTTTCAAATTGCTACTGACACTTGTAGCTGGAAGCTGGGAGCTGAGAGTTGGGAGCTTGGGAGCTTGGGGCCTGGGCTAGTCCACTTAACTCTTTGGCTGGTCCTGGCAGCTGGGAGCTGGGAGCTGGGAACTGACAACTGGTAACTGGGAGCTGACTATCATTAAAGCCATGTTGAAATTAACAATTTCCGCTGCAACTAGTTTGCCTGGATGGCAATTTGAAAGCCTGTTTGTGATAAGTTATTAACATGATGTTCGCCTTATTTGCTGGCGCTGTCATTGAATGTTTTCTATAAATTATCATCAATTGATATGGAGAGCAGCGGAAACTCGCATACATTCATATTCCCACTCACCATAACATTTCTCCCTCTTTCTCTTATTCTCTCTATCTCTCTCACTCTCTGGCTCTCTCGCTCCGTCTCTCCCTCTCTCTCTCTTTCTCTGATTCTCTCGTTGTGGATGTCAAAAGACAAGTGCCGCTTCTTGATGTTTGCTGGCAAATCAATTTGCCTGTCGCATACAAATTGAATTGACTGTTGATTTATTGGCCATGATCTGATTTTGAGCAAACAAGAAAACCCATTTAGCGACATGTCCAGGAATAAATAAACCAACACACGACAATAACACGAAATATACAAATTTTAACCCCCTTCACCAACAAATTGCCGCCAAAACAGCCAAAGGAACAGGGGCGAACCATGTCATAAATCTAATTGAATTAGCGAACGAAAATCAAATCAAATGCACTGCGTATACCGGTATTCGATATATACTACATACATACACATACAAACATATATCAGGCAAAATAAAGGCCGCTTTGAACTGCATTTCAAATATTATGGCCAAAACCAAAATTGGCACTTTAAAAGCGAGCAAGACGCAGGCCAAGGCGGCAGAGAGGAAAGTGTGTGGAGAGGAGAGAAGCACGTTTTGGCGCTATAGTGTGAACGAAAGTTGAACGAACTGTCCAGATAATAATGACGATTATAATTATGATGAACACGATAATGATGATTAAGTTGCTGTGCCTGCGATACACGCTAGGCTGTGGCCATGGCGTGGTCTTGGCCAAACAAAACAAAACCTGTCTCAAATGCAAGCGCCCATAAATTTCCCAACTATTTATTTGACTTCATAAAGCTCAATTGCAGTCTAAATGCTTGAATTTAACTTTAAGTCATCCGTCAACCTCCAACTGGAAATCAATTAATGTTTATTATATTAATACTATTCTGTTTACTATATCTCGATATATAATTTTAGTAAATATATCTTCAACATTTATTAATTAGTTAAATTTAAATACGAAATATATAAATATGTATGTGGTTTGTTAGATCCTATACTTTAAAAAAGTAAAAGGGTCTATTAATGTAGTGCAAAAGACAGATGTGTGTAACGTTCAAAGGGAAGCGCGGTAGTCACGACGACGAGCTGAGTTAATAGAGCCATGCCTGTCAGTCCGTCTGTCCGTATGAACACCTATATCGCAGCAACTATAACATCTAGAGATACCACCCTTCTTGATTTAGGTTGTCAAATGTTACAAGCAGATCAAGTTTGTTTCAATCTTCCGATAATTCGCCTTCTTTCCCTGCGAATCATCAAAATACTACACCTGCCTCAAAAATCTTGAAAACTCAAAAACACACTAGGCACATCATCATCTGCTTGGCGACAAAATTTAAACACTCAGAGGGTGTATGCCTATGACGAGATTAATGCCTTTATTCATACTTGAGCTCGTACTCACACTCATACCCATACCTATTCATGTTTTAATACTCATGTTTGTACTCATACTCATGGCTAATTGAATTTTCACACTGTGCTGGCTGGCAACATAGGCGTCTAATAGGCAAATTCATTTATTTCTCCTACAATTTAATTCTGTTTTTCCGTCACATTTTATGCCCCCGCACACACATGCTCGCATTTCGTTTTCCAACTCTGTTTTATGTAACAGCAATTTTTGCGCTCAATTATGCGCCCGCGTTAATTGTATTCCAAATGTGAGAATGGGTCTGGCAACGCCGCAAGAGATATCGCATATCAAAGCTATTCATGGCAGTCAGATGGGGATTGCCATATAGTTCGATTAACATTGTTAAGATAATTATTGAATTTCATAGAATCTCTTTTGTTTTGAGCAAAAATGTTAATTAAATTAAAACTATATAAAATATCAAAAATTATCAATTATCAAAGTTCAGCTTAAAAGCCTTTTTTTGCTGCATACGCGAGATAAATATAGTTCAATTATATTTAAAAGCATAATTAATAGCATATATCCTAAATATCTTAATTATGTTAATTATATTACAATTAAACATAATATTTCGTTCATCTATTATAGAACACAATCATTTCTTTTGTAACCCAGCCCACACACATTAAATATTTTATTGCTTTTAGTTTTATGGAGCTTTCGTCTAGCCAAAAGCTTGTTATTATTATTGTTGTTAGTTCTATTGTTGTTGCTTCGTTTATTGCCATTGTATTTGTTGCTTTACTGTGCTTGTTGCACGGGCTTTTTTTGACGTATTTTCTACCACTTAGTTTTATGTTGAACTCTGTTTTCAGAGCCTGTACTTTGCAAAAGTAAAAAGGGGTCTATTAAGTTAGTTCACATAGGAAAAGGGTGTAACACCCATACAGAATATTATATTCTTGATCAGGTCGATGAGTTGAGTCGATATACATAGTTAAGTCCGACAGTCCGTCTCGACCTCGCAGTCTATAGGAGCTAGGGACACCACATTTGGTTTTTAGGTTTTCCCATGCAGGGAGTTTGTCTTACATTTCCGATACTTTTTCCCATTCCCGTCAACCACAAAGAAGCGAAGATATACAACAGACAATTTGCTCGGCTAGGTTAAGAGGGCAATTGTTTAGCATGCGCTTGGTGTAAAAGTTCTACATGTACGTATTCACAAAGTACAGGGTATCCTATTGTCGGTTACGTCCGACTGTTACCTTCCTACTGTTTTTTTTTTCCTTTTTGCCATTTTGCTTCGTCTTTGCTTTGGGCCGGCGAATTTTTCGTTCACAGTAAGCGCCATTAAAGCCCACGGCAACTCTAAGTCTGTGCTGTGTGTGTGTGTGTGTGAATGAGTGTACATATGTGGTATGTAGTATATGTATGTGTGTGTTTGAATGGCATGCATGCGTGAAACTGCCGGCTTAATAGTCCGACTAGACTCAACTGAACTGAAAATAGCGGCAACTCGAGTCTAGTCCATCTAGTAGTATAAGCATCGAAGTATCTCAACCGCAGCTCTTTGCTACTCCAAACTCTCTAGCTAGCTGAGCGTAGAAAGTGAATGACTAAGTGTGTTTAAGTTAAACAAACACACGGAGAGCAAAACATCGCACATTTCACTTGGGCTCGATTGAATTTTATCCAAATTGCAGCGAATTTCAGTAGTTTAACTTTTGTTTTACTGCATTTGAAACAACAGCAAAACCAAGAATTAAATACATTTTGCTGGCATCATGGAAGAAGAAACAAGAGCTGAAGTTTGCTTTTTCAATTCTCGATGTTTTCGTGTTAATTTTGGGAACAGGTTCTTGTTTCTTGGCCTCTAATTAAATCGAAAAACATCATGGCAAAATAAAATATAGATTCTATTGGCTGCCGATAGATCTACAGCTTCTTTGTAGGAATATAAATTGCGTATATTGCTGTTAGTCATTGCAGCTTTTACTTTTTGTATTTTTTTTAGAAATAAGTTTGTGGCTTGAAATAAATTTGCATGTATTATTTTTATGGGCATCAAATTTCAGCATGAAGTAATTAAAAGTTTTGGCCTGTGTATAATGAATATACAACGTATTTCTGCAGAGATAAAATTGAATTTTATTGAATGCTTGGTTTACTTTAAAGAAAACGCTCGTAAGCTAAGATACATAATTTATTTAATTGCAAAGCACAAGCTCATAGTTTGTGTCTTTAAATACTTTTGAAGAGTTATTTCTAGTTTCAAAAATCTTTATTAAAACTTCAAAGCTAACGATGGCATATTAGATTAAATGTTCTTAGAATTGTACGATATTTCTATATATCGATCTAATAAGTAGGTATTTTATATTCATTGTATTAAATTTCATACATTCATTATTTTACTTGGAAAATGTACAAAAAGGTCTATTAGTTGATGCAAATGGAAAAGGTGTGTAACATCCAGATCAGCACGACATATTAAGCCGATCAAGATTGTTTTAGAAGTTAGCTAAAAATTTAATTACTTTGTAGTGATTATCGAAACATTGAGTACAGGATCTCCTAAAGTCGTTTAAGTCCGCCTGTAGCCATCCGCCCGACTGATCCGCTTGGTCGTTAGTGGTTATATATTTTTAAGTATTTATATATGGCTACTTCCGCTTCCTGCTGTCTCTCTTGCTGTGTCTGCCGCTCTCTTCGAGAGTGTGTCTTTGTGCAGTTCTTTCACATGCTTACTTGCACTCTGAATCTTTTTATTGCAATACATTCGTGCTGTTGTCGGTCAACCTGGCATGTGAGCCACAGGAATACAAATGTTTTAACTGCTGTACTTTGTGGCAATGTTTGTTGCTGTTGCTGCTGCTGCTGCTGTTATTGTGGCAGCTTCGGGCTTCTATGCACAACGCCAAACCAAAGTCATAAAATGGCAACAGCGGCAACAACAGCTCATAGACACAACTGGTTAGACATTTGCCAGCCTGACGAGGGGGGCAGCAGACCAAGGGCAGCTGCTCACAGCCAGTTTATACGTATACAAATACATATACATAAACATTGTGTGTGTGTGTGTGTATTTATTATTCTTATTTTAACATTCACACACACAGAGGCGGCATTTCTCTAAGCGTCTGTGTGTGTGAAAAATGCGCGCCACTGCCAAACAAATTAACAACAACACTTGAAAAAATCTCCTCCGCACACATAAACATACGTGCATAGAGCCGGAGAACCAGAGTTGAACAAAAAAAAGGTTAGAAATTGGAACAATGACCGCCAAGTGCTGCCAACATCTCTGTTGTTGTTGCTGTTGCTGCTGTTGCTGTTGCTGTTGCTGCTGTTGTTGTTGCTGCTGTTGCTGTTGCTGCTTCAGTTGTTACCAACGCCCGCGTCGCGTTTCATTCACACATTTTTGTTATACCTATTTGAGAGCTTAAATTACATTCTCTGTGCTCAGATTTTTGGTATTTTATCTGCCCTCGCCTGACTGAATATTTTTCAAATGCATAAACTGTGTTCCGCTTAGCATCAATTAAATAAGCTAGGCTTGGAATATTTTAAAATTAAATAAATGAACAGAACTTCTTCATAAGATATATTAACCAACCTCGCATTAACTATCTGCTGAATTGCTTTGCGATTTGATATTCATTTAAGTTTTATTTTCAAATTGTAAGAGCATTTTAATTAATTGTGTATTGATTGTATTTTTAAGGCTACATCAATTAATTTTATTGATATAATTTTTTCGATAGTTAGATTGGATCAACATATTCTACATAAGACTATCCATTTTATTACAGATAATTGAGAATATCTCCGGCACATAATATATGTATTTCCATTTATTTTCAACTTTCAAACAGTGATTTCCAGCTCATGCATCCCATCTTAGATAAATTAATTAAATAGGTTTGCCTTATTAAAATCTGTGGTTCTTTTAACTGCATATTTGCTTATTTTTATTAATTGTTAATTGTGATTTCTACAATCAATTTCACAGAATGTCGTGTTTGTTTAGCTAACATAAATTTATTTTCAATTATTGTGAATGCATTTTTTTTGTAGTTGATTAAATTGAAACAAATTTTAAATTTTATATGAATTTGCCTTAAAATGTCAAGATTAAATGCTGCTTAATGCGAATATTTTCGATACATGTAATTCGAGCAAATATTGTTATAATTATTGCATTTTAATTAAAATTGTTAATGTTTAATTTGTTGCAAAACATTCAAGGGAACTATAGCCGGTGTTATAAAAATAATGTTGAATTCTTTGCATAATGTTCATGTAAATGAGCGCAAAAAGAAGGCAAAATGTTTACCAAACGAACTGCAAATACTCTGAAATTTATTAAGAATATTTAACTGTTAACCATATTAGTATTAATGTACTTTAATGGAACTTATCAGACCTAGCATTGTGGATATTCAAAATCTTAGTTCAGTTTCAAAATTCACTCAAGTAATCAGCATAAAAATTGTCATTTATTGGATAAACAAAGGGTGTTTAAACTTCGTCTATGGCTTGTCTTATTTATGTTGTACAATATTTTATAGTTTTGTTCACCAACAGTTTCATTATTTATTTATTGGCTTTACCGTACTTTGGCGGTTACTTGTAATTAAAATATTATTGCGGCTGCTTCTCAGTAATCCATATCAATAAATCGCAATGAATTGATTATTTAAAATCATACGTGTAGAAATTGAGAGGTTCGAGTTAATGCTATTTGCAATTTACATGATTTTATTTAACATTGATGATTCAGTTTGGGGTTAGCTATAGTTCAATGTTAACATGTGTACATAAATAATACATGTTTTTTTCTACTGTATTCAAGTTGATTCCAATGTTACGAAATAACTACACAAACAGAAAAAATCACTTGATTTTTGAAATACAGATAAGACTACTCAATATCTATAGTCAAATACTAAGAATTTCCATATTGTATGAGCAAAAGAACCTTACAAAAATATTTTATTTAGCTTACAGTGTGAGCACCATTTCTGTTTTGTCAATATTAGTAGCGCCCAAAGTGTTATGATGAGATCGGTTGTAGAATTGAACTGTATGAAAGTATTTTTTGTACTTGATGTGAAGTGTTAAAATCTCAGTCTGTGCCCCAGTTCAACGAGTCGTATAACTTTCTCATTTCGAGGGGCATGCATAAATTGTGCGCATTTTATTAAATATTATACATTTAGCCTGTCCGTCTGCACACACATACATACATAAGACAGCACACACATACACACACACTCGCATTTTGCGGTTGCCCGGAGTTGATTGTTCGTTAATTGGTTTCAATGCCTCACAACCGCAGTGGCCTCCAGCACCATCCCTTGGTCACCCCTTTGTCTGCTCTTCACAGTTTACCGTTGATTGTCGTCTCTCAGTTCTTGCCTGCCTCCGTCCGAGCATGCAACATCAGCTGACAATTCACTCAGCCTCAGTTGGAGTCGCATTGCCCTTGAAGTGCACCCCAAGTGCATCAGCTGGCGCCGCAGCAAATTTAATTTATCAAAAAAAACCTTAAATTATCACATACGTAATTACGATCCAAAATTAAATTTTAGAATTTAGCAGCATATTAAAAGATCTGCTTGTGAGCAACTTCTAGAATCAAATTTGTAAAAACACAGCATTCAATTAAACTGTTAGTAAAGGGAATAAAGGTTTTAAACCCGGGTGTAAAAGCTTGAATTAGAATTATGCAGATGGTTTTGTAGATGCTGTTAGTTAGTCGACAGGCAGCTTCGAACAGGACTGAAGGTCATCTCAAGACAAACAGTTTCACTGGTCACTAAGAATATGTTTGAAAACGTTCCTCTATCTGACCAGCCGAATTTTCCAATAGTTATTGACGACTAGCCCAGAATCACCCATTTCAGTTATCAAAAATTAAATCCTTTAAAATAATAAATATATATATATAAAGAAGAATACCCCAAGCAAAATTAAGTTTAAAATGTTCAGTATGCAAAATTATTGTATTTGCTTATATCCAGCGTTGCGTTAAATTGTGTAACAAAAACCGTAGATTACAAGCTACCCGCATCTGCATTACCCAAAGTACTAAATTGTAATCAATAGTCGACGCAATAGTTTTGAATTGGATTTTTGGCCGAGTTATAGATTTTTTGCAACTCTTGGCTGTTGGGAACTTGATTCAAGCTCTTTCAAAATGTTGCTCTCTGCTTTATTTTACAAATTCAATTTTAGCTAAGATATTAAGTTAAAAATGTTTTATTTTTGGTAGAAAATTCTATATTTATTCTCGCTGTGTACGGCGTGAGATACTGACACAGATACTTATGAAGATAAAGCATCAGAAGATAAGCATTAAGCGTAAAATATATCGGTTTCGCCGCCAACTTCATTAATGAAACTGTAGAAGAGTTCGCGATTGCTGGATTGTGGTTGGAGGGGGCAGATGGAGAAGCAGAGACAGAGACACAGAAAGAGAGGGAATGAGAGAGAGAGAGGGAGAGCGGTACGTAGAGCAATGTCAATAAGCATGAAATACTCGAGTTTTTATTGCAATTGCTGCTGTTGCTTAGCAGCCTGTTGTGCGATGTTGTTTGCTTTCTCTAATTGGCCGCAATGATTTTGTTAATTGAAATGATGCTCTGTCTATGTAAATTGGCTGCTCTTGATGTTGTTGCTGCTCATTGTGTCGTTGTTGTTAATTATGTTGATTTAGCTCATTTACCCATTTGCAAACCTATTTTGCACAATTTAATTCCTCCACGGACCGCGCTCAGCTGGCAAATATTTTGCAGAGAATTACAGTTAAATTGGCAAGCCTTGAGGCCCATCACACAGGACTCCAACAGACACATTTGTTCATATGACGGCTGTATTTATCTCGCATATGTGAAGACCAAAAATTACTAACTGCAATTTGTTGTGGGCCAGGGCATTAATTTTGCGGCGCACTTGTCGACAAACTGCTGCCTTCCACTGTATCCTTTTTGAATTCGTTAGAGTTCTCTGCGGTCTTATGGCAGATTTATGTGATGGCCGCCCCCATAAAGCATTTAAACAAGCAAATGGCAACCGCGAAAGCCACAAGCTGCACAGTTGAATACCCTCAGCCTGATTAGCCAATGCCTTAACTGCCCTGACCCCCTCCCCTCCCATCAACCCCCTCTCCGAATGCTAAGTGCTGGTATTATACTTGACTCGATTTCACTCTCGGTATTTGCATCTCTGCTCAGCAGACCGAGGCCGCAAGTCATTGATATTCTCGCTCTGAGCACAAATTGACAAATAGACGACACTCAAATATTTACACACACCTACGCAGGTGCAGCCCCCGTACACGCCAAGTTATCAGGACACTATCGAATTCTCGAGATTCTTCATATTGCTTTTAATATTGAATTGCTTAGAAAAGTAAAATTTCCACTCGTATTGTTCTTTTTCCGGCTTATTGCCTACGAAGCTTTTTTAGAGCTCTAGCTCTACTCCAAATATACCGACAATTATGCGGATGCATCCGATTAGTCGGAAACACTGACAATGCATCCACCCAAAATTGCTTAGTTAAGGACAATTTTGCTACTTTGTAGAAATTCGATTCTGTGTGCATAACAAGATTCACATGAACACTTTTCAAATATAACTTTTCTTTCCTTTGGGATTTATTATAAGCTTTCGGAATGTGGTCGAAAAAATACGCTCTTATTGCAAAAAATTGTGCCAGTTCTGATTTTATGATACAATGACAAAATATATAGTATATTTTATACTTTAGTAAGTATATTTTTATCAGTGTACTCGATAGACCCAAATCTTTTAACAGTTGGCATGTAAATGGCTAATGATGCTGTCCAGCATTCATGAAGTGCTAGACTTGGGCTTTACCTAATGACATAAACACTTCCACAATATGTTCTCTACATGCCTACAGAGAATCAAGTCAATCAATTTTGAATATAAAATGTTGTTGCTGTCGCTTTTGCTTTGGCTTTTGCTTTTGCTCTGGTTGGGCTATTGATTGACGCTCCTAATGGACAGGCCCAATGGTATTTATCGTGCTCCAGTGGACCCTGCTTACACTTTTGCCGTAGTCAGTGTTCAGTTTTCTGTTTTCAGCTTTCTGTCTCGACTTTTTCCACTATGACTTTTCAATTTTCGTGTTGTCGAGTGAGTTTTGTTGCCCTTTTTAGGCCCTGTTCTTTGATTAAGTACAAAATGGTGTATTGGTGCAACAGGCAGAAGAAGGCGTAGCTCACCTAACAAATTATATATAGTATATTCTTGATCAGAACTATCGGAGCTAGAGACACCAAATTTGGTTTTTTAACGCAGTAAAAAGATCAAGTTTATTTCAGAATTTTGATACATCACCAACTTTCCTCGCTTACCACCAAAAAAAAAACCAGCTACAGTTTGAAAGCTACAAGCTAAGCAATGAAGATATGCCACAGACAATTTGCTCATTTGAACATACAGGCAGATATGTCTCTCTTTTCGAAAGGCGAGTGTGATTGTTGAAACTCTAGGTACAAGGTGTCCTACTTTCGGTTACTTCCGACTGTACCTTGACGCCCGACTGATCTGTTCCCTCGCTACTGATTGTTTTTGTATTTTTATTGACTGGCAGCTTCCAATTGCATCCCTTAATGCGTTTCTATTTGATATTGGATGCATAGCCCCACTCAGAGTCGCAGCCAGAGCCAGAGAAAGAGAAAGAGTCGGAGCCAAGGACAGGCGGACAGATGCAGGAGACGTACGCACGGGGGTTCACACATAGAGAGTTCTTTGATTTTAATTGCATTTCCATATACGAGCAGGGAATGGAAAGGGAGACGGCCACTGACATTCGACTTCGATAATTCAATTGTAAAGCTTCTCCGGCGGGTTCCATTGAGCTGTCAGCGAAGTCAGTTAGGTGGGCATGGGGGTTGGTCGGGGTAGGTCGGGGTAGGTAACATTGAATGGCGATTCAATTATTGGAGGTGCCATCAAATAATTGAGTTACGCTTTCGTTTTAAACTGAACAACTTTCGGTGCGATGCCATGGCCACAGAAATTGAATGCCAGAAAGCCGAGGAACCCCGGGAGACCCCGAGAGACCCGAGGTATCCGAGAATGCAATGCAACAATGTAAGAGGCAGAGCCCCATCAATTCATTAATGCTGATCATATTGATTACATGCAGATGATGATGACCTTTGCAAGCTTCGATGCAAATTCGCCAATTGATTTCCAATCGAGACAAGGCGCAGCATTTGAATAACATTCAAAAAGTATTGAGTACACAAATGTAATTGCGAACGAGTGCAATAACATTTTCATGCGATCTCAGCCGTTGCTTCAATGAGCACTTCCTTTGAAGCCTATCTGCCCACCTGACAACATCAAATGGCAATTTGCAATTGCATTGCCAAATACATGCAATATGCAATTTCCTAATTATATTTGGAAATGCCTACAGCTGGCGAAAAATTTAACAACGCCAGCTAAGTGTAATTTGTGAATTAATCAACTTTGATTCGAGTATTTGTGCACAAACACAAACAGAGCCCTCAACGAGCGCAATGAGTGTGGCCATAGACCAAGGGCTAAATACCAGAAGGGCAGCGGGGCAGCCAGACTAAAACCAACATATTTTAACAGTCTATGACCCCAAATAGAGCAGAGCACCGTAATTATTATTAACATGCACCGAAAACACACACAGACGAAACACCCATACACATAAACCACAATGGCTAAAAAGCCCATGGCACCGTTCGAACAAAATGAATCCCAATACAACAAGTGCAACCATTGTATTTACGCAGCGAATTCAAAATGTTTAGCTGAAGCTCTGGCATAACTGGAAAATGGCGAATTTCAGTTCCATCAATTTATTTCGAATGTTTAGAATATAATCATTGCCAATCAGAGTGATAGAAACCTCATTAATTTATTTGGCTTGGTTCTGTACATTTTTATAATCATGGCTCATCAAATTGACAAAAATCCCCAAAAATTGCTGGGGCCGTAATCGTTATAAGTTTTATTTGAAAAATAATTTAATAGCAATAATACATTTATTCTCTACCGATAATGATTAATTTTGAGTAATTGTACAACAAATTGTATGCAATCATTAATCATTATTTATGATTATGTTAACTCAATTTCAGTTAACGGTTTTCTAAAATGGTTTTTGCTAACTTTTTTTGCGTGTTCTTTTAGGCTAAGTTTTAGAGAGCTGTCATATCGATGGATAGTGTGGATTGTGTGGACTGCATCTTCATAAAATATAAAATGCAAACCTTAATTCATTCACTTCACAATAAAGCGGAAAACTAAAAATGCTGCCCATTAAGATAAAACAAATTTTAATTAGTACACTTGAAAGTTATAATTGTTTGCCAATCGCAAATTTCACGTTTGAATTGTTGAAAACCGCAGAAAAAGGTAATAATTTAATCCTGTTTTAATTACATTTTAATAGCTACAGAAAATATAATAAACACACATGGATTATAATTGAAATGTTCAAACCGCAGCGAAGCACAAGCGCCTTGCTGTCATTTCCTATAAAATAATTAAAAAACTCATATGTATGATATGCAGAAAATAAATATAATTAATGTGATACTAAATTATGTTCTTAATTTACATTAGCTGTCAGATTTCATTATAGAATATTTCTTAAATTTTTGCTAAAGCGTAACTTTGTTCAAGGAGAAATTCACTTTCAGAAAAGTATATTTATTTGTGT
This sequence comes from Hypselothyrea guttata, assembly GCA_035045125.1. Lineage (NCBI taxonomy): Eukaryota > Metazoa > Arthropoda > Insecta > Diptera > Drosophilidae > Hypselothyrea > Hypselothyrea guttata. The sequence continues at coordinate 391,493 of JAWNNJ010001770.1, read as the reverse complement.
ATATTTGAATAAATAAATATTACAGCAACGTTTTGCTGTCGAGTGCTTACGACTGGAACTGTGTTTGGCTATGCTGACACTGGCTGATTGGTCGATTGACTTTCTAACTAATGTCAATGGCAAACAGCATAATTCAATGTCAATGTGAAGTTCGTCGAATTCCAACAGCGTTAAATGCAGCATTGGGAAGAGCTTTTCTTCGATTTTTCCAATTTTCCTGCACGTATGCAAATACGGTTCAAATCCAATTCAACTGAGGCAAATATACGCCCCGATGTCAACCGATTTGTAGAACTAATTAATAGGCGTTTCACTCAATGGCAGCTGTTCACCTGCTCACTGCACTGCCCCCTCCTCCAGCTGGGAATTTGATTTAATTTCAGTGGCAGATTTGTGGCTGCCACAGCAGTTCGTGTGCTTAATTAAAAGGGCAGGGCTGTTATTCAGTTAAGTAGTCGAATGCCACGGCCACATGCTCAGCGCCAGTTGGTCAGGCGGTCGATCCGACTCGGAGAGAGCAACAGACAGAAAAAATGGCGTACTTAATTTAATTAAAATGTACCGAACCTCGGCAGTCTGGAAATAAGAGTTTTTGTCTCCAAATAGCACAAAATACATATAGAATAACAAATAAAAAAGATTATATTTTCATTTGAATGTCAGCTTTAAGACTTTTTGCTGAATATCACCTTAGTAGGATTTCAATATGGTTTCAAGTACAAAGTACTTGATTTTTTCTCTGTGTGCATGTTGCACGTCATTTGGCTGCATCAGCTGTGCATTAGCTCTTGTCGCATGTTGTTTTTAAATTGAACTGTTGTGTTCTTCAATTATTTTATTTTGAATATTGTTGTGTGGTTAGGCAGCCTCTGCAATTACCATATAAATGTTGAACACTCAATTTTTAGTTTTCAGTTTTAAGCGTTTATTTTTGTGCTGTTTAATTAATAGCGTCCTCTTCATGTACTTTGATTGAACAGAGTTTTTTTTTTCTTTTTTTTTACGTAGTATAAGCAAAATTCAGTTATTAATAGCCGTAATAGACAATTGCAAATTAAGTAGAAAAACTACTCAAGCCCGCACAGTGTCTACTTTTGTTGCCACACAATAAATTTCAATTAAAAACGGCAGCGCCGGCTTAATAGAGCTATGGACAAGCCGAGCTGTGATTATACATACATACATATATATCTATATAGTCGTATGTATCTGTCTAGTTCGTAGAAACATGAGCAAGTGGAAGAGTCCAGCAAACTATGCGCTCAACAATAACAATAACAATAACAGATTCATTTATAAGCGCCGAATACCTCTAATGCACATCAATTAATAAACAACGTCAAGTGCATTAATCAACTGCTGAGTTCATGTATGTAATTTATACACTGATTAAGCAAATTACTTCAGCTCATATTACACTGAAAAAAATACTTCAGAAAATTGTAACAGAGCATGGAATTCAATAGCAGTAAATTACATTTATATAATATAAATCCAAATATAAGAATAGAACCATATATATAAATTTCATATGCCAATTAAAATTATATAATAACTGGTTTCTGTTTTTTCTGTTTTTTAATTATTTATTTGTTTATTCTTATTTTATTTATTTGTAGACAATTTAAAAATGCATCTTTCTTATTGTATGAAATCAAACTTAAACAACTCAAATCTGTGGCAACTCTGTATTAACATGGTGGCAACGCCTGGCCTGCAATGCGTCCAGTGATTGTGCATCCATTCAAAATAGCGGAAATTAAATTCTTTTTATTTTTGGTTGGAGTTTGTAAACAAATAGAAATCAGAAACTTTTCTGTTACTCGTCTGGATACTCTGCTATTTTTGTTTCATTTAATCTTAAAAATTCGATTTTTAACAAAATATCTATTAGTATTATTGCTATCTTTTAAGGTATATATAAAAGATTTAAAAGAAAAATTTATTCAATTGTTATTACAAGTATAATTTCCCAATCCGAGCATTTTTTATTTGTTTATGCTCAATTTTAATTTGTAATTTAATTTATCTTAATTTATCTAAGTCGACAGTGAAATAAACAAATTAATTTTGTATGGAATCGGAAAGCACTTTTAGCAAATTCTTACTGACATTTGTGTGCTTATCTGTAGTTTCATTTCTTAAATTTCAAATTAGTCAAGCTGATGTTCACTTTGGGCGTACTTATACTTCTGGTCTATAAATAAAACGGCTTCCAAGTATTGCCGGTCAATTGAAGCGAACTCAAGTAGTAGTACTATTAGGGGACAACAAAGGTTGATTCAAGTACGCGTTACGGTTGATTACTTTCGAGCGGTAACAATGGAAGTAATCTCTGGCTTTAAAAGGTCACAATAGGCATAAGGAACACGACGCACACGACGAACTCGGCGGAATCTTTGTCAATGTCAGTAAATAATTTTTCACAGCTCAAAGGCATCAAGTCGACGAATGAAGTATGAGAAATGGCCAAATGAGAAATGATGGTGGAAGCACAGTCCATTCCTTGTTGACATTTGCTGAGTGTGAAAAGTGAAAAGTGAAAAGCGAGCTGGCGTCATTAAAATGTAAGCTCCGACTGTCCGGTTGGCCGGTCTTATTGGTTTTACTGTTGCATAAGTAAGCGAGCATCAAGCATCAAGAGTTGGGCCATACTCAGCATGCACGGCGCGAACGAAATCAAGAAATTACTGAAGAAAATTTTATTCTTTCGACTTTGAATTTAAAGTTTATTTGCTAACTATTTGCTGACTAGAAATTGACATAATTACCAAAATGGCAGCTGCTCTTATTAAAAATATATCTAACATACAAGTTTAATTTTTCAGTTAATTTATTTATTTCTAAAAGCTACAATTTAACTTGTCTTTTGTCAAATTCCTTCTCGTTTTATTACCCAATTCTTCCTATTTTAATAATATTTTGTATTGCTAACAAGAAAAATAATTAATATAAATCATAATAATAAATATTAAATGTATTAGTAAACAAATTCCTGCATATTTTATTACGATCGGCAATTCTTTTTTCAGCATTTTTCTTGCTGTGTAGCGCTAAACAACCCGACTTAAATTTCATTTGCGTTTAAAAGCCATTTTTAATTTGTTTGCCCATTTTTTTAATTTCGTATACAATCTCCGTGTGTATTTTGGTGTTGACTTTTTTCTTTCCCACTCGGATTCAGAGTCATTAAGTCAGTTTTGTTACGCCTCAATGCCTGTGGCGCTGCAGACGCCTAACCCCTTTCCTTGCCACTGCCTACGCCTATGCCCCACTCCGCCCCCAAACCTGCAGCCCCTACATTCCTCACCTCTGTTAACAGCACCCTCTGAGCATCTGGCCCCCATGGGGGCAAAGGTTTTAAAGATGCGGGGGCGTCGACAATTAAATAGAACCTGAAACCCGAGCAATTAAACTGAGAATCTTTTTATCTCTCTGTCTGTCTATTTGGTCGTTTCTCCTTCTGTTAATGTTTCTTTCCCTGGTCCGAAATAATTTGGCAACAAAGCAGCGAGTCGCTAGAAAAGAAGGAAACAAAACGAACTCATAATTGTGCGCTAAACGCCATTCGAGTGGACATTTTTTTCCAACTCTGGACCTTAATGAGGCGCCAGCATCCAGCTGACCAGAAGCTGCAGCTGCAACTGCAACTGCCACTGCCATAAAATCTCGGCAGTAGCAGTAGCAGAAACAGCAAATAACACAATACATAAAGTGGAGTGAAATCGGCATTGATGTGCTGGAAGATACTCTATCCGTTTAGCTCAAAAATACCAATATATGTACATTAACTGAGAATTCTACATACTCTTAACTTAAACATTCGACATTTTTTTTTGCTTTTTAGTAAAATGAAACTGCACTCTATGACGGCAGTATGCCCTGCCATCTACTTTTTGGTGCGCATAGCGAAAAAACTTAATTTATAAGTATTTTTCAGCATAAAAACTTGCCAGTTCAGTTAAGTAACTGTCGACTATAGGGGAATGCACATTTTTTCCTAGACCGTGCCGAGCAAAACAAAATGAGTAAAAGTGCTTTAATCGAAAGTTCTGAATTATAACTTGTGCTCTAAACGATTCTCCACTAAAAAAAAATAATGGTTAATTGTAAGCATTCTATCGATTTTAAATTGTGCTATGGTAAAGTTCTTAAACATATTGCAGAGAAAAGCTTATTGTCGATAAAACAAAAAAGAAGTAATAATATTATTAAAATGATTACAGAAGTTTCGAAGAATATTTTTAAACCAAAATACGTGCAGTGTTAAATAACTTACAGAGTTCTAGAACTATTACCTTCCGATATTATGTTAAATAATACAAGAAAAACAGTTGAGTACTTATAATGATTAAAAGAATTAATACAAAATTTTATTAAGTATGAACTATCGCCGAACGAGCCGAAAGTTTTGACTTATGATTTTTTTTTTCTAAGTATAATAATTATTAAGTGGGCATCCAAAACATGCAATATTTGTACTTGATTCTTTTTTGCTGTGCCATATGCGCAGAACTGAAAGCATTTTAAAGGTTTCGTAATCGCCTGCAGAAAGTTTACACATCAGTTTGCAATTTTTATGAACAACGGACAATTGATTTAGTATGAATGCAAGTAATTAAAAAGTTTTGTTTGCAACAGTTTTTTGCACACATTTCACTTTTTGGCAGGGACACTGACAAAAGGCCAAGTGAAAGGTGTCAACGATAGATGCTGCAAATGAAAATGGAGTTAAGGCATAAGCTTCAGCTGCTCAACTACTCAACTGCTCAACTCCTGAGCTGTCGGGCTTTGCCGACCTGCCAACAACATAAACTGTGACAAACTGTCTTCTGTCAGAAATTATAAGCTGGTGTCAACTCTGTCACAGCATAACAAAAACAAATGTGGCAAAAATACTATATACAAACTAATATCTACACACAAAAGCCAACATAAATAAAATATGCGCAGCCTGAATTCTTTAGCTACCGGTCAGCAGGCAACTCTGCGTATGCGTAATGTAAGCAAGGCAACCACAGTGCATCGAGAAGCTAAACTAGCACAAGTAAATGCCTGGGCATAGTTTAGGCTTAATAACTGTCTAAATGTTCATTGAATGCAAGTAATTATGGTCTTTCCAGGAATCTTCATAAACCAAATATGGTGCATGTTCAAACAGCAATGCCGGCGCCTTCATCTGCATCTTCATCTTCCTATTTACCTTCCTTCTCAATTGTGCATTTTGCGCTCAATTCCGTAATTGGTTTACTTCTGAAGAGGCACCAGCTGTTCAATTCAAGCAGAGCCATATTTATGGCCAACTTCCTGGTCGGATACACATTGCTTCTGACAGTCCGCCAGTCAAGGTGCCATGCCTGGTACATGAAGATATAACCCACTAAACTGAATCCCCGCACCTCTGACACATCAGATTCAGGCCCAGGCAGCGATTAGCCAACAGACAGCCTAAGACTGTACTCGGAATGCCTCCATGGCATTGAAGCACTCAACGTCCCTATTTCAGCTGAATTGCATGCAGTTTCTATATGTCTTACAATCAAATACAAATACAACAACTCGAAATTCTCAAGCTGCAGTCAAGACTTTCGTCTTGTGCCAAGAAATGAAAAAAATATCTGAGTGCTTAGCTGAACTTAGGCTCAAGTAATTTACCTGTATAGCCTGCAATTAAGGCAATACACAGATTTGAACAAGATGAAAACATTGCACAGTGGTCGGGAAAGGCCGAAATTGCTAAATTACAGTCTAAATTTAGATGTTAGATAGAACTTTTTTTTGCATATCTAATATGCAAACTTTAATATTGTAAATTCAAAAATTAAATTTAATGTTTGTCGTTGGTCTTCAACTTATGCATAAAAAAAAAATTGAATAAAAATCAGTAAGAACGCAACGCGGTATCTAGGCAAAGCATGCAATATTGTTTCTTTAATATCTTCGGTGTTCATTAACCGATTTCAATGCGCTTTTAAGTTTAGAGAGCAATAATCCCAATAATAACCTTCTATTTTATATATTACGCCTGTTTCAGAATATCTATATCCAAAATAGATATATCTATTATACTCTCTGCCTGAGGTTTGAGTTATGAGTTCTCCGTCAGTTCAATCGCTAGCCAAGCCGTAGAGCTCTTATCTCTCCCACCTAGCATAAGACACATTCATAAGATATTCATCGAGTAATGTGTTCATTCATGCTGTTTATGTGCTTTCATCTTTCGCTGTGAAATACTTTTCTTTTTCCTCGCGTATGTCGGTGCTGACATTTATGGTCATTGACTTCTTTTTACCAATTTTGAGAAGGGGGCAACTTGCGTTGACGCTGGGCCACGCCCCTGGATAGGAGCAATGCAAGTCTGCACTGGAGCTAAATATCCATTAAGTCAACGTTGCTAATTCAGTATTACATTTAAGCCCTGAGAGCTTTTGAAAAAAACTGAGCTCAAACTGCAACGTTCGACGTGTAAATAAAAATAAAACCGACGCCAGAATGCGCTTAAAAAGGGCTTTCGTGAACTGTGTTCGAACTTAATTATGAACGTTTAATGCTCTTTCGCTTTCCATGAAAGGCAATATTAATTTACGAATTTGCGAATTTACTCTTGCACTTCGGAACCGGCAAAAATGCAAGCGAGAGACTGGCATGCGATGCCATATTTATTTGCGCCATTTTGCAAATTTTCTTTTGTTTCACCGGCGCGCTATGTGCACCGGTTGCACTGCAAAGGAATTTCCCCAGTTCGGAGGAAAAACTGTGGCATTCAATTAATTTGCATGTGCAATAAATAAATGCATTATGATCGTCCAATAAAACGGCATTCGATGAAGTAAATCTGATGAAATTGTTTCACATGCCGCGGGTGCACGGAAGTTTTGTAATGCAATTGGCCGGTTCAATGTGATGTTCCACTAAATGGAATGGAAAGCCTAAATGCATTAATTTTCCCAATTTTCCAAAAATATTAAATTGTTCACGCTGAGCGCAAAAATTCGGTGTTGATTTCCTTGTGAAATAAACCGAAAATCCCCCAAACGCAATACAATTTTCTGCATTGGCCTTTAATAATTGATTAAAGAATAATACCAACAATATTCCGGTTTTTTTTTATATTTTGGTGGAACAACAACAGGAAAAATAATAAAATAATAATAATAAAATAAAAAACATTAACAACAGCGTGGGCTCGCAACGAACAAAATCGATTTAATTCCGTTTTGTAAAAATATTTTCGCTGCCAAAAGGGAATTTTTAAGCCTTAATACTGTTGAGCAAAAGCGAAATGTAGCCTTTGTGTACATATGTATGCACAGGGAGTCCACAATGTATACATCAACTGCATTGTGTCCACTCTTCAAAACAAAACACAAAATAAAAATGTCGGCTTAAATAACTTTTGTTCTCGAACTGTGAAAGGAAACTAATTATTTTTGATTACTGCCTTAAACAGCGAACTCTTTGATAGCACTTGCGCACAAGCATAAAAAATACAATTCCAATTGCCACGATTCGAGATGCACAATATTCAAAAAAGGCAAAATATTTTTACCGCCATCAAGCAATATTTACAGAAAAAATCATGGAAACATTTCAAACGAAAATAAGGATTTTAATAAGCTCATTAAAATTAAACTACGAATACTTTATGATACAGGAAAAAAAGCAATTAAATTAATATATCAAGCCAAGGTTATTTAAAGATCACATTTCATATCGAAATACTTGTTTATTTATAAACCAAATAAAGAAAATGCTTTAACATATTTATTTTAGTTCATTTAAATAAGCTCATTTTCAAAAAACGAAAAATTCAGTTTATTTCCTGGTTAATCAATTAAAAAACTATTTAGATATTCATTTAATAATAATAAGTTTTTATTCCGCAAATAAGGAATCATAAAAATAATATTTGATGAATATTAAATTCAGAAGTCCATTCATATATTAATAATTATTATACCCTGTGCCTATTTGAAAAATGGGAAAACAGGGTTAATAACTTTGTGCGAATGTATGTAACAGCCAGAAGGAGGCGTGGCAGACCCCACAAAGTATATATATTCTTGATCAGGATGACGAGCTGAGTCGATATAGCCATGTCCGTCTGTCTGTCCGTCTGTCCGTCTGTCCGTCTGTCCGTCCGTCCGTCTGTTTGAACGCGTCGATCTCAGCAACTATAAGAGCTAGAAAAGCCGTTTTGGTCATTTCTGAAAGGTGTATACCATACGCAGAACAAGTTTACTTCAAATCTTGGATGCCACTCCCCTTACGCCCACAACGAGCATAAAAAGAATTCATTCACCAATTTGAGAGACACAAATCGAGTTATATAAATTCTGTTTTCAGTTGTTCGTAGGTCTATATCAGGCGCAGATAGGGCTTTTTTCAAATTTTGGATGCCACGCCCCTTTTACGCCCTAATTCTTAAAAACTGAATAACAAGCGTAATATTGAACATAGAACGTTGTTATTCGGTATATATACTCTCTTCTATTATATTAAACTTTCCTGAGAAGCGCATTAAAATCGATCAATAAACACAGAAGTTATAGGCGAAACAATATTGCAGGAGTTGCACGCTCGCTCTCTAGCAGCGCGGCCAATTAAGCGGCACATATAGGAAACGTGGCAGAGAAAGCATTGCTGCTACGCTGCGTATGACAGTTTTATAAAATTTTATAAAAAATACAGGGCACAGGGTATAAGACAGTCGGGCCCGTCCGACTGATCTGCTCCGCCCATTCTGGTTTTTTATTTAATTTAAATAACTTTAATGAGCGTAATAGCCTGTCATTTGGAATCAATTTTCCACATGCAATGTTAACTAATAAAAGCCTAAAGTCAAATATTCGCAGTTATTCGCATGGATATGATTTTTGTTGTGGAAATTCACTTGATGTTTGTCATTTGATGTCGATTTATCTGCTGTCAACAGCTCTATATGTTTGTCTGAAATGCCCACTGGGAATGGGGGGGGGGGGGGTGCGCGGGGGAGGTGAAGTGACATGCAATTGTTTCTATGCTATTCTATTGTGATATTAAAGTGAATGCCTGAACCCTAATCAAAAACTCGTTATTGACGTTGATGGCCGATGCTGGTTACGGATGTCTCATTTTATTCAAATTGTCTGTGTGTGTGTCTGTGTGTGCTGGTGTTTATTTGTAATTAATTATTTAACAAACAATTAACTGTAACTCACAGACACAGATAGGCATTAGACGGCCCAGTCGGATGGCATAGAATATTCGATAAATATTTGTATAGGTAAACGCAGGTTACGTATACGCACCGTTGTACGTGATCAGAATTTATGTACACACGCTTTAAAGAAAATTAACGAAATGGGCTGTGAAAAAAGAGAAAAAATTAAGAGCAACAAAAAGAGATGGAGCGAGAGAGAGAGCGAGGGCGAGAGAGGTGGGTGAGAGCTTAAAGTTTGTCACATGACAATTTCATCAACTGGACCCCAGGTAATTACCGGCTATAAAAACACAAACAAAACCAATAACAACAAAAACATCAACAAAATACTATAACTACTTGTATACGCTTGACTCGAAGTGTGTTTTGCATTAAGCACATGACACGTCCATTTAAACTGGCATGGAAGCGAGGAGGAGAACAGGGGGAAGGTGGAGTAGTGTGCAGCTTGAGTAAGGGGTATGGTAAGGGGTTGAGGTCGTAACTTGGCCGTTTATACAGAGGGAGATAGAGACCAAAATGACGATATAAAACTTAATTAAATTATTTTTAATCTCATTAAAAATTGGAAACAAGCATGCTTGTATATAAAACCTGTAGGGATGGAACAGATCAGTCGGGCGGAAGGCTGTAGTCGGTCACTACGGTAGGAGATCCTGTAAATTTGTTTGTTTGAATGTAAGTAAATTTAAGTTTAAATAACCTCAAGATCCTCTCTTTCTAGAAAATCCGTGTTTGGTAATATTTGAAAGTCATAGCTTCAATAACGACATGCTTGATTGTTTCTCGCTGTGTATGTAATCTGTTTTGCGTAGAGCGAACATTCAGGAAGTCTACGTATACGTTATTATGCCCATTTGCACATCAGTATAATTGTATTATTTCAATTTTCGTTTCTTTATAACAAATTAGTTCGTCCATTTGACCGGAATAACTTTGCACTGATATCGAAAACAGAATAACAAATTATTCGTTTGCATCTTTAATGCGAAAAAGCAGCTTATTTTCATACAAGTGCATCTACATAGGTTCGAGCAGCTTAACAGCTCAGGATGGCAAACCCATTCAACTCATTCAATTGAATACACCAATAAAATAATAGTAAATTAATAATTATCATTGCATTAAAAAAAAAAAACGATTTCAATGGGTTTCCTTGCAGTAATTGTAACTGCTTAATTACAAACCAGCTGGATTAATTATGAAAGTGTATAATGTGCCGCAAAGTTTTCCTCTCATTAAACGCAACAAATGATATGTTTAAAAAATTAAAAATATTTTCTCCAGATATCTGAATAATGCACAATGAAGAAAGCTTGACATTAATTTAAATATATGTATTTAGTATGGCTATAAATTCAAATATAATAAATGCATAGGGTATGCTTATGATTATTTATTCGAGTATATTTAAACTCAATCTTTAAATGTGCTTTTCCATTATTTGCAGTGCAGCCGAAACATTCTATTGAAAAGCTCACCTTGTGTCGAAAATCTATGATTCATTTTATCGCTTTTCTTTGTTTTTCATATTTATTTACACACTTTATGGGCAATCGCAACTCGTGCTCAATTTAAACCCTGCCAACCGGCTTATGGGATTACAAATTCCAATTGAGGGCCAAAGGTTGGAGCCAAAGTGCAGGTGGATGCGAGGTTTTATTGATTTGCTTTACACTTCAATAAAACTTTGTAGAAACATTCTTTGATACGACTATTAAACTAAGCGTGCATTTAAACTTGCAAATTGCCAGTTAACACTCAAATAATGTCAAATACAATTTGCCAACAATTTAAATACCAAATTCAAATCAACACATCCAACAAATTAATGTAGAAACTAGAAGACTTGAACATTGATACCCTGGATACACTAAATTTCGCTCTATTTTGTGTGTTTGTCGATTGAATTGGAGTAAATTTCTATGGAGAATTGAAAAAAGCAAAAAGCCTCATCAGTGCCAAAATTATTTCAAGTGTTATTTCAAGCAAAATTACACAGTTAATCTTATTAAAATCTGTTAAGACGAATGTTTTTGACATTTGCACTAGCTGATGCAATAATCCAAAGTTTAAGTCAACTTTATATATCTATTGTTAAAATTAATATACATGCATATACATATATAAATATTTATGGTTAATGAAATTTGCTATTTTTAAAGTCAAATAAAGTTAAAACATTTAAAAGAATACTTAGACAAAATTATTTAAAATTAGCTTAAAATGTAAAATATTAATGTTTCAGCAATCAGTTCAATTTGCGTAGAAATAAATAATAGTAATAATAATAAGAAATATAAATAATCTGCAAATCTTTAGTTGAATGTAAATTAAATAACATCATAATTAATTAAACATATACATTTATTTTGTTATTATTTGTTTATATAAATCATCAATAATAAACATATCAATAATAAACATATAGGATAATATTAAATTATTAAATTATTTTAATTAAAACATTTAAAATTTGTGGATGCTTTTTTGAGATTTGTTTTTTTTATTATTAAGATTTTGTTGCTGTAAATTAACATAAGTATCATCAAGTGTAATTTTATATTATAATTTATTGCGCATATTTCTCTCTATTGCTCACATATGGATGTCTATAGCTTTGAGCTCTGTCTCAGCCGTCTGTCTGTTTGTTTGTCTGTCTGTTTGTCTCTCTGCCTCTTGCTCCTTCGCTGTCTGTCCGTTCGCGTCTTTTGCTTTGGTGGTGCACATGCACTGCGTTTAATGTTGTTTAGTTTGTTGTTATTGTTGTTATTGTTGTTGTTGTTATTGTTGCTGTTGTTGTTTGTGTTGCTGTTTGGCTGTCGCAGCTTGAAATGGTGATCACCGGTGCCAGGCACCGAGCGTTCAACGAGAAACAAAAACAAAACAAAGCACAGAGAAAAAACCAACACACACGCGCAACACACACACACACACACACACACACACACACACACACACAGTCAGAGACAGAGAGCAGTGCGCACACAAAGAGGCAATAAAGAAACGCCGACAACAACAACGAGCAAATATTGTTTATAGCCAGCGAGCAACAACAACAACAACGAAATGAAATAATATAAAGCAAGTAAATACCTAGCCGATCAAGCAGAGACAGCGAAACAGAGAGAAAGAGAGAGAGCGAGACAAAGAGAGAGGGAGAGAGAGAGAGCTGTAGCAATATGCAGTGCTGCCAATTATTTGCGAGAATAAAAAATAGTTAAATTGAATAAAAAACAAGTCATTCCGAAGATTTTTCAATAACACATTTTACTGGTTTTCAAATTCTTTAATTGCATAACAATATAATTGATTTTACTCCAGAAATAGCAAATTTATTTCGAAAACAATAAAATGCTTAAATGTCAGCAAAAAATCAATTAATAATAATTAATAGGTGATGTTTTGGGCAAATATCCAGAAAAATAATGACGATAGATCTTTAAGTTTTAAATCCTAGCAAAACTCAGCTTCCAGCAGTTTCACACTATTTCTAGCAAGCACTGTTTCAAACAGCCAGATCTGGCGGGAAAAAATCGTAATTGCCAGCAGTGTCAACATGTGACCGGGCGAACGCTTCAGTTGAGGCAAAACGACTGTCGACCTATGATGTGGATGCTATTACCGGCATCACACGCCTTCCGACTGAACCCAGCCCCCTACCCCCTCCTCCCATCGACCCCCTTCCCCACTGCATGCCACACGCTCCGCGCTGCCACGACAAACAGATCAGCAGCGAACCGAAGCGTTGCTGCAAACAACAACAGCGACGAACGATACGCAAAGCAAATGGAGACGAACCACACAAAAAACAACAACAACAACAACAACAACAAACAACCGGCCGGCTAGCCTCTATTGACTGCGGGGGGCGGGGGGCGGTGGGCGGCAAGGAGCCCAACCAAGCGCAAAGCGCAACGTTCAAGCTGACGTCGACTGCGATTGCGACGGCGACTGCCACAGCTGTAGGCAGCATAAAGTGGGCGACATGTGGATGTAGATGTGGATGCCATTATCAGTGTGTTAGTGTGGAACTTGTTGCAATATCAGTATGTTGTGAAAACGCGGAAAGCCTACAGTCGCATGCAACTGACAACAGCATACCCTGCAACCAATTTTCCGAGTTTCTGATTTATTTTATGCTTATCATGAATCTACTTTAAAATATTTATTTATTTATTTTTAACATTAATTTTTGTGATTATTTTTTCATTGCATTTTTTATTTTTCATATTTATTAGAAGATATTTCATCAATTATATTGTGAGAGTATAAACTGACTTATGGACAATCCGAAAGCGAATCAGTAAGGCTTCCTGATCAAGGATATATAGGTATATGTTCTTTCCTGTTAGATACATTTTCATCGAATTGGTATGGCCTCTTTTTGCTCGTTTCCAATGGGTACAGGGTATGAAAAATGCAGTTAAAACTGGTTACGCCCGCCAGCTCGTCGGCCCATTGCAAACTGCAACGGTTGCAACGGCATGGGCACAGGTAATCTAATAGTCAAAACCAGAATCTGACGTTGACTTCAGCTCTACGGCGGCGTCTAAAACTACAGCGATGCTCAAACGCATGCAAAGGTCAAGCAGCGCCAAGAGCGAATAAAATATATTATTTTTGAACTTTAGATGTGGTATAAGTTACCTTACACAGTGTTTGTACATATGGTATGTTTAAAATATTGTGTGTTTTTAATTATTTTTACAACGAATTAACTATTGCTGTCTATGCTGAATGAACATCGGGTTTGTCATTATCGGGAAATGATTGCAATTGCAGTATAACTTGTATCAATTGTGATGAAAATAAAATTTCTTCTAATTCATAAAAACTAAACTATAGTTTATGAAACCATTTTGTATTGAATTTATTTGTTTTAAATCTTCGCTTTTCTTCTGTTGTACCGTAACGTGCTTACTTTTACTTCCATCCTTAATTGCCCGTTGAAGACTGTTAAATATATTTCAGGATTTTTGATTGAGTTTAGAGATATCTAATTGGTACGAAAACACAAAAGAAAATTGCGTAAAAAGTGCACGATTTAATATGCAGCTTGTCGTCCGAATGTACCGTAACGTCATTTTCGAAATGGTCAGTTGCGTTTTGGAAACGGAATTCGAATCGATTGCGAATGCAGTTGCATTTCGAATTTGCATGGTGCGTACAGGAAATTGTAGCAGCGAAAGTTGCGCAGAAAGCTCTCATAAAAGTTGTTGGTTCGGTCAAAGTATTAGCAAAGTTATTTGCCCGCAATAGGCGAGCAACCGCAACACCATCAACAGCTGCAACATCAGCAGCAGCAGCAGCTACAACTACAAAGGCAAATCTCACACACACACACACACACACACACACACACACACACACACTTCGCAATTAACTTTGCGGTCAGCAACCAAGCAACCCCACCACCCACACAGGCCGCAGTATCTACGCAGCAGAAGAAGAAGCAGCCGCAGAGGAAGACGCAGCTGCAGCAGTTGCAATTGTAGCTGCAACTGCCGAAGCTGCCACAGTTGCAACGACAATTGCAGCTAACGCCTGAAGCTTCAGATCTGAGAGCAATTGTCATAGAGCTCTACAAAATTCCGTAAGAAATATCAAGAATATTGAACGAAAGCTTAACTTGAATGTGTTTTTAGACCCGTACTTTAAATCAGAGAGGACGGAGCGGATCAGTCGGACGAAAGGCCAAGTTAAGCAAATTGTCGGTCACATATCTTTGGTGTTTCTTGTTCGATCATTGTGCAATTAGTGAAATCGAGCAGCAAAAAAACTTTAATTACTTTGCAGTGATTGATGAAACACAAAGTATAGGATCGTTCGAAGATCTCAAGAACATGGCTAGTCAAATATTTCAATATCTTTCAATATCTACTATAGAAGACTGATTAAAATATCAAATCTCAAATGAATCAATTTAGTTCCAAATCAGATCAAAGTAATCCTAATTGATTGTATTGTAATTTTATTTTATTAAATTATATAATTTCTGTTCGAGTGATAAAAAGCATAAGATTATGAATAAGATTATGAGGAAACATATGCATAGGTGAACACCTCAGCAATACGATGACATCGCCATAGATGCAATAGGAAAAACCCCCCACGGGGATAAAAACAAGTTGCATTCGGAATGGCAGTTGAAGGTGCTCTTGGTAGTGTTATATAGTTGCTGTTGTTGGGATTGAATAGGTGTCAGTCTGTAACTAGTACAATAACTAATGATGACGCGACCTGCTAGGTAGATGGGTAGGAAGGAAGGGAGGGAGGTAGGGAGGTAGATCAGTAGGAGAGTTAGATGCTGTGACTGCAGTGCTGCCTGCATTCCCCTCTATCTTCAAACTGGAATTTAAATCCGGTTGACTGTGATTGTGTTTCCCTCTATCTCCATCTCTATCTCAATCTCCATCTGAATCTCTCTCTCCATCTGCAACCGCATCGCTTTGTCTCTATTAATACCCTGTACCCCCGAAACGGCTAAAATCAGGGTTTGATAACTTTGTGCAAATGAGAAGTAGCAGACCCCACAAAGAATATATATATTTGATGGGGGCGATGAGTTGAGGCGATTTACCCCTGTCCTCCAGTCTGTCCGTTTGGATGGACGATGCGATCTCGGAAGCTATTAGAGCTAGAGCTACAATTTTTGGAATGTAGATTTGTGCCTACCATACGCAAAACAAGTTGGTTTCAAATATGTGATGCCACGCCCCCTTTACGCCGTAATTGATAAAAACCAAATAACAAGCGAAATATTAAACATAGAAGGTTTTTATTTATAATGTACACTTTCTACCATAATAATCATCTATCCTAAAAAGCGCATTGAAATCGGTTAATAAACACAGAAGATATTGAATAAACAATATTATTTTAATTATATGTAAAACATAGGGTGCAAGGTACTCCACAGTAGGGCGCGTCCGACTGATCGGCTGTGTCCTTTCTGGTTATTTCTCAAATTGTATGTGCTCAGCGTGTTGCTTTGGCAAATTTCGTTGTATGTTGTTTATTAAATGTCATTAAAGTCATTTCTTCTATTGCCCTTTGCTCTTTGGCGCCAGTCACCCATGCACCTCTACGGAAGAGGAACAGAGAGAGAGAGAAAGAGAGAGAGAGAGCGGTGAGAGAGCGAGAAAGTGCTCAAATGTCAAAAGGTACAATGCAAGAGAAACACAATAATAATAACAGCATAGAGCGCAATCAGCAAATTGCATTAAATGACTTTGTGTTGCTGTTTGATTGTTGCCGGAGTAGCAGCAACAGCAGCAGCACAACAGCAACAGTTGCTGCGGTACAAGGCACACAAAATGGGAAGTCACAAAGAAAGCAAAGCGAGAAGAGCAGACAGAGACAACGACAGAGACAGACACACACAGAGAGAAAGAGAGAGAGAGAGAGAAATGTGAGTGGCATGGCACAGTCTCTCGGTCCTTGTCACGCGGTGTCTCTGTCTCTTTGTCTCTCCCTCTCTGTCCCTCTCGTTTCCTCTCTCTCTGTTTGTCACATGACTGCATACATTCATACATTCGCACATTCGCACATACGTATGTATGCACATTCGGGCACATTCGTACATGATTATGACTTGCATTCAAATCAGGCGCTTACCGCATGACTGACCCATCTCACTTCTAGAGTTACGCAGTGATTTAAACACACATACATATACACAAATCCACACACGACGACACACACCTACATATACATACATATATCCAGATATCTATATATTACATACATATAAATATTAACATATAAATTGTAATTCCTTGTTTGTCTCAGTTTCATTCAAAAAACACACAAAATCAAATAATTTAGCTCGCTTCACTTTGCGTTTTATGTTTGATAGCCGTCACCACGGTTCAGTCGGACGCACTATACAGTTCACAGTTATATTGTTACAATAATTATTCTAATTCATTCATTTATTTATCTACTTTGGCTAAATTCTAACAATCAAGAGCTCGTTAAATAAATAAATAAAATAAATTAGGCAACTTGTATTTAATTCTTTCATTATTTATAAACTGTGAATAACAGATTTATTTTAAATAATAAAAAATAATTCAAGAATTTTTTATAATTTGTATTATTTGATAATTGATTCAATCAGTAAATGTGCCGCCTCTTAGACTTCGATTTAAGTTTTTATTTCTGTTTTCAGGCGCAGATAATTAATATTAAATTTAAGTTTAATTAAAAATGTGTAGCTGTCGCTGTCGACGTTTCCATTGCAATTGGAGTGAACAACTGAATGAAATTGAAATAAATAAGAAGAATCCTACCTGTTTGACTCTGTCGTAGACGAGACTCGCCGGTGAGCGCCGCTGTTGTTGGTGCCAGGAAGCAATTCAGATTATTTAGGGCCACGATGGCCAGTAGAAGGACGGCAAGGGTGCTCATTTGGGAGCGAGGGTTGCTCCAAAGTTTGCAATTGTTGTGTTGATATATTTGTTGTTGTTGTTGTTGTTTGGTTGCTGCTGTTGTCGCTCTGTTTGCAGATGTCGTTGTCGTGGTTAATAAACTTGTTGTTTTTACTGTTGTTGGAGCTGCTGGTGTTCCTAATAATGGCGACGACAACGACAGCGATGATGCGGATGCGGATGTTGCTGCTGGTGTTGTTGTTGTTGTTGTTGCTATTGTTGGTGGCGGCCATCGCGAACGCATGTTGGCGCTGTTAGGAGGTTTGCGACCGCATCCGAATCCAATGCCCACGGGCCTCGGATTCATTTTGGCGTTGTCTTTGGCCACTTGTCGGTTGTTTATTTGCACTTTTTCGCTGGCTCAGTTTTTGGGTTTATTTTGGGGCACAGTGGCAACTCTGGCGGTAACTCAGAATATACACTAGCCAACACTGGCCGCGCCTTTGTGGCTTCACTTTCCTCAAGCAGAATGCACTCTTTCTATTTAAAAAAAAATATATGAAATTAATTTCCAGCTTATATGCAAAAAATAACGTCGATTTATTTCAATCGCGTATTTAATTATCACAGTTTAATCAGCTTTCGTCTGATGTACAAATATAAATATTGATTTCTTTTGCTGATTTTTTTTCTGACTTTTGTCGCTCTCCCTCTCTCCTGCTCTCTCTCTCTCTTCCTCTCTCCAGCACTCTTTCACTGTTTCTCTCTGTGCTTTGGCCTGGCCGCCGTTTTTAACACTTTTTACAATAATTGAAAAACTTTTTGCCGCTTTATGTGAACTTTTGCCATCGCCTTTGCGGGCGACAACGTCGTCAACTTTTTTATCAGCACTCAAAAATTAAAATTAATACTGCACTTAATACACACACACACACACACACACACAGACACAATTGTACATATT
Source organism: Hypselothyrea guttata (assembly GCA_035045125.1). Classification (NCBI taxonomy): domain Eukaryota; kingdom Metazoa; phylum Arthropoda; class Insecta; order Diptera; family Drosophilidae; genus Hypselothyrea; species Hypselothyrea guttata. The sequence goes on along the minus strand of JAWNNJ010001770.1, from coordinate 372,952 downwards.
TCCATTAAAATTATCCAGATATATGTATATGTGCTTTTGCGTATGTAAAGTGAAAAGCAGCTCAAAAATTATTATTCCTTCCTGATATTCTTGCTGCATCCCTTGCCATATTCCAATTGAGGCTCAGCGACGTCCATGGATTCTGCAATGAGAGAAATGAAAATACTTTGGTCAATTAATGCCTTATTCACTCAAGTACAAATATGTTCCCAATCTAAATTCATAATACAAATTTACTTAAACAATTTGAAAGCTGGCAGAGAAAATACGCCAGAAATCTAATTTACTGCAACAGAAATTATTTCCAGCTGACATCAATGTGTAATTTCCAAACCCACGAGCTAACAAGCTACGAATCGGCATTTAACATCACAAATCCAATATTGGCAGTACGTATATGGCATAATTCAATTAAATACATCTGATTAGATAACCTGAGCTCGCTTCGAGCAGATGCTTCGCTTTCTCAGGCAACAAAGTGAAATACAACGGCAGGAATATTTAACAAGTTGGTTCAGTCAGTCAGGACAGACTTAACGCTCAAAAATGTTTGTCTAATAACACTCTATAATTTTAACCAAGACATATATACCTAAGAAGATGACCAGTCAGATGCAACCCGCTTTTATACGATAGCATGAATATCTTATATACAAAAGAGATTTAAAAGAAATAATTCCCCTTCGGATTTGGTTAGGAATCTTAAATTTTCTTGGCACGGTAAATGCTTGTTTTCATGGTTTATAAATCATTTCCAAAACAAATATTTTTTACGTGTTCTTTATATTAAGACCCTTCAATACGTCGCTGAAATGCAACCGATCTGTTCTGTCATTGCAGATTATTTAATAATATTGGAAATTACGTACTTAGAATTAATTATTTATTGCTGTGCACTTTTAAGGAATGCAAAATGATATGAAATCATCAGTGCATAACTTTTCGTTGAATTTGCAGGGTATCCGATAGTTCATGTGCCCCAACTTGCGTAGGGTATACTGGCGTCGTTGTGGTTCATAAATCAGTCTGTGCCCGTGTGGACTGTGCATGCATATGAGAGCATTGTGTACATTCTTAGCCATTATTTCAGCACAAGGCATTGCACAATGGGCAATAATAAATGACGTATTTATTTAACAAAGGACGGCTAGCTAAGGAATTACCGCATCAAACATTGAGCAAGCGGAGAGTCAATGGAGAAAAATAGAACATTGAGCAGATTACATTAAATTAAAGCACAAATGAAATGCACGAAGCCAGCGAAAGTGAAAAGCAAAATAATAATGTATTAAAAAAATGAGCTACAATGAAATACAATGGCAGCAAAGATCATAATAAGTGCCTGCAGATGAGACACAGATACACAGAGAGGGACAGCGAGGGAGCGAGAGTGATGAGGGCAAAGCGGATGGGTGGGGATGGGCGGCTTCACTACACACTGTGGCATGCTACATCCAAGTAAAAAATCAGCCCACAAAGAAGCCACAAAATAGCTGCCAGAGAGTCACACTGACGACTCTGTGCAGCGTCAAGCCTCGGGTCTGAAGCTCACATCAGCCGCAGCAGCAGCAACAATGGCCACATAGAGGCCACTGTACAGCGCACAGTGGGCTCATTCTGCAATTTGATCACTCAAAAAAGACTTCGGCTCTTGTTGTGCGTGCGATACTGTTATCAAATTCGTATTTATTAGTCAAATCTGGCTATAAAAATTATGCGAGTGCTGAATGCGGGAATTCTGGCCTATTTTCAAATAATATCATATAATACAATATATAGAATATAATATAATTTATCTTTATATTGTTATACATTGATGAATTTAAAATTAAATAAGCATCAAATTTGGAAACCAGCTTGAGCCGAAAAACAAAAATTATACAATATGTATATAAGTAAATTGTGCGAAAACTTGAGGGATTTATGAGATTGTGATCTTAGAAGCATGGAACATTTTGAGATTAAGTTTGGACAATTCTTTCAATTTTTTTAAGCTCAGTATCTAATTATTTAATATGCATTTCATATAGTTATATATTTATTTTGTGGGTGATATTGTGAGTTATTAGTTTCTATGCGCCAGATCGACCCGATCGTCCACTGTGCGGTGCAGGCGGAGGCACTCGACGGATATGGGTTGACGGGAAGGTAACCGAGCGGTGGGACCAACCCGCTATGATGTCGTCGACGGCAACCAGTCAACAAAAGAAATTGCTAATGTGCGCAAATAAAAATGGCACAAATAGGCACACACACACACGCACATAGAGGTACGCACACACCTACACAAGTAGGCATTTGTATTTATGTACATACATACATACATACATACATATGTACATCCATATGGTATGTATTTGCAACTCTCGCTGTCGGCAGTACACGCTGCTTATCTCTTTCGATCCCGCTCCCACTCCGCGCCGCTCTCTTTCTAGCTGAACTTAAAAGACAATTGAAATTGAAAATCAGTAAAACCAGTTTTCACACAAAAAGCTCATCACGCACACACTCGTTGGCTTAGATAAAGCAGGCGGAAAAACGCGCAAAAATGGAAAACAGGCCTACACTGCAAAACAAAACAGCATAGAGCATTTAATAAACTTTAAATACTTCTCTACGAACTTAAATTCGATATTTTCTATGCAAATAATATATTAACAAGAATAATCAGAATCCTAGTGAAATGCATATTTCAACATCGATTTTTTAAAACAATGTTTTGGTATTTTTTCCTTACAGAAAATATCATTGATACTAAAACATATATAAATTATTATTTACTTTATGATTAACCAATTTATCGATTTATTGATTTGTGCATATATTTATTTCATTAACTATTTGTTTATTTATTTTCTCTTCTTTATTTATTAATTTATGTGATCCTAAACGCACTGATAGTGTTGGGACTTTAGAGAAACTGAAACCCCCATATGTGTCGATGGCGCCCTCCGGAAATCCGATTTCGGCCAAAGAGGGCATTCCCCCAATTGTTTGTAATTTATGATCAACATTCTTAATCGCTGAAATGCACACAATTTGTTTGCAATTTTATATCGAAAATATGTAAAAGAGCCGACGTTGAAGTTGTGGATGCATCGTTTATCGATTTATGGTGTAAAGGGACGTTTCGTAATACCCATTCAGGCAGAGTCATGGCCAAGCCTCATTGGCCAAGACAGAGGCTCCCAGTTATAATAAAAATAAGCACACTCGCCTAGAGGCTTACGACAGATATATGAAATGGTGTTGAACGGAGCAACTGCGGAATGCAAAAAAGCGAAAAAGTCCTAGGCGCACCTGTCCGATTTTATTAAGGGGCGCTCGTCCGTGGAAATTGGAAGCGCCATTTTGGTCGTCATCATAACTTGAAATTGAAATGTGCAGCCAGGGATGAGGGGGCCAATCAGGCGGCAATCCGCATATCGCCCCCTAGTCTGAGCTGCCTCAGCCCCTCTGCTGCCCCTCTGCCCACCCTCTCGCCATCAGCAAAATTATCCTGTGAAAATCATTTTGAGCTGGATTTATTGCACGACTCTCAAAGCCTCTCTAATGTACGCGCTGAAAACCAGAAGGAAATGCGTGCACATCCAAGTTGAAGCTGAGGGGATTCGCGAACTCTGATGGGGCAGAGGGGCGCAGAGGGCGTTAGGAGGGGGCGGAGGCAACGAGATGTGGAATGAGCGCCAAAGTACCACCCGAAGTGTCGGCCAATTTGCTATGATGGCGTTGACGGCATCAGGTGCGTATTATGTCAAAATGAGAATAATGATATAAAAAAATAAAAATAATAACATCAATGCATACACACGCACATATAAAAGCTATGAAATTTGAATTTGCGGCAGCATATCAAAAAGTATTTCCCGTAAATTTGAGTAAATTTTTTAAGCACACATGACAAAAACATCAAATATTGAAATATAGGTACAATGTGCGAAATGCTTATTTAAAAACTGCACAGCAAAAGACACTTTAAGGGAACTATTCGAGTGCCAAAACAAATTTATATAAAAAGCCTAATTGGAAATTCTCCGGTTTTTGTTAAACCCAAGAGTTAAAAATGAAAATCAATCAATAATATATACTTCCCACCATTGTATTTCTCAATTCTGTAACTATAATAATATATTATAAATATAGTAATATTTTATAAATAAAAAAATATATTTTATAATATTTTGTAGATATTGTTATATTGTGCTGTGTAGGGTAATCAACAGTCGGGCGACAGTTAGCAGTTAATACAGTACACTGAACAAAACAGTCAATAAAGTCAGCTTAAAATTGCTTTTCACTCAAACTTTTGACCGGCTTTGCTTGTGCGATTTAAATATTATATGACATTTTGTAGAAAATGCAAGAGATTCCAGCTAAATAACTAAGCTTTTTGTGGTGCTTCTGATGCTCTGCCAACGGTTGGGCATTTCGATTCCTCTACCTTTTTGGGCAGCTGTAAGTTTGTGGCTTTTCTGCATTTAGATGGTGCTGTTCCTTTTATTGTTGCTTTCTTTGATTTCTTTCTGCCTGACCCGTGTTGTTACATTTGCCTTATTCTTTTGTTTCTTTTATGCTTTGCCTTCGTCTTCGTCTGCGTCTTCGTCTTCGCTCTCTTCGCCCACTTTTGCCGTGGTCATGTGAGCTTTTAATTGTGTTTTTGAGTGTGGCTCTCTTTACCAACGTCAGTTTTTCTTCTCTGTGTGAATTTGTGTTTGTTATTTGGGTTAAAAATACATACTTATGTCTATTCACATACATACGGACAGGCATACAGACATACAAATGAACATATGTATAATTTGTCTGTCAGTCAGCAACAGCTTAAAGAAGAACAGCTACAATCTGTACTGTAATAAGGGCCTAAAATTGTGTTAATAGGTGAAGTTTATACGATTTTTGCTAAATGTGGCCTTTTCATTTTTTGTTTTTGCTGCATTTTTCAGCTTTTGTAGACTCTTCTTTACCTTGGCAGGTAAGAAGCATACGAGAGAGAGAGCGAAAACCGAGTAATAAACAAGAGGTAGAGATCATGACAGCCAGACAGTTTCAAGACTGAAGTAGTTTAAGCCCCAAACAGATTTAGTTTAAACTAATATTAATTCTTTGCTAAGCTCGTAGTGAGAGAGAGTATTTTACACAAGTTTAAACCATCTAGTTTAAATCAACATTTTTTATACCAAATAAAAGCTTAAATAGAGCTTGCATCAAGTTAAATAAAAACTTGAATTCATATTGAATACTAAATGATTTAAAAGTAATCTCTTCCGATTTTTAAATAAAAAAAAATTTAAAGAAATCGAAGACTTTTAGATATATGTATTAACATCATTCTACATTTAAGTTTCAGTTGAATTTGAAACAACTACATTCTAAAAATTTAGGAGATCTAAATCAAATCTAGATTTCAAGCAAAACTTAAATAAATAATACTAATTATCATTTGATTTAAAACGCTTTAGATTCCTATAATTAAAGCTTTTAATTAGAAGATTTAATATAATATAATAATATAAGCACCAATTTGGAGTTTTGAGTTGCAACGCAATCTTTCTGTTTATGTCCATTTGAAATGTGCACCAATATGATTCTTTATAGACAAGAAAACGACATTATAATGATTCAGTAACTTTATATTTGTAATTGTTTGCTAATAACAAAGCCTTGAATAAATTGACTCTTAATTATTAAAGGTAAAACGATTCCAAGACAACGATATTCGATCCAAATGTCGTTGAGCCTCGTTTATAATCAATTTGTTTTCACAAAAGATATGTTTATAGAAAGTAAATATACATAAGTATTAGCTGATAAGGCTTTAATAAAAAACATGTAAGAAATGTACGAAAATTAAAAACGTATTGTCAATTAAAGCTCTCAATGTATTGTAAATTATGTGGCTTTTTAAGGTGAAAATATTTGCTATCGATACTCTACGAGTGCAAAAAGCGAAATCATTTAGTGTGATTCTACTTCAAGGTACATATATACATTTGAGGTGCGATTGTATTCTCAAGTATTTCCATAAAACACATTAAAACGAGCATCAGAACCACAACGAAAACACAAACATAAATCAATTGGGCAACATTTTCATTTATTTATTTATTACATTTGCCAAAGCAGCAATTCACATTATTCTACATGTATAGGTAGCTATAACCCCAATGCCCTGCTTCTAGCCTCCCTGCCTCCCTGGCTCCCTTGGCATTTCCCTTTTACAGGAACCTGGCGCCCGGACCCGTTTACCTGAGCCAATGGAAAGGCCAATTGACTACTGATATGGGTAACACGGAAATTTCGGATACGGATACTGATACGGAAACGGCTCTCAGCAGCAGATTCGACTGCTCCATTGCGACAATGGCAGGCACATTTATACTATATTTCAACTTTTTTTCCATTTCGTTTCAGTTCATTTTACTTTATTTTCATTTTGTTATTTTGCTGTTGTTACACGGCTATATTTGCTGCAGATGTTTGTGTGTCGCTTTGCAGATTTGATTTCAATTTCGGCCGACAATACTGAAATCCTGTTTGTGCCTTTGACAGCGTTATCTACATCTTTCGAAGGGGGAATCTATACCATCTATGCCATATCATAGAATACAGAGATCAAGTAAGCCAAGTCGCTAGTACGGTAACTTTGAGCTCCAACACAAAACTTGAGATCTACTTTTGCTGGTTTGCATAAATCTCACGGCTCAAACGAGCCAAAAAAGTAATCCCGTTAACGGAGCGCTTAAAAATGCTCCCGAATGAATACAAAGTTTTTTTTTTATTGTTTTACAACACTTGTTTGAAGTATGCCTTTCAGGCGAGTTGCAAATAAAATATTTACTTTGAATTCCTAATATGGAAGGTCGACCCAGACGACGTGGCATTTTGAGTGAACTGTACTTTGGTATTTGTGGTATTTACTTCTCCTAGTTTTGGGGCATTTGGCAAATGTTTGCATCCAGAGAATTATTCGATTTGTTCACCAATGTTTGAATTGATACTGTATTATTGTGCTCGTGCACAGAGAGAAAACCGACGCTTGAAAATGCAAGTTAACTCAATTTGAAATTGATCAGAATAAAATTTTGCAATAATAATGATATTTCAAAACACGCTGAGAAAAACCACATACTAAAACTACGATATATTATATTTTTTAAACTTTAATTCAATTTTGCAAATTTTTTTTTTTTTTAATAATTAAAGTTGTTCTGTTAATTGATATAGTAAAAGCTGTTTCCACTTAGCAATTGTATACTCATGTCTTTAATGACGAAATGCTTGATCTTTTCTCTATGTGTGCGACTACGTATGCATGTGAATGTGTGTGTGTGTGTGTGTGTGTGTGTGTGCACATGTACGCAAAACCTTTTGGGAGTCTTCGGTGCGATTATCCCTTTATGTGCACTCAATTTGCTATGTGACTGGGGTAAGTTGATAAGGTGCGCGAGGCCCTTTGAACTTCTCGCCAAACACCTGACGGACTAACTGACCGAGTGAGGCATTGACGCAATGACAACCCTTTGAGTTGATTGGGCAGAGACAGAGACAGATAGAGCGCGACAAAAAGAGAGAGAGAGAGATGGGGTCGTGGGTCTATTTGGCATGAAATGCCTTTGAGCGCCTGGACGGGGTTTGCTTTGTTTTCACACGGTGAATGGTAACTTAAGCCCCCGCTTCCTCTTCCTCTTCCTCACTCTCTCTCTCTCTCTCTCTCTCTATCTCTTTCTCTCTCTGGATGGAAGTCTCTTTCTCTAGTGACCCAGCTCCAATGCCTTGGTATCGAATACTTGCAGACTGCTTTGTATATGGCATATGTCATGTGATATGTGACGGCGAGCTATAAATTAAAATCCAGCCAAGGGAATGCGGAGAAGGCGACAGGGAGGGTGGGAGGGAGGGGGCAGAGCTAAAAAAAAGCATTTGATATGCTGCAGGAAATCGAAATAATAGATTCAAATGCTAAATCACGGAGCAGGAGAGCAGACACTGGGGACCCTCGGGCAGTGGGTCAGACCATTAATCACAATCAAATCGCTGGAATAGCGAGCAGATTAGTCCATGGCAGCTGCAGATACTAATAATAATAGCAATAATAACAGCAATAACAATAATAGTAATACTAGTTTAGCTGCCATTAAATAAATGCTGCTTTTTAGCAGATTTATGCGACACCAAAGCAGAGCTGAAAACATTCAATGTCGCATATGAATTGATTCGCAGTTGTTGCAAATACTTCGAACTGATGAGATTCGTGGTGTCTGTCGTGTCATTTGCCGCAGCCAAAGGTCATTGTTATTGCCCCATCGGACAGGGCGCAGCGTAAGACTGGGAAAGTGCATCTAACAAGGAAGTCGCAATGATGCGGGCAACTGAGAAAAACAAAACACCAACGACCACCGACCACCGAGCACCGAGAGCAGAACGAGCTGCATCCGGAAAATTAGTGAGCGCATTGAGGAAAAACGCGTCAAAGTGAAAGTACAAAGTCAATTCAAGTCAAGCAAATGTTAAACTGATGCACTGACGGACTGAACACTGACAAACTGACAAACTGACGGACTGACGGACTGGCAGCAGCTTAAATCAAATGCTGCTGTGGCTCTTTATTGATGCCTCAACTACTGCACTGCCAGATGGGACAGCCCTCAACACACCCGCAAGGTACGAGCCTATGCACATCTTTATCTACCCTGGGTATCTGTGCTTTTCAGCTCTGTAAGACAAAGAAATTGTAGTAATGATCGTTTACAGCTCGTTGTATAATGCGGCATCTTCTGGCTCCAGCGGAACGTAATGAAAATACAGATTTCAATTGCTTAGGAAAATGTATATTTAATGTTTCAAGCCAGAAAATTAGAGTCGAGCGATAATGATTTCCAATTAACCAATAAATAAATGAGAGTTTCCTGCGCCAAGCAAGAAGTTAGCTTCGAACCGGTTTCAGTCAAATTGGTGGTGCCCGAGGTTCGGTTCAAGGTTTGGTTCACTTAACAAATGTTGGCCACAGCCCCAATATTTGTATCTGTTCTGCATGTTGATGAAATTTGCTCTAATCGCACACCTCCCTCGCACAACTATTGCACCTAAAACAAAATCATTTTGGCGTTGGCAAACAAAATACCAGCTCCACATGACATCGCCAGCAAATAGCAAAACAATATCCGCAGACCCGAAAATAAACACATACATAGATAGGCATTCATGGCAACACGTTTCTCATTTATCCAAAAATCCAATCAAATTTTTCGATATGCAACTGCAAGTGATGTTTGGCAAACGATTTAAAAATGCGTACAAATGCAATTAGTAACGCTCGCTGCTCCCGCAGCTGTTTAATGCGATTTGTGCCCACTCTAATGCCCACCCATCGATACCACCATCGATGCCATGCCGTCATTAATCCCAGTTTTTCGATCGAAATAAAAAAGTAGCAAATTACAATATTGCCCTTGTTCTAGGTGTTCTAGGTGTAATAGTGCACAGATGGAGGCGTGGCAGTATATATTATATTCTAGAGCAGAGCCACGAGCTAAGGCGCAGTGCTTCACGATCGCATAAGAAACAGCGAAGATATGCAACATACAATTCGATTGACGGGGTAGAGAGGGAATTATAACATGATAATGTTATGGGCTTCTGTACAGACATGAATGTATCATTTGTACAGAATGTTGAAAATTGAGTCGAATGCTAAAAATGAAAGAGACGCCATGTTGTTGCGTGTGACTGTCGGTTGCGCCCGACTGCTTGTGTTCAGCCTGTTGTTCAAGATATTCATCTATCTAAATGCCGATTTGGGTTCTTGTTTTAGGTATATTTGTTTGTTTAGTGCTTTTTATGTTGTGCTTGCTGTTTCTTCGACATTTAGACATACTTGAAATATTATAAATGAGAAAATGCACAAAAATTGCTCGACTAATTTATAACAACAACTCAGAAAGCGAACAAACCCAAAGTAAACATGCACAATACAATATTCGTGTTAATTTTATAATTTCCAGTCACGTTCGCTTATTTGCTTTGTCTTTGTTCCCCAATCCAAGGGGATTGCGGGTGCAAAAGTAATCACTGCAGACAGACAGACAGACCGAGAGACAGACAGAGAGACACGCATTGATTGTCACTGCCCTATGGACCCTATTCCACCCCACTCCCCGTCCTAAACACAATGGAATCGCTTGTCAATAGAAGAACTCAAATTTTTGATGTTTAAATAAATGACAGCGAATCATATTGAATTGTACTCTGAGTGTCTAATGTGAGTGTTTTATTATTGGGCCTAAAACCAAGCTGCAAACCTTTTAAGTTGCCCGAGTTAATAAAATGTCGTTCAATAAATAAAAAAGGCTACAAGCACACAAGTTGCAAATTCTGTTTGACATTTGGCATACCCAAAATTGAAACGTTATCAACTAGAATGCTTTTATAATTAATTAAATCTTACACAACAGATTGCCGATATCTCCAAGCTTCCACCAAGGCTCTCCGCTCCCAGGAATGCACAGTTTGACATTTTATTTTAATTACTTCAGCATGGTCTGCACATAACTGACCTACTATCCACGTGTGTCTAATATTTTTATTGACAAGCGGCAAGCCAAGCCATGGAAATGAGTTCAGGCCAAGCCGGCGACAAGTTCTGCATGTATGACAGCTGTTGATGTTTCAAGATAACACCTAAAATTCATTCTAGAAGGTCCATTAAATAAAACAAATTTCCTTACTACTGCTATGATGATGATACTACTTGGCAACTGATGTAAATACGCAATAAGGGAGCCTTAAAGACGAGTTCGAAGTTTGCAAATGTACATCTATTATTATGATGTGATGTATTACGTTATTGATATTACAGTCGGACGTAACCGACAGAAGCACACGCTGTACTTGGCGTTTCAATAATCTCTAAAAAGTAATTTAAGTTTGTTCATCGTCTCTATTCCCTAATCTAACCCCTATCTCCTATTCTCTTTTTTATCCATTCGAATATATTGTCTGATACATATCTTTGCTGTTTCTTATCCGATCATTGTGTAATAAACAGATGTTAAATACCATAGGCTCCGCACATGGACAATTACAAGCCTGTAGAATTATTGTAACTAGCTTACAACATAAGAGAACCTAAATATCAAAACTGGTGTATCTAGCTCCCAGAGCTTGTGAGATCTAATTGTTCATACTGACGGATCAAAAATATATATGTCATATTTCCCAATTGCACTACTTGCGCCAACGGAAATAGTAAGGTTGGAAAACCAAATCTATGTCGGATTGGGCAGAGACAAGTGCATTAAAGGTCATTCACATGGCGGTGGGCTTGAAAGGGAAATGAGTTAAAAGAGCGTGCACAAGGGGCGTGAAGTGGTAGTTGGATCAAGGGCAAGGGGCAAGGGGAAGCAGGAACAGCGCAAAATATGAGGCGAAGCGACAACTGGATCTGGCGACTCAGTGCGAGTATCTCAGCTGTATCTTGGTTGATATCTAGCGAATACATTAGCGGGCAAAGTTTCGCATAGTACGAGTAAGCATATGACAAACGTGACGGAGAAAACGGAGAGAGAGAGAGAGAGACAGGGAGAGAGGGAGAGAGGGAGAGAGGGGGGAGATAGGGGAAATTGTGTAACGACAGCTTAGTAAGCAAAAATAAGGTATCTCAGTTGGCTCTCGCATTATGCGGCCAGCGATGAGTGTACAGTATTCATTGCTCGGCACTCACTAAATAGTAAGTGGTATCTGATGAGTGTGTGTACATATAAATATGGACACATATGTAGAAATGTATGTATGCATGTATGTGCGTACATCCCTTACGCTTTCTTTTTGGAGAGTTTAATGAACAGGAAACGGAAATCATTTTCGCTCCCCGCTGTCGCTTGACAAGAGCATGAGCTAAAGCATGAGCTCAAGTGCAAGTATGTGTGTGTGAGTATGTATATGTATGTATGTATATATGTATGTATATTATGCCGAGTTTTAAGAGTCACTGACTGCGCTTTATACGTCTTTTGTTGCCGCTCAGCTCGAGCAATTTATGCCCGATGTTGTCATGGAATTTGTGATGATCAACGTCTAAGTAGCTGTGGCATATGCCACATTCAGGTGGGGCAAGAGGCAAGTGGCAAGAGGCAGCACCTGCGGCACCAACGAATTCACTCAAATGTCAAATAGTCAGCTGAATGCCCAAGATTCTGCTGAAGCCCAGACCCCAGTCTAACCGTCATAGCCAGTGCAACTTATTTGCCTGGCACTTGGAACATTTACCATTTGCTTTGTGCATATGCTGCTCTCAGCTTTTATGTATACACACATACTTATACGAATACATATACACACAGCTATATATAAATACATGTGTGTGTGTGTTTGGGGTTTTACAATGTTTCGCTTTTGACTTTTGGCGTTCTCATTAATTAATTGCATTTGATTTTAGCAACGGATTTCTCTCTCTAAGCAGCAACAAGATACTATGAAATGATGCAGATACCAGCATACCCTGTATGGGCTGGTAATTAATGGGCAAACTCAACTTAAAAATCCGACTTGGGTTGAGTCAATTTTTTCAGTTGGAAGTTTAATTTATGTTACAAATTTATTAAGTTCAACGATTAATAACCAATATGTATCTAGTTTGAGAATTTTATTTATACTTGTTGTAAGATATGTAGATTTATTTGAAATAGTCATTGATTAGTTTTTATAATAAACATTGTAATTTCCCATTTTTATTAGATTTATAATGTTTGTTTATTGGTGCCTGCTCATATGCCCTGCTTGGGACTGCACAGTTTGAACAGGGTATAAAGAACTATTTTGTACATCATAAAAGTTCGACGTAAAGCATTTTGTTTGGCGTTAATTTCGTTTTGGGCACTGCCAGCGTTTACTGTGAATACTAAACTGGCTATTAATGTGCACGGCCAACGGCAACAACAACAACAACAACAACAGCAGCAGCAACAATAGCAGCAACAACAACAACAACAAAAACCAACTACAACAACAATAACAATAACTGCAAACACAAAAGTTTACGTTTCATATGGGAGCAACAGTAACAATAAAACACTCGCAGCAAAAGCGTTCTCTACAAATTTAAAACCCCCAGCTCTCTCTCTCTCCCTCTCTCTCTCCTCCTCTCTCTCTACTACTTTTCTCTCCCCTCGTATCAAACACCTGCCAACATATAGGCAAGTGTATGCTCTACCTATCGTAATGCTAACCTCACTGAGAACACCCTGTAAATAAAAGCACAGGGTATAAAAAAATTGTATAGAGAGCTATAAATATTTCACAAATCTAAAATCTCTTTAAATAGAGCTATGTATTCGACCCAATTTAAGTAGAGTTATTTAAAATAGTCGTCTTCAATTAGAGTTTTAAAGTGTATCTTTATCTATAGAGCTGTAGATACTTACCAGTTTGAGTAGATCGTTTCTAAATAGATCTCTTTAAATATGGCTAAGGATACTTTCCAATTGTATTAGATCTTTTCTAAATGGATCTCTTCTAATCTCAATTGAATAATATTTTTTCTAATAAGATGCCATTAAATTGTGCTACACAAAGATGCATTCTGATTGGACTATATTTCTTTAAATAATGCTGTCGATATTTTTACACTCAGATAAATACAATAATTTTGCTTACGGTTACTGTTTATCTAAAAGGCTTTTATTTTATTGAAAAAGGGTACAGAGAGCAATAAATTTTGTAAATATTGCAAAAGTTGTTGGATGTTAAACTACTAGTCTACATAAGTTCTTAAGAGTATAACCTTATGAAACCTTTCGATCAATGCAGCTGATAAGCTCTATTGGCCCAAGGTGCATAAAAATGGCCAAATAATGCGCGTAGATACCTGAACCATGCAGGTATATACCCACATACCCACATAAATACCCCCATACACACATACAAACATACATACTTACAAAATGGCGTATAGCCAAAGCAAAACTGAAACGCTGAAGAGAGCTAAATTTAAAATTGCGCCTCTGGTTATAAATATGAAACAATTGTTTTGAGAGCGTTTTGTTAGGGAACTAGAAAGTGGAAGCGTCCAGAAGGTACACCGGCATCGGGTTATGGATGCTGGTAACAGTGTTGTCAAACCCGCTTTTTTCAAGTCAAATCTGACAGTTTTTGAACAGCGTTTGCTAGAAGAATTGTGAAACTGCGGAATGCACGAATACTAGACTTTTTCCAAAATACTTGAACATTTTTCCTTCCTGTTTTTTTTTTAAGTTTTACATAACTCATGATAACATAAAAACACTTATAGATTTGTCGTGCGATTTGTCCATAACTCATTTTACTTAAACCACAATATCATTTGTAGCGAAAAATGCATAAAATTGCAATAACTTTTGTTCACATGCGATATTTTTTAAACATTTTACTATTTATATTTTAAAAATTTCATTATTTTGCAATTGAAAGCATTGATAATTTCAGCCATTTTGTGCAGCCTTATGCAACTTTATTATTTATTTCTTAATAGAAAATTGTCAACACTGGCTGGTAGTATTTGTTTCGAGCAGGCGCGGCTGATGCTGATGATTCTGGAGTTATTGTTGTTATTACTGCTGATGTTGATGAGCTTGAGCAGCGCTTGTTGTTGCTACTATAGTTTATCTAGCTATCTGGCTATATAGCTACATACACACTATACACTGTGCACACATAGGCGGTATATAGTGCTAGAGGATGCGGATACTGCCGTCCATGACGACAGCAGTCGCTGTGTCTGCTCCCATGCCCATTAAAACAGAATGTAAACCTAAAAATTAGGTTGCCAGGTAATACACATGCACACCTACAATACACACACACATACGCACACAGATATACTCTCACACAGATACTCACTCACACTGCCAGCTGGTATCGCAAACTTTGACTCGCATAGCAACCTGAGAGACAATTCAGCACTCGCATCAGAAACAGAAACAGAAACAGCAAAAGTAACAACAGCCGCAGCAATAGCTATAAATGTATATAGCTATAGCTATAGCTAGATGTAATAATGGCTCTTATACCTTTGCCATTTCATAGCCGAAAATAACGAGCATAAACAATTTATGAAATATTCTCACACAGACAAACGCACTCAGCACTGCCGGCTGAGCCATGCTGCATGTTGGCATATAGTTTTGCAATCTCAACACACTGAGAGAAAAAACTGAAGGCAAATGGATGTCATTTAAGTCCAAATAATAGCTAATTTCTATAAGCTAAAATATTTCTCTAAAAATTAACTTTTAGATAATATTATATACCATTAATTTGTAAAAAAAAAAAAAAAACAGAAACAAAATAGGCAAAATCTTATTTTCCACAATTTATTGTTCTTTAGTAATTTTCAAAAAACGACTATGATCAGTCGACTGAGAAAATTAATAAAACAAGTTATAATTGAGCGTAAGAATAGAAGCATAATTTAAGCTTCAGGTAAAATTGAAGTATTTTCAATAATTAAAACAAAACCTAGAAATAACAGCGTTTCTTGCGAATGATACAAGTTGAAGAAGATCTATTTGCAACAAGCAACCAAAACTTAGTTATAGAGAGCTCGAGCTGATGGCTGATTTAAAATAAAAAACAATGAAATTTAGAAAATTTAATTATAATTACAAATATTTTTTGTCAATGCCAACCAATCATTAACCTTTGTACATCCGAACTCCCAATCGGAACCTTCCAATTTTAGAGGTAAATCCGGTAAGTATACGAAACTTTATCGAATTCGAAAACAAATTAAGTTAAAGGTCATTTATAAGAGGACTGTTTTCTACTATTAAAAACATAAACTATTAATAGAGATAGATTTTGATGGTTTGAAATGTGAAATTCTTGATTTTTTCTCGCTGTGAGTGAAAACTAAACAAAGCAGCTGCGAATGCCTTACCCCCGTCTCCCCTGCATCTCCCCACCGACTCTCCTCCGTCACCTCCTACTCAGCCTCAGACTGGCCGGCTCTTCATAATGAGCTGCTAGCCAACAGGCTGCCACGATAAAATGCCAGAAGTAGCTACTAATTTGCAGTTAGTCATTCAAAAAACAGCCAAGGCACTTCAGCAGACCCACATTGTGAGGAGGAGCAACAGAGCAGATGGACAAAGGGACGGAAGGGGGAAGACAACAACAACTAACTAGTTTGTCCAACTGTCTGGCCTAAACTAGAATGGCGAGCGTTTTGTTCTATTTGCTGTGTACTTTGACTGCATCTAATGACACTAATAAAGTTTGGGCCCTCTGATGATAATCTGTCTCTGGCTCTCGGCCCGGTGGGCAGACAACAGACAACAGACAACCGACAGAAGACAGAAGACAGCAGCTGAGGGCCAACAGCAGGATATGACTACGGGAGATTTCTCAGCAGTTTGCCAGAGAAGTGCGAAAGAATGCAACAACCGGATAGGGCTGCCCAACTATTCAATACCCTAATCTTCCACTCCTCAGTGATTTTTGCTTATTTCATTCGACAAGTTTTGTTCAATAAAAATAGAAATTCAATACACACATACATAAATAGCCAAATATATTATATGGCTTACAAAACATCCATGAAGGAAACACTGAACAATTGAAATAAATTTATTTATATTATTTATTTTGTGCCGAAATATAAATTGTTGAACATTATCAGCTTAAAACATGTGTAAGATTCTAAACTTGTTGTGCGAAATAATTGAAATTGTTGTTACTGTTTATTTAATATTGTGTGGGCACTCAAAGATGTGCAATTACCGAACATAACTGTCATTTCTAGAATATAATCTTTATAGGGAGTCAAGAATTTTGGAGCTATTTAAGCGTAGAAAATTAACAAACTCCTTTTAATGCAAATGTTGCCTTGTATTGGCACAGCTCTTCAGCATAATATTCGTAAATATAATATTATGACAATTTATTGCTTGGCATTTTAATAAATAAAATTAATTGCGTACAAACAAATTTAATTAAATTAACGCAAACCAAATAAAAATATATATTTAAATTATTTATATTTATTGAAAAGCCAATACAATAAGGGTTTGGATTTATCGTTTTCCATCTTATAAACATTTTTGGCCATCGATTTTAGTCAACTTCTTGTTTATTTGATGTGAGCTGAGATTGCTATTGTCAGTCTAACCCAACCAAACCTTACCCTGACCCAACCCCTCCTCTAACCGGGCTCCCAATCTCGTTTGCCAGTGTGACCATAGCTCGTCACTGAACACTTTCAATGTGCAGTGTCTGTAACAGATATCTTCATTAAACTTTTTACGTGTTCGCACTCCTTGTGGCAAGTTCGCATTGTCGTTCTCCTGCTCATCATTTGGAAGACGAAACAGAAAAGTCTTGTTGCTACTGAGGCTGATGCTGTTTTCTCGTTATTTGCATTTTGCCTCCACAATGGGCATTGCACAGTGGAATGAAATGGAAGTGGTACTGCTTGCTATAATGATCAACTGAAAAATTACGATCAACTCTGGATTGGCATCGCCTTGGGATTTATTTGAAATTGAACTGAAGAACCCATTTAAAATACAAGGAACTGAATTATGTAAACAACATTTTAATTAATAGATTTTGAATTAATATTTTTACTTACAGATATGTTATACGTATTTATAAACCACAATTTTTGAATATCATCAAAGCTGAGTATATATTTTTATTATAATTATTTGTAGCTTGTCATTAAAAACAAATTTTAAGCAAATAAAAACACTTTGGTGGTATTATATTCATAAAGTTTAAAACAAATAATAATAACGATTTTTTTTTTGTAGGAAATTGTGATTATAAAAAGATCAGCTTGTGCCCATTGTGCCATGTTTTTCGCTCTGGGTTCAGCCACTACTCTCAGCTTGCTGCCAAATATTTATGATCGACTTTTATTTGGCCACCAGCCACTCCATATAATGCCAGTGACAATATATAGAATCTGGATACTGGAGGCCAACAAGGGAATTGTTAGATGTTGCTTAACCCATGAAAGCGGCCAAGAGTATTCACATTTTAGCATGCATTTTTTGATGGTCGGAAAGTTGGAATAAGTTGGTTCGCCTAGTACGAGTATACAAACATGCATGAATATATGCATGTGAGTGCATATGAATACATGAGCATGTGTGGGTGTTTGAGTGTATATGTTTTAAATACAAATGGTTGTACTAGGAAGTTTTCAGCATCTAGTTGTCCGCTGTGATTATGTCTATAACTTGGCTATCTGCTTGCTGGGCAAAGTGAAAACTTTTTGCCAACTAACTTTGAGTCAGGTTGCCTTGTACTTTTGATTTGGCCTGGTTATATTTGATATAGTATCTGGCCTGCCTGTGTGTGTGTTCCCCCCTGGGAATGTACTTTTAATTTGTATGTAAACTGATGCAAACCAATATTGAACTTTGCAATAGCTGGCCAACAAAATGTCAGCTCATTCATTAAAACTTGCGCAAAGGCTTTCGGTTTCGGGGGGATTCCGATTTCTGGTAACTCAACTCCAAATGACAGAGGCCACAGTTTAGCTTTTGAGCAATGGGAATTGAATGTCCATGTGAATATTCAATTACAAATTGCAGCACATCACGCAGCCAATGCATTCGATTATTCATAACGGAGATACGTATTTATAACCGAAAAACTAGTTAAATTCAAAAAAAAAAAAAACACTCGACCCATGCCGAAATATCCGTTAAACTCCGCCGACAAACCATAGAAAATTGTTAATAAAAACAAGAATTATTGATGCGAAGTCTTCAAGATGTTGAGTGTATATTTTCCACAGACAAAGACTACAATTTCAACTTACATACAAGCAGTCGTTAAAGTTATATAAATTAGAATCTTACTTACAATCAAATGCACAATGTACTTTTATGATTTTCAAAACTTATATGATATGTAAGAAGGCGTTTACAAATTTGATCCGCATTATACTAACTTCTGTTAACTCATCTTAACCTTAGAACTGTTTGCACCAAATCAAAGATTGGTTTGGTTCGTGGCTCGGGGTCGACCATTTTGTTAAGAGCCGGTTCGGTTTAATACTTGATGCAATGAAAACAAACTTTCGGAATCCGATTTCCAACCTGTGTGCAGCATCAGCAATGCTTCTTCTTACTTTTACATCTGTACCTGTACCTTTTGGCCACAATATTGTTTTGTCAATAACTTATACCGATTTTAATTTGCATGATTGATAAATATAGTAGTAGAGAGTATATATTCTGGATAACAACCATACACAAGGGGGCGTGACACTTCACATTTAAAAGCAGCTCGTCGCCCTCATGAAGAATATACATATCTGCCAAAGTTGGTAACCCTGTTCTACCCATTTCCTTTATAAGTACAGCGTATAAAAAGATTGTTTTCCATGTTGTCGAACAGCTTTCGATGTCTGTTCCAGCTTTACAATTCTTGTCAAATCACGGGAGAGCATAGTTGTTTGCATTTATGATGTTTATGGAGTAGAATAAGGCCTAGGAAGATGAGTAAACAACAACAGGGAGTAGAGCAATAAGCAACAATAACAGGAATTAAGAAACTGGGTAAAGTCGATGGAGCGCACGAACTGAGGCGATAGCAACTATCGAAGCTCCACAAGATTTCTATTCTGCGTCAACGCTTCCTACATCATGGAAGTTATTTTTGTTTTCGTAGCAATTGTTGTTTTTGTTGTTGTTGTTGTTTGTGTTGCTGTTGTTGCTATTGTTGTTTCTAATTAAGGTTTTTTCTAGTGCCAAACGCGCAAAACACGTAGAAGAGTCGAGACCAGTTTTTTGTATACGTGTATTTATTTGTTTCTTCTCTCTGTGTTCTGTGACAAGCGGCGACAGAGCTAAGGTCCAGAGACCCAAGATCGATTAGCCAGGCACAAAGGGGTCTTGGGGTTTTTCAGACACGTCTACGTATACAGTTTATTGCATATATAATAATATACCACATACATATCTACATATCTCCTATACATTTGTGTGTGCATATTATTTGTGTTTATTGGCAAATTGTGATTTTAAATAATTAACAAATCAGTTACTCGGCTCTGGCCTTTGTCTCGAATATTTCCCAGAAAACATGACGTACATTATTATTATATTATTGTGTTTGGCTGTCGTAGTATGTGCGAATGTATTTTTGGTGACGGTGTAGGCAGGTACAGTTGCCATTATTCAAGTTAGTTTTACTGCAAGTCGAAAGATTGATTTCTCAGAATTCATTACATGCACTTTATCAGTTAATAGCATATCACCTATCATATATCATATACATATATATTAAACTAATTCGAGTGGAAATTTTTTCGCCTAGCTACACAATTTAAAGCCTATAATTTGCTCAGCACACATGGCGTATGCGTAGTTTTCTATATGAAATTGATGCGTTCCTTCTGACATTTGTGCATTAAATGCGATAAGACTAATATACTGATATACTGATATAGCACGTGACGCATTCAATAGAATCCTATTTAACTGTTTACTGTTAACTTCAGCCACAATAATTCCCTCTGCATTAGCTTAATACTTGCCGGCACTTGTGTCTCGGCGAAATCTCTTTGCTTGCCAGCTTAGTCTAATGCATTTGCATTCTTCAGACGCCCTTTAATACCGGCAGGCTCCGATACCAGTCTCTACACAGAGAGAAAAATTTAAATGAAACTCAAAACGAGTTTCAGAATTTACAAGCTCTGGAAATAAGAATCTAAATCAGACAAGGCCTGAAGTATTGTTTGTTTAATAACCTTATGTTTTGACTAACAACATTCTATGTTTAATATTACGCCTATTATTTGCTTTTTATTGATTAGGGGGTGACGTTGAACAGTTGATAGAAACTTGATCTGCATATGGTATACTCTATTTACATGTCGAAATTGCTATTCATACTCTTATAGAAGGACAGACAGACGAGCAGTCGCCCGGATACGGAATCTATATACTTTTTGAATTATGCCATTTTTCATTTTGTCTTTTTTGTTTGCCTGCTGACTGATAATGGAGTCCACATATGTTCCACTTTCGTATTTATCGATAAGCTCTCAGTTTCTTAGTTTATTTCGTCTTCGAAGCCCGAAAATAAAGGCATTTTAATATGTATCTATATATCTGAGAATAGCCCTTTTAAAATTGAAAATTCAAAATTCGAAGTGTGAAATATGAGAGAATCTTTTTCTCAGTGCTTTCAGCCCTTTACCCACCTCCAGTAGGTCGCATTTTGCGACTCTGATGCTGCCGGAGCTTATCGAGCACCGGCAATTGAAATGCGCTCTGTCGTTGTTCGATAAACCAGCTGCTGTTGTTGCCATTGTTGTCATTGTTGTTTCTGTGCTGTATGGCGTGTCATCATTAGGATGTTGTCAGGAAACAAGCGCACTATAAACTCTTTGTCCCCCGCTCCGTCCCTCTGTCTCCGTCTCTTTGTGGCGGCTCTAATGCATTTTGCATGCATAGATTTAGCCGCGTTGCGCCAATCAGAGGACGCGCCACTTCAGCCTGATGGCTGTCTGGCCGTTGTGCATACCCTGTATACCCTGCCCGACTGCAACCGGCCTGCCTGCCTGCCTGCCAGAGGCAACATCTCTGCATGTGCATGATTTATACGCTCCAAACTAGACCAGAGTCTGAAATTCCAGTCACGATTGCCACAAGTCTCAGCATGCTTTCTGACAGTCGAGCTGTCTCTCAGTCTCTCTGTCTTTCTGCCTCGGCGTCTTGTGCTTCTTGCATATTTGTCATGTGATGGGCCGGAGCCCTCAAACAAATGTCACATGCTCCAACCTGTATGCAAATGGCATTGCTAGCATCAGGTAATCTCTATGAAAATATCGCTGCCTTCATTTTTGGGGACTACGTAGCAAGAATCGATTGGGGATTTGCCAAGAAACGGTTTTAGAATTGTGGCTTAGAGAGTCAAGCCATCGATGGCAAACTGATTTTAATTCTGGCAATATTCACCTTTACACTGCTAAAATTTCATAATGCAAAAGCTGTAATCATTTTTTTTAGTGTAATTATTTTTGTTGAGTTCTCACAGCAATGGCCGATGCCGCATTACGAATTATTGAAACATTTGTAGTGTAAGAGGCAGAGACAGGCTAAGCTTTATTCCCAAAAATTTCCACATCAATTTGAAATTATTAAATATGTACTTATTAAAATTAAATCTAGTTCAAAACAAATGTCGTAATGTCATATCCAAAAGAAATGTCCTAGATTCTGTTTCACGATCGACTTCAAAAGGTTTCATATTTATAAAATTCTTTCGGAATAATTGTGATTTAATTTAAATTAATATAATTTGAAATATGAAATTACTGAAGTATTGGATTAAAGAAATGTAGTACAATAAATACATAAGTTGTAATATAATAATACTGATTTTCACTACGGTACGATGAGCTAATCTAATTAATAAATGAAAAATAACAGTTTATTTTTGTTTTGTTATTTTTTTAGAGAGTTAAATTTTCAATTGAATTGCACAGTCGAAGAACATACTCTTTAATCTTTTCGTTTAATAAAAAAATTTTGTCGTTAAAATATTAATGAAATAAATGCTGTTCTTTAAGCAATCTTTTGAATTAAATTAAAAATTAGTTACTTTAAATATACCTAAAGCATAGATTAGTTTGATTTGGGTTTTTTACTTGGTGTAGTCTGTCTTTTCCAGAGTTTCTGAGAGTGCAGGTATATGTACATTTGTGCCCTATTTTGGCCTGTTGCATTAGAAGTTGAAGCAATGGCAATTGCCATTGCAATTGCATTTAAATTGCAGTGCGTGCAAATTGCTTAGAATGCGAAAGGTGTTTTTTTTCCTCGACGAATGGCATGAAGACTTCCGCAGTTGATTTCGACATTGTCAAATAATGCACATTTGCGGCTGAGCGATAATGTGAAACGCTGAAACGTGTTAATTCAGCAGATTCTGGAGTGGCGGACCAGGCTCCGATTTAAAAATTAGATGGCAAGAGATACGCTGAAATATTTTGGCTATGATTTGGGCAATCAGCTGCTGTGTTTAAGTAATAAGTGCTTGTATGCACATGCAGATTAGGTGGGAGCCAATGGCCCCCTTTGTGCTGATTTTGTTGGTTTTGTGATAAGCGCACTTGGAGCAAATTTGAACAAGATAAATGCCGCTTAATTGCACACGGAATGAAACCAAACACGTACTGCTCCACAAAGACAGACTGATAGATGAGCAGAGAGAGATGCAGCTGCAGCTTGAGCTGAGCTCCAGATTGAGATTGGGATTGAGATGGGGATGGAGATGGAGATTGAGATGAAAATGAAGATGAAGATGGAGCTGGGAAAGGAGCTGAAGCTGAAGTCGGAGCGATGGGGCTGGCGGAGTGGCAGACTGATGACACCACAGAGAGATACCACATCAAATTATAAACGAAAGTTCCCAAACAATTTAATCAGCGGCGCACAACAGAAACAGTAAAAACAGTAAACACACTGTGGGCTTATGGGAGGCAGTGTTGCCAATTTCACCAAAAAACGCTAAACAAAATAATGCAAAGAAAATCTAGAAAACAGTTAAGTTTTTCTTAGGTGTGTGCTTTAAATTAAATGCGGCTTGGGCAAATAACGATCATTTTAGTAATGATTTTCTAAAAATTAAGAAAATGGTAACAAAAACCTGAAAAAGTTTTGAAAAATAGCTAACACTCCCGCTTTCCGCAATTTCACGAAATCTTCTGCAAATGCTTTTCAAAAATAGCCAGATCTATCGGGAAAAAGCGAATTTGACAACAGTATTGGGAGGGTGATGAGGTCACGTGACGAGCTCTGAGGTGACGACGACGAAGGCATTGCTCAAAGAAAAATCTTGTTAGATCTTTCAAATTCCTTGGCAAGCCAACAGGCAACGGCAATGAGACAGAGCCGAATGAAAACCCAAAAGGAATAAAGAGCAGCGGGCACAGAAAATGAAACATGAAGTTCAAGACGAGAAAGCGAAGAGGCAAAAGCAAACGCAAACGCAAAACAAAACGCAAAACGCAGACACTGCACTGTGGGCTGGATCTAAAAAAAAACGGACATAAACTAGTATAATTATGATGCAGACTTAAAATCTGGTACAATTGGTGTGGATAAAATTAAAAACACCAAAAGTAAGTTAAGTATGTAAGCCGATCATGCCACGCCTACATATTTGATAATCTGATTTTAAATTCGATAAGAATTTCAGCGTTGCAAAATTTTGTATAAATTTTATCAATTTTTTATGTATATATAGACTATTTATCTAAGGTATGTTATGTTTAAATATAGTTGAATTTCCAAAAAATTTTTGAATTTATGTCAGTTTTTTTGCGATCTATTCCACAGTGCAGTGAAGGAAAATCGTTTAGATGCCCAAAGTGGAAAACTGAAAAAGCACAAACTGCAGAAGCAGCAGCAACAGCAGCACCAACACCAACAATAACAACAACATCCAGTTGAGCTGATGAGCGTGAAGGGAGCTGAGGCTGCAGAACTTGGGGAAGTCGAAGACGTTGGAGACGATGGGCACAGCCAAAGCAGCCACAGAAACAGTCGCAGCCACAGCCACAGCCACAGCTCTGGGGCCAGTATGATTGGCATTGGGGAAACTTGTTACCCAGACAAAAACAAAGACAACATGAATTTCAAAAAACCAAAAAAAAAAACAGAATAACAAAAAGAAAAATCATATAACGAGAACCCAGAGAGCACGCCATGCCACATTTGTACGACTTTCAGATACGGTCTACACATTAAAATAACATCCAACTAAACTAAATA
The DNA here is from genome assembly GCA_035045125.1 of Hypselothyrea guttata. Classification (NCBI taxonomy): domain Eukaryota; kingdom Metazoa; phylum Arthropoda; class Insecta; order Diptera; family Drosophilidae; genus Hypselothyrea; species Hypselothyrea guttata. The sequence continues at coordinate 348,185 of JAWNNJ010001770.1, read as the reverse complement.
TTTAATGTTTAATTTTCTAATACCAGAAGCACAACATACTAATCAATCATTCAAATTAATATAAAATTTAATCTTCGAACAACTATTTGATTTGATGAACTTTATTAATGAAATATATGTAAAAAAAATTAGAATATAAATTCTTTTATTTTCATTATATAATATTATATTATATTATACATCACGACAGACTTTGCTTAAAACTTTAAATATGTCTATTACTTTAGGAGATACTACAGATTATTTTAAATAAATATCAAAAATGAATTTAAAACTTCTGATAAATCCCAAAAATTTGAACAGCATCAAAAGACATAGATATTTACATATACTGTAAATATGCCATTTTGTTGTCATTCCTAAAAACACAATTTGATTTGAGTCCCGAAATGCCAGTCATATTTTACCAGGCATATTTTACATATTTCCATAATGCAAATAATAATTAATAATAATATTAATAACAAATAATAATTTAATATAACATATTTTTTTCAACGAATTGAATCGAATTTCAACTCAAAAGAGAGTTCGATGTTTATTATTATTATTTATAACTTTCAATAATTTTTTAGTTAATTTTGTATATTCGTACTTTTTTTGCTAATTCTGCTTTCTTCATTAAAAACATCTCATAAAATACACATAAATATGTATATGTTTGTATATGTAGGAATATATAAAAAAATACTGAAAGCCTTCAGGGCGAATTACATTATTCAAAACAATTTTGGTGGAAAGTAACATTCTGGCCTTAGGAGATTTCGTATAGGCACGAATGTAACATTTGCTCAGAATGTGCCATACAAAATGTGGAAAGCGACTAAAAAATACAAGGTTTCCATCGATTTATGTATGGCCAAACGATAACATTATTTTACATTTTTGTGTTTTATTTAATATGGTTTATTTTTAAATTTTCAATTACGTGGAAAAACATACTTTCTGTATATTCAGATAGAGTGGGAGTATAAGCATAGTACGACGGATGGAAAGCTCTGGGGCACAGCTAGTGATGTAAATTTGAGTAAAAAACATCGTTGCCGATTAAAAATTAAACATCGCTGTTGGGTTAAAAACATTTGCTTTCATACCAGTCTTCTTTGTTTCAAACATGGCAAAAAAAATCTTACAATAATTAAATTAAAAAAAAAGCACTATAATTAAATTTAATATAATAAATATCGATGCTCGATGCATCGATGTTTCCCATATCACTACAGAGGACATCCGTAATATAAAAAGCAGGAAAGGGCAAAGGGCAAAGGGCAAAGGTCCAATACAGCTAGCAACAGCTTCATTGCAAAAGAAATATATGTTTGCTTTGCAAAAGGCGATGGAAGCCATGGTGCGTATTAAACGGAGTGAAGAGTGGATGCATTTATAGTTATAGGACTTGAAGTTGGAGGTGGGGTTGGAGGTGGGACAGGGAGGAGTTTTGGAAGGAGCCTGTGGTGTCGGAAACTGTGGACAAAGTGGCCCCAAAACGCGTGACAAACAGGCAACCGAGCAAATCCTTGCAATATTCCGTCGTTTAACGGCAATTGGACAAGTTGAAAGGATTTCCGAGAATTTTGAACGTGTTGTGGATGCCGTATGGTGGGATGGTGGCAGGGAGGGGAGTCAGAGGGTTCGTCAAGGTGTTAGTATTGAGAGGATATGAGCCGAGAGTTGAGCTAAAACTGTCTTTTGTGCTCGATGCGTTTTCAATTCCAGCACGGAAATTACGAAAACGCAAATCGCAAGGGCGGCATTCAGTGCGTTAAATGGTTTCTGAAGGATTCACTTACCTGTCAAAATCCTGCGGCTGCTCGCCTCAATTGTAATACTCGTAATCCACTTGCGCCGAGAGCGGGAGAGCGCGAGAGAGAGACACAGGGAGAGAGAGAGAGCGAGATGTAGGGCTTGAGTGACAGCCAGAATGCGAGCGTTTAAGTATCCGGCTCTAGCTGGGTCAAGGGTCACGACCGATCAGCGGCGATGCGATTCGATTTCGATTTCAATTTAAGGCAGCTGTAGGCGGGCAAAACACTGCAAATCGATAACGCTTATCGATAGCATCAGTCAACAGGTTTAAATACCAATCACTATTTATAATTAAGTCCAAAACATAATAGCTGCTAACTGCTTATCGATAACTGTTACCAATAACAACATTAAACCGATTTAAACACAAAATATGTCATGCAGAAAATCGTTGTTGTTATCGATAGCAGTCATCGATAACAACAATTAGCAGATTTAAACACACAACAAGTCGAGCGGACAATTCACAGTTTCTAAATAAACACATTAAATAATCATTATTGCTGGTTATCGATTACTTATCGATAATACCAATAAACCGATTTAAATAAAAAACACATTGGCAATCGTCTAACTATTATCGATAACAATAATTTACGATTGCAAATATCAAGCTGACAAGTCACAATTTTAAAATAAATACAAAAAAAGAATTTTTTTAAATGCTATTCGACAACTGTATTCGTCAGAAACGATAAGCAGATTCGAATACAAGGCACATCACACAGACAATCGACTTTGTTATCGATAACAACACTTAACGATAACAATATTTACATAAAATAATCATTTTTAATTTATAATACTATAAAATTATGCATATAATTTTCAATTTGAATAAAAACAAAAAATATAAAAAATATATCAGCAACATTTTCTGGGAGAAACGAGGAGAGAAGACAAAAAACTTGCGGGCGCGCGCAATACGCTCAGAGAGAGGCAGCGAGAGAGCCGGAGAGGGAGAGAGCGCAATGTTGTTTGTTGTTGTTTGGGCCACTGACGCGAGAGAGCGAGTGCGAGAGCGAGAGGGTGCGACTGCAGCGGCGCGCCTATGAAAAGCAACTGGCAGCACTGTTTGTAAGCGGCGCCGACGTCGCTGCCGCTGCCGCTGTCGCTGCTGGCGTCGGCATCGGCGTCGGCGTTGGCGTTGGCAGCGGCGACACGTAAGTACAAGCAAGTATGTTGCCTGACGTTGAAGTCTTTTGTTTTGTTGCTGTTGTTGTTGTGTGTTTAGCTCTCTTCGGTTTGTTTTTGGCTGCGCGCAGTGTTGGAAAACACGCGAATTGCAGGTGTGGCTCAGCCGGCAAGCTAATAAACTTATGCTAAATTTAGCAGAAATATTTCTGCACATAGAAATGGCTGTGTGTGTGTGTGTGTGTGTGTGTGTGTGTGTGTTGTTTTGTTGTGGCTTATTCCTGAATTATTTCAGTTCTTTTTACAGATTTTTATTATGGTTTTGGTTTCGATACGGCAAGAGAACCAGTTTCGATTGCTGCGCAAAAACTTCAACTTGTTGTTGTTGTTTTGTTTGTGTTTCTTCTGCTGCTTCTTCATCTCCATGTTCTTCTTCTTGTTCTGCCTCTGCTTATTGCTGTTGTTGTTGTGAATGCTTTCTTTCTACAGCTGGCAAGGCCTTTACTTCGGCTCTTCTGCATTTCTTTCGAGTAAACGATTTTTATTTGTTTTTTTTGTTGTGATTTTTCATAAATTTGTTTAATTTTATTTTCGTAAATTCGGATCTTTCGCTTGGTTCTTATGAGCAAGTTTAAATGTTGATTTTGTTGTTGTTTTTGTTGCTTAAAATCGGGTCGCACTCTCTTACAACGTTTATGCGTTGAACTGCATGCGTGAAATTTTCTGACTGAAGTAATAATAATTTAACATTGCAATATTTTTCCAGCTTTACAAATCTCATCTAAATAATAAAAATAAATATCAACAGTGCTTTTATAACTGAAAATATCATCTGTTGATTTCTATTAACACATGGAATGTAATTAATTACAATTATTTTTCAATAACTAAAAAAAAACACTGGTTTATTCTATAAATATTTAAGACCAGAAGTCTATTGGAACTTTAAGAATTATATTTTTATATGTGACTAGTTTCATGAAATAAATTTCGTATGTTGCCACATATGTAGTTGAATTGAACAGCATGTCATGAAGTGCATACATGAATTGGGCAACGCATAAACGCAGTCTCTGCTTAGTTATTCCACACAGCGCTGAAACAGTCGATGTGTATGTCTGTGTATGTGTGTGTGTGTGTGTGCGAGTTTGTGTGTGTTTGTGGACAAACAGGTATCACACACATAGTCAGAAAGAGACGCGGCTTAGATGGCGACAGAGATAGCTAGCAAGACAGCTAATGCCAGTCAAAGCGGGAGATTGAGAGAGAGCGAAATAGAGCGGGAGAAAGAGAGAGAGAGCGAAAGAAAAAAAGAGAGAGAGAGAGCCATCGTCGTCATCATCATAATCATCTCTATGTAGAAACGAACCTGTCTCTCTGCCTCTTTTCACCTTTCTTTTGGGCCTGTTGTTATGTTGAGGGTTTTGCTTTGCACGCTCTTTCGTCTTCAAACACACACGCACACTGAGCGCAGGGGCCAGCATACATATAGACAATCATTATCATAATAGACACTATCATCATTATCATGCTGATCATTTGACGCCGCTCCACATCCAATCCGTTGACTTTGGCCTGGCATTTTGGCTTAGCCTCGGCTATTAAATGGGCGCCCCTTTTCCGTTCTCGTTCGCCATCTATATATCCAACTATCCATATATATATATACTATATAGACATAGACGTACATGTATAGATGTGTGTGTGTGTGTGTGTGTGTGTGTGTGTGTGTGTGTGTGTGTAACCCACTGACTATTAATCCCCGCTTCTCTTTCACTCATTTACTTAGTCGTTTTGGCTTTGATGACTACGCAGTTAGCCGGCATATGGCCAAGTTCAGTACCCAGGCAGAACGATTAATCAATTCTTCAAGCAGTGATCCAATCTTTAGAATTTCTATAAGCCTCGAACATGCAGCCCCACCCACACATGTACACTCGACAAAAATTTTGGGACTGAAAGAGCTCGATGGGAGCTAAAGTTAAAGCCAGATTTCACTTTAAAAGATCTAATTAGAAGAACTGGAACTATGATCAATAAATTTCACTAGAAGTTACCTACGACACTTCTAAGCTAAATTTAAGCTAAAAATATTTATAAACATTAGAAATGACCGAAAATGACCAAACACTATGTTAATTTTTAAACTAAATATTAAGCAGAATATCAAACTTCATCTGTATGCGAAATGTAAGGCAATAAAGCACAATTATACGGAAAATAAGGGCTAAATATTATAATATATTATTATATTGATATTATATATTAAAAATGTCAAAACTTCGTTCGACATATTTAATTATTGGCCGAGCTATAGGCAGCTCTACAGTGGGGTACTATAGATAAATGGATAATAATATAGAATAATGTTTTAAAATTATTTAATTCAAGAAAATGTTTCCAAAAACGAAACTCTAATGAGCATATAAATTTCAGTCTTGAATATTCCCGCTATAGTTGGAATTCTAATGTTAAAGCCAATTTTTTTTTAGCCATTTTTTTACGTTGACAAAATTTATATGTGCAGTCTGAGCAAAGTAATTTCTTTAGGTGTATTTCTGCGTTTATGTGTGTATGTAAAGCTGAGCTGATCGCAAATATTTCCTACGGTTCCTTAGCCAGTTTTCGTTTGAGTTCGATTTTCCCCCTGGCTTTCCTCCATGCTGCTTCAGCTGTAAGGGGGACGTGGGTGTGGGGAGAAGTTGCAACTTCAGGCTTGGAGGCCACTTTTTTGTTGTTTTTTTTTTGTGTTTTTTTTTTTGTCTTGTTTTTTTTTTTGCCACGCTCAACGATCGGCAGCGACGACGACGTCAAATTAGAAAATTAGCTGCACAGTCTACAAAACTTGTTCATTGGCTTTCTAAGCGAGTCGACTTGAGACGAGCTGAGGTGAGCTGGGCTGAGGTGAGTCGAGAAACGACGGCACGACATCTGCATATATTTAATTATATATATATACATCCACACACACACACACACGCACCATAAGCACTCACATTCATAAGCATAGTATGTATGACAAAGTGACAGCTCGAAGAGGCTGAAACCGGCAAGTTCTGGAACTCCCTGCCGTCAGAGAAAAAAAGCTTTTGAGCGGCATGAAAATGTAAATCTACAAGCTTGACTTGATCTTGGGCTTTAGATTGAAACTGAATTATAAAGGAATTGATCCATGTTGGAGATATGCGAGAATCTAAATCAATCTCAATTTGAGAATTTGAGCTAATCTTTGCAGTCATGCCTGAAGTAATGTGCTTGAAATATGGGACGAGCTCGAAGTACTCGAAGACCTCGAAGTTCTCGAAAAACCTGGTGTATTTCGCGTGCTCGCAGTCAGATTACACTTGCAACACTGATAGAATTTGGGAATATTTGGAAGTACTCGGTAGAGATGTTTCTTATAGTTACCGGAAAGTTTAGTTCAATTTTTAATAGTTCTGTGAGTAATTGAGAGCAACTGAGAGCACTAAATAAGAACATAGGAAGAGCTCGAAGTACTACCTTGTGGTATTCCAAAGCTCTCGCCACAATGATTTACGGCTGCTCAGCCTAGGCATATTTATCATGAGCCGAAGGTTATTTTAAATCAAACTGCAATTGATCTACATATCTAAAAAAAAAAAATCTAATTCAATTTAAGCTAAACATTTCTGTCATGCCTAAAGAAATGCATGCACTGGAAGCACTTGGGAGTATTCGTAAATGATGTTTTTGAAAGTTACGAGAAGGTTTAAATCAATTTCCAATAGTTCTGAAAGAACTGAGAGCAGTCAGAGCACTAACAGTACTGGGTGTACTTGAAAGTACTGTTGCCTATAATAATGAGAAAGTTTATCTCAGCTTGCTGTCATGACTGATCTTAGTGAATAATTTGGGCCTGGTGCTGCTATAGTTCTAAAAGAACTGCGAGTAGTCAGAGCGATGAGAGTACGGGGGGTGCTTGGAACACTGCGAGCACTGAGAGTACTTGGGGGTACTTGGGAGTACTTGGTAGTGGTGTTCCCTGCAGTACTCGCAAAAATGATTTACGGCTCGTCGGCCTACAGTCCCATTTATCATAAGGCAAAAGCCATTTTAAATCACATACTCCAAACAGTGATTGGTCTTGGGATTTGTCGGTCTGTTGGTTGTTAGTTTGTCGGTTGCTCAGTTTCTCGGTTTCTCGGTTTCTCAGTTTCTCAGTTTGTTTTGTTTGTCTGTCTCGCTGTCTATATGTCACTCGGCATGTTTGCTTGTGTGTTTGTCAGCTTTCACCTTGGCTGCAGACTTGCAAATCATTTGCTTCCGTTGCCCGCTTATCCTGTGACCAACAGATTCTGAACAGAGCGGGACGGGACTCTCTCAACATGCTCAACACGCGCATGTTTTGTTTACGTTTTTGCTTCTTTCATTTTTTGTTTTTCTTTTTTTGACATTTGTAGACCCTGCACTTGAAAAAAGTACAAAAGGGTCTATTAAGTTAGTGCAAATCAAGAATATGTGTGGGCCTCACAAAGTTATATATTCTGATAGTCGATATAGCCATGTCTGTATATCTGTTCGTCTGACCGTCCATATAAGCACCTAGATCTCTTTAAACACAATTCTTGTTATTAAGGTTCCCATAGCTGTACGTAGAAGCAGTTTGCTTTTGTTTTTTGATACCTCCCCCCAATCTTAAAGCTACTCACTTGTTGTTAAGCATGTACCTAAGGCATGGCATTATCCGTCTATATTAAGAATTACATTACGATCGGATAAGAAACAGCGAAGTTATGCAACAGACAATTTATTCGATTTGTCTGAGGGAGGAGTACATGTTTTCCCACTGGCGGTTATGTCCGACTGGTGCCGTCCGTTCTTAATAATTTTTTTGCGTATTTGATTTTTAGCTGAATTTTTTGGGGCAAATACTAGACATGGCTCTGTTCCGGCATCTGTAAATCGGCCTGGGTCTCTACAGCTGCATCTGGCTCTGACATTGGGCCTGGGTCTATGCCAATGCCAGTTAGCCGCTTCAAAGAAAGACTGGTTTGGTCTGTCGACGTTTGGCCCCGTGGCTAAAAAGGAAGTTGCTCGTAAAGTGGCGAAAGCCGCTAGCAGCACTAATAAACAGCTAACAACAGCAACAACCACAGCAACCACAACAACCATACAACCATACAGCCATACAGCAACCATACACAAATGAACGCTAGCAAATTCTGCGACGCTTTCTTTCTGTTTAGTTTCGAGTTCGAACTCGACTTCGACTTCGGCTCTGACTCTGACTTCGACTCTGACTCCGACTTTTAGTTCGACTTGTATTTGGTTTTTTCCTGTTGTTATTTGTTTTTTTTTTTTTTTTCTTTCTTTTTATTATTTTTACTGAAGTTTTGGTTTTGAAATTCCACTGCCGCTGCCGCTACAGCTGCCTTTAATTTTCGAACGTTTTATGTTAAATTTTTGAGGTGTATCCATGCAGTTGTTTTTGTTATTATTCTAGCATTTATTCGACTCGATGGCAAACATTTGCATTGTGATTTACTTTGTTTTTCACACACCGAAAAAAATATTTACAATTTATTTACAAACACTCACATTGAAAAAAATTTGAACAAAAATGATTAGCCGGTTTTTTGTTACATTGACAATTGTACTTTGTGATTTCGGTTAAAGCCCGTTTCTGACGATTTCGGATGTCGCTTTTCCGCTGGCGATTTCTACTTGAGTCTCAAAATGCCAAAATGCCACCCAACGGTGAGAGACGACGACACGCTGGGGCACACGCTGCTTGCTTTGCTCTGCTCTGCCGCGCTGGCTGACCGTACACGACAACGCTCCGAGAGCGACTGAAGCGCTGCCCACAACGCTGCCCAAGTGGAACCTGCGGGCGCAGCAGCTCAGAACCGACGTCGGCCTCGCAACACGTTGCCGGCAACAACAACAGCGCCTCCGACTGCGACAGCAACAGCAACAAATGCGACAGAGCAGTTGCTGGATGGCCTCTGCTTGCGGTCGCACAGTGGTGTCGAGTGTCGCGAACACAACAAATATATAATTTCCATAATTTCCAATAAACTAATAAAGAAAAAATATCAATTTGTTTAATTTGCATTTTATATTTATATTTGAAACTATATATGGGCATTTCCATAATTGCGCACGTGACATTCGTACGCGTTCAAAGTAAAAACACGGTAAAAACGAAGCGATTTTTTTCTTATGAAACGCTTAACATATAGCATTTTATTAGCTCTTTCATTGGTAAAAACACTGATGTTGGCTAACTTTTCATTTTTAAGATAATTGCAAAATTCAAGTGATTCGCACGGGACACGAAACGGAAATGGCTTGTGTGATCAACCAATTTAATCACCAATTTCAGCGATCCCAGTGGCAATATTTTAATGCAATAAAATTTAAACTCTTGTGCATTGATGCCTCTTGAAAATAATTATGATTTTTTTTTTAAATGACTTCCTTTTTTTTAACAACTTTAAATAAATTCGCACGGGATATCGGGCACGAGACATTTTTTACCATCACATTTTTATGTTATTGTATTTGCTGTTGTCGAAAAATATTTAAGGAACAAATGGTAAAATTGTTTTTTAATTAACAAAAAATTGTGAATTTATTTATTTTTACATAACAGGAGTGATGTAGTATAAATAGGAGTATGTATAAATATGCAATATACATAATTTTGCTAGTATGTATATAGATTCAATAATATAGTTTATAGATTACAACAACTGAAAATAAATTATTTAATTATTATTATATACGAGTATGTATAAAATTAGATATACATAGTACATACATATGTATATTTATTTTTGTCAATAATTAAAAAATACAAATAAAACGAACGCATTGAGGTTTGAAATCGTTCTGAAACCATCTTCTATCAATCAGATTTATTGGTAATTTCGATTCCAAATAAATCATTCGCATAAGTTTTGCTGAGCTGGATAGTCGCTTAAGATAGTTTTGCGATTGTGACTATTTTTATGAACAATTTCTATAACATACTGAAAACTACTTACATTAGGAGCTGCGCATTCAATACGTTTTAATATCACTATTCTTTATAATATAAAAAAGCATAAGGGAACTAATATATTTTTATAAACAAATTATAAAATTATTTATTTTTTAATTTATAAACCATTTTTTTCTTAATAATCTTGATTTTGAACATATAGCCATTTTCTATGAAATGTTTTTTAATGAAATAAATTGTTGGTAAAATAAACAAAATATTTAAAATTTTTAACTTGCTTTAATTTTAACAGCCTAGTGCCTATATTAAAAAAATATAAGTTAAATTTTTCACGTAATAGTTTAAACAAAAACAACAGAAAAAAGTTGCACATATAGCTATTTTACTGAGGTATTATTATGGCAAGTTGTAGTAAATTTTAATTTATGTAATTAAATTAATTTAATCTATTAAACCAATCAATATATATGGTTAAATCATATTTAATTAATTGAACAAACCTACTAATTTAAGATTGATAAATTATAAATAAATAATAAATATAAACTACAAATTATTTTGTCGCGTGTCGAACGAAAGTGGCACCACTGTGACGCTTGTTTGAGCCACATGATGCATGCAACATGTTGCGTGTTGTGTTATTATTTTTGACAATTGTTGCTGGCGCATTTAAACAGCACTGGCTGTTAAATAAAACTGATTTGATGTACAGAATTTCTGCTGAGGAATTAATTGACTATAATCATATTGCCGTAATTCTGAAATAAGAAGTGTGCAGTTGATGTACATGGTATAAGCAAATGTACATACATACATTAATTTAAAGATGCATGTATGTATGTACATATGTATATGCGTACTGCATGTGTATACATATGTACATATATCATTTTATATACATACGATGTTGCTGCAGCCAGCTCTAATTGACACATTTGAGAGCAACTTGTTGAGTTTATTGTCATCCTAATGTAATACTTACGGCGAATGTCTACGGCTCTGTGTCCCCCTCTTCCCTCCCCACACCCTCCGGTCACTTGATGTTTACATACAATAAATAAGCGCTTTTCTCGCTGGTTACAATTGAATTTATTATATGGAACAACTTAAGTAACGTGCGCTCTCGAAAGAGAAGCAACATCCAATTTGATGCTTACCTTGAAAAAAATTCTAGAAAATTTTTTGAGCATCCCTATACATGCATACATATGCCATATACATATGTATAGGCAGACTTATCTGATTAGTTAAGCCAGCTGGGCTGAGCTGGCAAATTCCTATACTCTCTGCTCGGTCCCAATCTCCCAGCTCTATCAAATATCACAACAATTGCCAGGTTCGATGTTGGCTTGCAACATGTTTGACGCGCTCTGCAGACCTGATTTTGTCGGCTTGAACTGTGACACGACTGCAACAGGTTGCCTCCAAATGAACTCTCTTGAGTCTGTGGCAGCTCAAGGGGTTGTTTGGGCCAAGAGAAGTGATGAGAAGAGGGGAGAGCAGTGGAAGGGGCGCTCAGTGAACCGTCTCTGTGCAACGCTTCCAAATAAGTACTACAAATACTTATAGACTTTTCGCCTATTTTTCCTAATATGTTTGAGCGCATTGCACTTAATACAGAATCTAATAGAAACACAATTATCATAATTATAAATCAAATCGGTATACCCGTTGTTATGCAGGGTATAACTTGAGCAAATCCAGTTGTCTTTTAGCAGTGACGTTACCAGGAGTTACGAGTTATTCGGTGGCAAAACTGTTTCTCCCATTTGGCCAATGATTCAGTTAATAGTACTTTTGAACACTTTTCGATCTAAACGTTATCTCAGCAAATAAAACAGATGGTTGACCAAAGTCTGATTGTTCGCCAAGTACAAAAATTTCGTTTTTTATGTTGCACAGTATGCAATTTATGCTTCTTCTTACTCTGCCAGAAGAACGGCCAGGCAAATCTCCAAAATTGTTTCATTGATAACTTCTGTGTTTACTAACCGATTTCAATGAACTTTTCAATATATATAAATATAACAGTAGAGAGTATTTATTCCAAAGAACAATCTTAAATGTTTAATATTTCGAGTGATATTCGGTGTGTATCAATTAAGGCGTAAAGTGGGCGTGGTAAGCAACATTTGAAATAAACTTGATCAAAATTATATATATACTACTTTATGGGGTCTATATCGCCTCTTCCTGCCTATCAGATAACTTAGCGCAAAGGAATTAAACCATTTTTACCCGGAATCAATGGGCTTCAGTTATAAAAAATCAAGAAAAAAACGAAGGTAGTCGCATGCGTGACCCGTTACAAACCCAATGTATCAGCTACAACAGAGAATACGTACAGTTATACGTGTTACATTATGGGCACTGATAAAACAACAAACTAAAGCTAAGATATTTAGTCAGGGACGTTAATTTTAAGTTTTATACTAAAATAAAACTTGAATTGGTCAGTGAATAAAGGAAATTTGCTAAGTATGTGCAGATGATTAATGTCAGCTTTGTTAAAAACAACAAATCGCACATTGTACATTACCAATTTCGTGTCAATAATAAAATAAAAGAACAATTAAAACTCTTTTAAATATATGTTTGGCGTAATGTTTGCTAACTGCAAAATATAAAAAATTTATATTAATTTAAACCAACTTCATTAAAACAAGAATTGTGTAATGAATGTCTGGAGGGCTTAAATATAAATAAAATGAAAACCAAAGTACATTCAAGGGACCGACGATCTTACGTCGTTATATCCGAAAGGAGCATAAAAAAATATTTTTTTTTTTTATTTTATGGATGCTATGTTCGTAATAGGTTTTAAAATAAAACAAATTAAATTTTTAATCAAAACAAAAAATTTAATATAATAATAATAGAATCCGGTTATAGCGACTTTCAAGGGAACGACGATTTTACGTCGTTATATCCGGAAGACAAAATCCATGATTTTGTTTCTTTTTCGTATTGAAAAAACACAAAATCCATGAATTTGTTTGCTTCTTTTAGCATTGTTAAAGAAATCAAATTTTCCTCTTTAAAGTTTTTTTTTTTGTTCGGCACGTCGCAATATCCGGTTGAATTGTGAAAAATCTCGTCGGTATAAGCGGTTTGACGCTAAAAGCGGAGACGTTCGAAGCGGAGGCCCTTTCAAGCCATCGAGTTTTCGTCGCAATAACCGGACGGACGCTATAAGCGGCGTCGTTATAACCGGATTCTACTGTATTTAAATTTTATATAAATAAAAACAAAATATAAATTTAAAAAAAATATAAAAAATAAAATAAACATGCAACAAAATTGATCAACAAAGAATATTACAAATAAATTCAAATATTCTAAAATGGATTAATAGTAACGATTAATAGAATTCTAAAGCTAGCTAAATTGGCAACGCTGACCATAAACTGATCGTGATATGTGCTATAAACATTAAATTTATAAACATTTTATATTTTTTTGATAAGAAGAGAACAACCAACAAGTAGCGACAACTTTAGTACTATCCAACGGGGGGCTGTCGAGCAGATGAAACATGAAAGTTAATTAAATTGCATTTTACAAGGTCAAATTATTCGCCAGTTGTCACGCAAATTATGCAATATTTAAATGGCACATACCATGTTGCTTATCTGAATTCTCAGTGATTTACAAGCGCTATGCGATACTGTACGATTAGTATAATTTGGCGGGTATTTTAACTCTGCTTTCACCGGAGTTATTGAAAGCTTTCAATTGGGGTACGATGATGATGATGGTATGAGGAAAGTTGTGGCAAATTCATTATTGAAGCGAGCTTTTGCAGATGCGACCTCTATGCAAAAGCTCAAACACTGAAAGCTTTCTACTGTTACATCGAGCTTAAAGCTATAAACTAGAGTCAAAAGCTGAGAAAAGCTCATATTATTAAAGCTTCCTTTACAGTCCTGTAGTTCAAAAGGCTCTAAAGCTTTTTAAAGCTATCAACTGTTAAGAGTTTACAGTTCACTGTTACGTGAATAACAGCAAGTGTTAGCATAAAGCACGAGTACTTACGGATATGAAGCAACAAATAAAGGAGAAATGCTGAGTCAGTTAATATAAGGAAATCGCTTTCTTTATTAATGTGTATGTAGACGCCTTCTTGGCATTCGCTTAAGTCTACTATAAGTAATCGTTATAATTAGTAATTAAATGTGTATCTCTCTTGCTTGTTATTAATAGATATAATTAAAATACGAGTATTCTCAAGCGTAATAGATGTAAACACGTTTCATTTTGGTTTGTTTGTTAACTTTACGCTAAAGACAAAACACACATTTAGCTATAACTTTGACGACAACAAATATTTCAAAAAACAAAAAAAATGTATACATACATATAACAAAAAATATATATTTATAAACAAAACATCTTCGTATCAGATGTGCAGAGATGCTGCTAATAACATTCAAGAATATTATAAATATATAATTTCAATGCTGTTTCCATTTTTAAAATTCTTATTAATCTTTTTTTTTGCATTTTGGCTACCACTTCACGTCTAAAATATATGGCTAGAAGTAACTCTGTTATTTTCAAGTTCAGTTTTCATATAATACGTATATAAACATATATATATTCATATATATGTATATACTCCAATAAATAGATATTAATTTGTGGCATCTATTTACGCAGATATATAATTATGTATATAATGTATAATTAGGTAGTATTTAAAACATTGTAACATTTAATAAAATTAAACATTGATTGCTCTTGCGTTGTGACATTAGATTTAAATATACGTTATGTATATATTTATATATATTTATATAGTACCTCTGTGTATATGCATAGTATATTTGTCTATTTGTCTGTATATGTTTAACTGTTAGTACATATTTTCCGTGATAGATTTCAACAATTTCTAGAATATCTATATGTTTTACGCACGTCTTGTTTCTCGTCAAGCGTTCTGCTTCCTTCTGATTATCCTTGACTACGTTTTAATTTCATCCATTTGGCGAATACACACCATCCATATGTATGTCGTGTGTACGTATATATGATAACATTTAACATTCATTAAAAGAAAATCATGTTTCGTCGTCCAGCGACATTTTATCAAGTCAAATACATACTCGTATACTGGTATGCACATGATAGGCTCTTGGGGAATACGAGGCATTTGGAGGATATACTATATGGTAAGTTTAAGCACAAATAGTTTACGGATTTAGATAGAGACAGATATAGACTGAGGAGAGAGAGAGAGGGAGAGACAGAGAGAAACAGTGCTGTTTGAGTTGTTCTCAGCTCTATTCAATGTGTTCAACAGTTGCATTTGTTTGCTATTTTCCAGTTTCCCTTTACCGTTTTCCGCCATCCATTATTCCCTCTGCAATAGCTGCTTCCGGTTTTCTGTCTCTTCGATTTTGGGCATTAATTTAATAAACAATGAAACTAAACACTCATTGGTTAGCACAGACTATGTACAAGCAAAGTTTCGAATCAGTTAACGAGTATTTACGACATTCAATTTTATATTTTGTTAATGTATAATATTGATTTTAAGTATACTTGTACTCGCAATGGCCTAGTTATACGTAATAATTATAATAATCATAATAATCGTCATAATCTGCATATACATACTATTTATTTCAGTAACAACATCGAGACTTACTAAGTAATAAAACTCATTTTTGAATCTCTGTATACTACTACTTCTGATTGCAACACGATGCTATTCAAAACAGGATTATTGAAAGAAGTATAGTTTCGTGGTAGTAATACCAGAAATAGTAGTAGAAATAGCAGTAGAAACAGCAGTAGTCGTAGTAGTTAGTAGTAGCAGCTAGGTAGGGTCTTAAGTGAGCTCGAACTAATGCCTGCTGACCTGCTGGGCTGGGCAGGCAGCAAGCCGAGTTCAATCTTCTTCTTCTTTAGAAGTTATTGCAACATAGCTCTGTTAACACTAGGCAACAATTTTGGACTTTTTCAATGATGGGAACCAACTTTTTTGTATAGATATGGCTTGCAGTATGTCAAAAAAACAAACAACTTTAAAATTTTAACATTATGAGAATAATGATTAAGTAGTTTGCAGCTTCAGCAGTTTGTTTAAATATGTGAAATAAAAACCAATTGAAACTTTCGATTTCGCTTCGCTAGCAAATTATAAGAGCTAGAGAAACTATTTTTAGTATTCAGGTTTTCCCATATAGTAAGCAGTATAGTTCAGGTATGCTTAAGATATTTGATATTTCCCAAAAGCTACAGGATTGTAATTCGACACTTATATATGTAGTCGTTAGCATCATCTATTTACTCTGTAAATTGCATCACGATCGGAGGAGAAACAGTGAAGATATGTAACAGACAATTTTGAATACTGGGTAGAGGGAGGTATTATAGAGTATAGCTTGCGTCTGTATGTGTGTATTACTTAAACGCAAATTACAGGATCACCTACAGTCGTTTACGTCCGACTGTAGCCTACTGATCTGCACCGTCCCTACTGGGTATGTGTTGAAAGAGTTATTTTCGTCATATGGCGCTCCATATCTATGAAAAAAGTCTTCTAAATCGTGCATTTAAGCTGTTTCCGAGCTTAGCATATGACTAATTCAACGGCTGAGTGATTGACTAACTGCTTGACTGACTGACTGACTGACTGACTAACTAGTTGACTTACTGACTGACTGAGTGATTGATTGCTTGCATGATTGATTGTTTGTTTTGTTAGTTAGTTTGGTTTGTTCGGTTGCTTGTTGGGTTTGATTTCTCTCAATTTGATTAGATTGTTTCTGCTGGTTACTAATCACTTACAGTCTAACATTTAAAGTACACATAGGTGGATTAGTTTTAGTTTTAGCTTTAGTTTAAGGTATTTAAGTTAGGTACATGGTACATTTTAACTCTCATTTGTATGCTCATTGAAATCTCGCTACGAATTACGCCCTAATTAAATAATAACACCGTAAACATTCAAAATTTTCCACTTTAAATTTGTATATAGCAAGTATACCTATATATATACGAGCATATACTCGTATGCATTACATTGATAATCATTTGAAGTTTTCGCATATGTGAATGTCTGGCTTGTTAATTACTTTTCATTTTAATTACATTCCATATTTCTCTTACATACATGTACATATTTCTGTTTTTTTTTTTGTTTTTTTTTTTGTTGTTTAATTTTACATTTTGTTCTTTGTTTGTAGTTTGTAGTTTACTTTTATTTTCACTCCCTTTGTTGTTTTCATTATATTGTACACACATATGCACCGTGTCGTTAAATTTATAGTTTGGAATTAACACAAACACCTGAGGATACAAATTACAGCAAGTGTTTCCCTCGCTTTATCAATAGGACTGTGCGCTTGACTGATGTTGGGGAGATTTGTGAAATTGTTCAGTTTGCAAATTGTTTTAGTTGCCAGTGCTCTGGAATATGTATTGTACTCGTAGATACAATGAACAGTCAATGCCCACAAGTTTGGTTCAACTGGTGGCTCTTAGGCGGTGGTGATTTCTCAAGGAAGATTTCCCAAATGTTCTCTAGTCACCGATAAATAAATACCAACGCCCTCATCCGAATCAACTCCAGCAATTTGGGGGGTTAGGGTTCAAACTAATTTATCAATTCCTGCATATCTCTGTGTGTTTGTGCTGACTGATTGACTGTACGACTGACCGACTGACTGATTGACCATCATCGCAAAGAAGTTGCTGCTTCCGTTGGTACCCAATTTCGTTTACTTTTTTCCTTTTATTACTCATTATGTGAATACTGTGCAAATGAATTATATCATTCTATTCATCTCAATAAACCTATTAAGGTATAGTTAAGGTCTTATTAAACTAATACTATATGCAATCTAAATCAAGGTAAGGTAAGGGAAAAGAAAAGAAAATCATCCGCATATTTTCACTATCCGAATTAGTCATGCTTTTACGGTATAATCCATGGTTCATTAAATTAAAAATAAATAAAAGGTAAAAAACAATGCTCTGCATACCAGTAAAGCTTTTAGATAATAATTTATGTTAATGTAATAATTGAAATAAAACCAATTCAACCATTTCAGAGGTAAAACTTGAATAATATTTTATTTATAATAAAGGCAGTTGTTTAACTATTCTCTAGAAATGTCGAAGGGAATGTTGTCAAATTAAGTACATCTATGAGAAATATAATTCACAACTTATATTGGTTTAGATTAAGAGGACTGAAATAAATGTAATGTTATCAAGTGAAATCATTCACAAATAGTAAATAAAAATCAAATAATATACAAAATAAATGCAAGGAAAATTAATAATTAGAAATGTATATAAATTATACGTTTACTGTACCAGTAATTTGCTGGAGACCGATTAAAATGATTCTGGGGAATTCTGAGTAGGGAAAACTCTGCCATTGAAAAGTGGGTAATTTGCATCAATTTATGCATCTCTAGTATAACACCAACACACTAGAGAGTATTCTGCACTTGAAGTGTGATTATGATTGTCATCTTAAGCTGCCTGGCAGAAGAAGTGCAAACAAACGTTTTCAATTAACGCCTCGCAGCATCATAAAATTAGCTGGATTTAGTTGCAAATATGGCACATCTGTGGCAAAAAATGCGAAAGAACTAATGTAATGTGTGGCAGAGCAGATAGAGCAGAGCTCTATCCGCCAAAATGGCGATAACCATGAGAGGCGACATTGGCATTGGCATCAGCGCTGGCATTGGCATTGGCACTGGCATTGAAGGCATGTCCCACATTACTCATACGGCATGTGGGCCACGTGCTGCTGGCCATTAAATGCAGCAGCCTTGCAATTTGTGTCGGGTGTGTCGGGTGTGTGTGTGTGTATGCGTGTATGTATATGCGTGTGTGTGTGTGTGTGTGTGTGTGTGTGTGGAATATCCTTGACCCTTGCTGTCCTTTGTGGTTGCCTACTTTATGCTCTGCCATATTGCGGGTTCATATTAAAAGCGCAGCATCGGAACGCGCTGATCATTATGGGGCAGGTGTATGTGCCAGCAGCAAAATGGTCGCTTGACCTTAGCCACAGCACTAAAAGGATGCAATTAAGCGGCCCAAGCGTGGCTAGAGTGCAGGACTTTGCACGGTATTAAATATCAAATAGAAATATTTTCATTTTGAGTTTTCAATCAAATTAACTGCAGCTAAAAGCCATAAATTGATTTGAGTGCAGCTCAATAATGCAATTACTAAATACGTTATACGTTATACAAATGCTGAAAGCCATAAATTGACTTGAGCTAAGCCGAATAATACGGCTACGAATATTTAAAACAATGCAATTGGATTTCCCATTTGGCGTTTCGTAACGTTGGCTTGACAAAATGCACAAACAACAAATTATTAACAGGTCGAAAAGGTTCTGTTGTATTTGCATACTAAAAAGTAAAAATATAAAAACTAAAAGCTATAAATTACTGGACTTTAAAATCAAACGCCAAGAGTCGTAAATTGATTGAGTAGTCCAATAACTTCATTACAACATTTCTAAATCGAAAACCTATATGGGTAATTCCCCATCTGGCGTTTCGTTGGCAAAATCTTAGAAAATTAACATTTTAAAACATTGCCTTTTTAAGAGGATTTTTTATTGTGTTATATTTACTTTCTAAGTGGGTACCTCTATAGACCATGCAAAAACAGAAGTGGCGTTACGAGGCAAACAACAGAAGCGGATTCTTGGCATCAGTAACAAATGTATAGCTTTTTAATTGTGAATTATAAATTAAAATCAAAGATATTAATTAATGTTAGTAAAATAATGTGTTTATTTACAGATTTATTGACTCTATGAGTTTTTTAATTTATTTTCGAAAGTTTTTGATGAACAATAATTCAATACAAAGCATTTTATGTACTAAAAGATATATTTAAATATTAAGAATGGACTAAATTAGTTGCAAATCAACAAAATAAATACTTTAAATTGAAAATCGTTCAGAAATTAAAACATTTCAATAATACTATTTACTGTGAATTTGAGTCAAGTATATTTTTTGTCCCGGATATGTTTATAAATAGTTGTTGAAATATCTATTGTTCTCATTTGCCCTTGCACTTTAAATTCAGACCAAAACTGCGGAAGTGACATGACTTAATTTGTATGCAATTTTGCACAAAACGGTCAGTGTTGGCAAAAGTAGCTACATTTGCTTTACAAAATATTTAAAAATTGCTTATACATATACATAAAATATGATATAAAAACATATTAAAACAAATAAAAATATACTCAAAATATGTAATCCTAATGTACAATAAAATAATAATAAATTTTCAAATAAATTATGGATACGCATATATAAAACTCTGAAACAAGCTAAAATGAAAACGCTGAAAAGGGCAAGACTTAATAATATAATAAAAATCATAACTGGAACCAAAGATGTAGCATGAGCTCAAAAAAGTCGTGCTATGGTGGGTTCTGATATGGCGACCCTTAAATTTTTAAAGACGTCTTTGATTGAACTGAAAGCATAGACTATTTCGCATTTACCGTCGCATGCGCTGTTGTCAGTTTTCATAACTGGCCAAGGATTTCAGTTTGGAAACGAAACAGCATTTATATGGGCATGTAAAATATTTGTTTTGTATAGTCTTTGCTGAAACACAACTGTATATTTAGGTAACAAATCAGCTTTAAAACATAGCTAACTTTCCAGTTGGTAGCAACAATTTGCACTCAGTGTATTAAGCGTAAAGCAGCCCTTGTGGTTTTCTCTTGAGATCAGAAATTAGGCATGTATGTACTTCGAGTTGCCCTTCGTATTACGAGAGTATGTATATTAAATTCGATTTCGTTGGTTTCTTTGAAACTATTTAACTATTTAATGTTTGATGAGGTTCTCACTGGTTTTGTTATGCTGTATTATTTTCATTTGGTTTCTTGAGTATCTTTGGATTTACATTTGGTATAAATGAGAGGAAGTTTGCGGTATTGGTGTTCTTATTGCAAGTGTGCAATTTTCGTGGCATTTGCTGCCAAACATAATGAATAAGTATCTGGTTATTTGAGTTTTATGCCACTTTTTCGCGTATATATATATTTTGTAAATTTTTGCTTTTCTGCACTATTTATGCTGTTCTTGCTTGTTGTTTGTGTGTGTGATTTTGTGCTCGTTTATACAGTTTCTTTCATCCTTCTAACTGCGCTGTTTTCTTTCAACAAATTCCCTTTTTCCCAATTTCCTTACGCGTCTCTTGCAGTCTGGTTTGCTTTCACTTCTTGTTTACAGTTTCATTTTCAACAACCATTTCCATTTTCATTTTCGTTTTCGCAATTGCGGTTTGGTTTGTTTGATGATTTTATGCGTTGTCGCAGAGAAACAAGCGAGACCGAAAGAAAGGCATAATGAAAACGGAGGAAAGCATCTGTGGCAAAGAAAATGTTAATAAAAGCAGCTCCTGCTTTCCAGTTGCCCCTACGTTCCCTTCTCCCATCAGCTGTGTGCGTGTCGTGTGTGAGTCTTTAACTGTTAATTTTCTGCCTTTGTCCGATATCCCAATATCCCGATGTCCCGTTGTCCCACTGTCCCGCTGTCCGTCCCGTGCTTATGTCTGCACGGGCACATTGCTGTCCGCCTCCTGGAGCACAGGTGCTGTCCAGACCACGCTGCCACTTCGAGCCTTCCGCTGCTGCGCGATGCCGTCCATGATGTCCAGCTGCAAGTTGTGTATGCTGCCACGATGATCGGTGAGGGGAGGGCCGGCGATGCCGCTGTTGCGTCGGCTGCCACTGCAAAGAGCAACAAGAGAAGGAAATGACGGTGAATAGCGAATGGCGAATGGAAAATGGCGAATGGTGAAATTGAATTTTAATCATTTAAGCATTAAATTAACAGCAACTTTGTCGAGGACTCGTTACTGGCGTTTCAGCCATTCAAGCTAACGAAGGTCAAATAATTCGAGACGACAGCTTGTGGTCGAGTCAATGATGCTCTACTCTAACGAACATAGTAAATTGCTTAAGACGATTGTCAAAAAAAAAAATGTTTGATCCGATTGAAAATTGTTATCAACAACATTCTAAGCCGTGCCCATTTAAATTGTATAGCATTAAACCAACTTTATTTTCAAGAAACGCCCAACATTCTACAGCATACAAAGTAAAAGCTTTACTCTGTCTTTCTATACTATAAATTGTATTATAAATTGTAATATTTATTCTTAGAATCATACCTAAAAACATTTAATTTTATTATTTAACCAAATAATTTCGAATTCGGTGCAAAAAGGCTAATGACATATATTTTGTTGCATACGTCAAGGGGTTATTTTTCCCATACACTACAAGAACGCAGCTCTAATCTATTTTGACGAGCCTGACTGTAAGCTACCCTGCACCCAATGTTTATACCCTGTACCTGTAAATAGTCTGGTATGTTCTTTAAACATTTTTTTGAAAAAATTTTTATTATTTTTCTTTAAAAATGTGCTATTACTGAATACGAAACCGAAGCAAGATTTCTTATACTAGTACACTTGAAAAGATGAATTCAGACAATAAACCAGTCTCTAGAGTCATAAGCAGCACGGCAAACAGGCCTTAAAATCGTAAATCGCCAAAGATTGCGTTAAGAGCGAATGCCTTAATGTAGCATTCCTCATCTGGAGATCATTTATGTGTAATTTCATCGAAATACTGGCACATAAATGCCTGAGCCGTCTGAGAGCCACATACTACATGCACATTTAGATTGAGTTTTCCAGACACTTGAGGACCCGTTGGTTTCATGACAATCTCATTAGGGTATCAGAATTCTTGCTGGCTAAGCACAAAAAAAAGAGAAAAATTGAACTGCCACTGGCACAATTCAATTAGGCAAGAGTCAAAGAAGCTGTGTCCTTTCGATGTTGAAGCGCTCTTTTTGCGTTTGCCTGCACTGAGAGAAAAATCTAGGGTAATCGTATTTGAACAAGAATTTGCGGTTTCATAAATTCAACGAGCCAGAATATTATAAAATTCTTGATACAACAACGAATCTATGAATTCAAGCGCGTGTAATTTAATTCAAACATTAAATTATTTCTCATTTATTTTGTCGGAAACTTTTAAGACTAAAATAAGATACTAATCGTGAATCAGTTTTTTAAACTCAAATTCGTTTTTTGCCTAAATTAGTCTGAATTCGCTTGCGATTAAATGCCGATTAAACAAAATCCATTAGGAACATTAGGAATATTTTTCTCAGTGTGCTGATTCGGTGGCTCTGTGTGGGGTTGGGTGAGGGTTTTGGTTGTGGGCTGTGACTGACCCTCTCGGGTTGGGTGGGCTTGGGCTGTGCACTTCCGTCGCTAATGGCGCACAAAACTTCCAATTACAGGCCTAAAGTGCCTCGCTCTGCGCTGGGGCAAATAAAAATGTCATTTACCTGAAGGAAACGGCGGAAATGGACTCGCGCCGATTGCGTCCAAAGAGGGCGGGGGGCACTGCCGATATTGTAACCACCGAATGCCGGCGACCGCCTGCGGTTGGATTGGCCTTCTGCGAGAGGGTTGCCAAAAACTCGACCTCCTTGGGACTCAGGCCGCCTGTCTCTCCGCCCACCTCGGATAGGCGACGCACCTGGCTGGCGGTGATGCCCTCGGTTATCTGCAGAGACGGCAGCGAATGCTTGCGACGCTGTTGCATGTCGGGAAAGGGGCACAACAGATACGGGTTTACCGGCGAGTCCGGTTCCGAGTCGTCGCTATTCGTGCGCTTGGTGGCACTCGGATCACAGCCCCCGGCAGCGCCCTCCAGCTCATCCCCATCCTCGGCTGCATGCGACTCCTCCACGACAATCAACGGCTCCTGAGTGCTCAGATTAAACACGGGCGTAAATGAAGAGCGACGCATCTTGACCAGGATCGACTTCGTCTCCCGTTCCCGCTCTGCAATGCAAATCAAGCAGAAGAGAAATCATCAAGTTAAAGGATGCACAAACAATTCCGTCCAGGCAAACTTTCATCTCAATTAAATGAGCTGCAAAGTTCCACGCTCCTTTCCTCGACTTTAATTGCAATTATATTTATAGATATACTGAAATACTATATTATGGTATATCACACGATCGTTACACTGCCCAAAACAAAGTAAACCATAAAGACGGCTTTGTTTGGATTCTGTAATTCTGTTCTAGGATTAATCAAAATTCATTTAAGTATTTGTGGGGTTATTTTCCTATGTATTTCCCATGTGTTGTTAAGGTACAAATTTCAGCTGTACGGGTTCTTATTAACTCACTTATTAAATCAAAATACAAAGTATTTGTGCACATCCAAAATAAATTTTATTTATGATGATTTCGAGCCATCTTTATTTTTAAATATGTTAAAAGACCAACAATTCTGCAAAAATTAAATCTAGTGCGATGTTCAAGAAGAATTGCTAAAATTTGATTTACTACTAATACATCCAAAAAAAAATCCTTCTGCCTTTATTAATAATTAACTTTATTAATAATAATTAATAATACGTACAATTTATTCTACCAATCACAGTAAAATTTTGAATTTTATTGTGCAATTCGAATAAGAAATGTATAGGTATGCCAAGTTTTGTATTGCCTAGTAATGTTTGTTTTGTTTTGTTTCGTTTTATTTTTATTTTAAAATCGATGAACGGTTTTTTGCAAACTCTGATTTGAAAATTTGGTTTGGCGTTTAAGGTTTTTGATTGGTACACCCGACACAACTTGGCACATGCTCAACGGCTAAGAGAGTGCGACATGTGTATGTGATGGCCTCAAATACACGTTGATTGCGAGTGTGTGTGTGTGTGTGTGTTTTTTTTTTTTTTATATTCATTCATGTGTGTGTGTGTGTGTGTGTGTGTATGGTGTTTGTCGATGACAACGCCAGCTTAATGCGTCTGCTGTGCTCCGATGTTGTTTTTCTCGGTGCTGGCGCCAACAGGCCGTCAATTCAATTGACGTTTGACACACAAGTGTGGCTATAGACACACACCCACATATCGTGTGTGGCTGTGGTGTATATATGCGTATGTATATGGCAGTTTAGTGCTGAGTTCGCCATTGCCGAAATGCCAATAATGAGCACTATTAATAGGACCAGGATCCGACTGATTTGCAGCGATTCATGCAATTTAGGGGGCATCCAGCAGGCTGGCTAAGCACGATTGACGAGTAAAACGCGTCACTTAATCAGCATTAAAGCAATGTAATTAGCTAGTGTATAGTATAAAATACACATACACTCGCACACACACACACACACACACACACAGCCATAGCAACAATCAGGAAAATGGAAACAAGAGACGAAAGCTAAAACACACGCACTATGGGAAAAACCGCCAGATTTTGTGGCACTAATTAATATCTCGGGAGCGAATACAAATATTTTATTGTAATAGTAAAAAATACCAATACAATAGAATATAAATTAAGAATCCTTAATATTCGTCCTTAAAGGACTTATGATGTGTCAAATAATAATAATTATTCATATCACTCCATTTGGTTTCAATGATATTTGTGCTCAATTATATTTATAACTGAAAGATAATTATTATTATCAATTTTATAACAAAAATTGATACATTGAAAAATAATTTGAAATTGAAAAACAATTCTTATTTCAAGTTTTGATTACTCTAATCAAAATTTAAAAATTTAAAAATAGACTATTGAAAAAAACGAGTATTTTTGCCCATTGTGGCGCGTCTCACGTAAATCTCATTTAAATTTCCTTTTGGACTACACAAAATTGAAATTCGCTGCTGCTCCAAATGAAATGTGTGTGTATGTATATATATGTATGATTGTGTGTGTGTGTGTGTGTCAAGCTCGTCGGTGTCAGGGTGAGAGTTCAATACAAGTGAAGTTTATACCCAAAACGCTTGGGAATCCATTGTGGAAAACAGAGACTGCCAGCGACAGAAAACGGGAATAAATGGAGGCTGCATAGACAGCAGCAGGCAAACCCACATAAAAAACAGTAGCAAAAAAGTAGGAAAAAACACAAGAAAAAAAGTAGGAAAGAAGTAAATAAGCGCGCCACTAAGCACTGAAACGTTGACAGACTTTTTGTTAAGTATGCGACCTGTGTGCCGTCGATCACAAACACAAACAAATCCACAAAAAAACCCAAAAAAAAAAGGAAACTTTTCTGATGAAGGCGTAAGCACGCCATAGTCCCTTAGCTACAAAGAACAATGGCTGCACTTAATCCTGTAATATCAGTCCACAGCGCAGTTCCAAGCAAAATAGTAAAACCCAGCAGCCCTAGGGAATGCTCCTACATTCTTAGCGCTAATAACATCCATGTTTAATTTGTATCATTCCCGTTTTTATAGCAAACTATCGAAGACGTTTATATTAAAGACTCAGACAAGAACTTTTCAATAAAAGCAGTTTAAAATAGGTTAAATCACAACCTATTTACAGTTTGTTTTCCTTGTTTTCCTTAGTTTCTTAAGGCATGGATTACTAATTAAATGCGTAGCATGTTCAAAATAAAAAGTGGATTTATTATGTGTTCAAGTGATATCAATATGCACACAAAGTGAGAAGCAAGAATTCTTGAAACCGCTAAAAAATTAGCCGGCATGAAAGACTCGTAACGATTTCCATTTTGTTTGGTCTCATTCCGTTCCGTATTCCATTCATCATTTGCGGTCGGAGCAAAACTCCCTATCGTGCTCATCGTCATCCGTCATTGGCAATCGTGAATGCCAACGTCATCATCGTCATCGTGTCGCGGCAAACAGCGCCATTTGAATTCCACTTAAACATTTAAATTTGATTTATCTGAAAACGAGAGGAACAATCACAAAAACACCAACAGCTGCAACAACAAGCACTAAAATGTAAACGCAGCCAGCTTCTAAATGGTTTAATTAGACAACGACCCCACTGAAAACCCAAAAACCAAAAAAACCTAGTAAGGACGCAGCGGGTCAGTCATGCGGAAGGCTACAGTAGGACGTAACCGACAGTAGCTGAACCTGTACTCTGTGTGTACACATAAAGGCAATACCAATATCTTATACAATAAGCGCAAAACATGGGACGAACACCCCGCTAAGAATTCAAGCAAATTGTCTGTTGCATATCTTCGTTGTTCCCTATCCAATCGTTAACCAATTAACAGCGAGGCTAGGGATTGCCATAGTCTACGTACTTGCCAAACACAAATTCTGCAGCTTTAAATGTGTGGTTGCTGTACTTTTTTGCAATATGCTTGATCTTAACTTGGTCTGCGCACTGCGTAAAAGAACTTAGATACCAAATATGGTGTCTATAGTTCTAATAGCTTGCGAAATTTAGCTGTTCTTACAGACGTGCAGATAGCCATAGTTATATTGACTCAGCTTGTCGTCCTGATCAAGAATATATATACTTTGTGGATACTGCCACGCCTCCTTTTACCTGTTACACACATTTCATATTTGCACCAACTTAACAGACCCATTTGCTTTTTTCAAAGTACAGAATCTGAAAAGTAAAATAAAATAAAATAACGGGAGCGAACCCAGAAACCCAATAACCCAAAAATAGACCCAAAAAGTAACCAAACACGCTGTGCACGCCCGTCTCCCCCTCCCGCGAATTGCGCCTTCTGTTGCGTATTGGGCAAATAATACGTATTCGGTCGATAGACCCACACAGACAGTGTACATCTCCTCCCCCTGTACTCAGTCCCTCTCAGCGCGCTTACTTCTTCAGTCTGTCTGGCTGCTTCAATAAATCGCGACCCGCTCTGTGGTGACTTGCTTGTTCATACACACATCAATTAAATGTAATGTATTTAAGCGGATTCTCAATTGCAATGACAAACAAGTGTTTCTGTCAAATATTGATATACTCGTGCGAGATACGTATACGGTGCGTATACGCTATGTTCGTAATCGATTGTCAACAAGCTTAAGTGCTTTTAACCGAAGTTGACTCTCTTGGTCAAGTGCTTAATGGATGATACAGAAATGCCAAATAGGAATGGTATTTTCACAATCGATAAAAACAGGACGCCAAACTTTCAAACTTGATGAATGTAAATATTTTATTTATAATATACAATTTACTTCCATTTGTTTTCCTTATATTAATCGTATACATATAGTTTAAAAATGAAGTATTAATTGTACTTTAAAAATTCGAAGATTACTATTGTGCTTATAACGATAAGTCATAACATAATCAATCAATTAATTAGCTCTAGGATTTTTCATTAAATATACGAATCTTTAACCTTTAATGTCTGCTTCTTTTAACTGCTTTAAATTTTAGCTCACAATAACTAGGTATATTCTCCCTAACCTGCGACAAAAAAGGAAAAAGTGTCATAAGTATAATAGAAATCAGTCTTGTAGGGAGTATATGCCCCCTGAGGTAGGCAACAAAAAACTCGTTATTTCTCTTTCTCTAATATGTAAAAGAAAATGTTTAAATTCAGATCGTTTCGATGTGTTAAATGCTATTGCCAATGGATTATTTCGAAAGCAGTTTTAGAAACAAATCGATTTATTTATAACACGATGACAAATTTCAGCGAAGTAAGCTTAGAAACTTGTGTTTTATGTTGTTTTTTTTTTTGTAAACTATCGGCCATAATTTTATTTATAGCCAAATTCATGGCCTTGTTTATATGTTGTGTTTACAAACATTTTTTTTGTTCAGCCATTCTATTTATATGGCACACGAAAGGACTCACACAGGGTCTACCATCGGTCCTTGGTCGTTTGTTTTGCTTATTTTTATTTATTTATTTTTTTGCGTCGCGTCTGCGAGCATTGCCTACATTTGCGTCATTTATCTCAATAATGTTTGGGCGTTCATGCTCATTGTTGTTGCTGCTGATACTGCTATTTTTCTTTTGATTTTATTAATTTGACGTTCAATATTATTTACCGCATCTTAGGCTCGATTTGGTGCGGCCAGTTGGATATCTGTGACATTTATAAAGGCTACACAGGTCTCACTTGAGCCTAATTGCAGAGATATTTATCACACTCCAAAGTGTAGACGCTCTTAATAATTGCAGCAACCATTCAAAGAAATTGCCAAGCAATAAATAAGTAAATATGCTTGCCGGAACCGCGGCAAATAAATGTTAAAAAATGTATAAAAAGTGTAAATATTTAACTTAATAATATGCATTCTGGCAAATAGGCTCATAGATGTTTTGCAATTAATATTATATTATATGATGATTCTCATCAATCAAGTGAATACCAGCTTTTTATATTCAAAATTTCTCGAACAGTCTTATCAGCAATTTAAAATTTTATTATTGTCATCTATTTTCTATAGTTATACCCGGTACTCATCCAAAAGCATGTTACTTATTTTTCTTAGGTAAAACGCTATAAACTAGAGAATGGTTTTATGTATGCAATATGTCGAATTGTAGTTGGGAGGATCAGCAAACTATAATAGTTACTTGGGCCTATGGGAAACGTTTTATTTGCTGATCTTGCATTAAGTATACGACCAGTTGGCACGTCTTTGGAGCAAGCATGTTGTGTGTGCTTCTGTTTGTATTTGTGTTCGTGTGTTATTTTTGTTGAACACTATAAGTGATGGCGCAATGATTCTGGTCTATTACTGGCACGTGATTGCACTGCAAATGCCAACATGATTGAACTTAGGCACACCAGACTCGCATAGAAGAATTTTGGTACTCGAGTTTCCCACAAGTGTATTTTTTTGTTTTTGGGAAAATTGTTCAACAAGTGAGAGCGACAATTCTTATCACACATTTGTCATGGTCGGTTTCAGCATTCTCTTTAAGTGGCAGCAATAAGAACAACAGCAGCAGCAACATTTTTGCATCATAAAAGCAAGGGAAAGGTCTTAAAAATTCAGCCGGAATTAAGTGCGAATGAATGTGAACAATATGGAGTCTTGTGGACAGACAGAAATCTATTGATTTAAATGGCAACCATTTGTTGCCGAAGACCCTCAAGCTGGAAACCCGAAAAATGAAAAAATGCCCAATAGCAGCAAAGAGTGGCGAATGTTTGGCAAATATGAACTGAAATAGAGTAGCAAATAAATACATTCTGACGACAGCAATTTGAAACTCATCAACAGGCCAACGGCAGCCCCATTAACTGACCTCCATCCAAAATGGCCCGGAAGTGCTTTAGTTATAAACTTGGGCTTTGCCTCCTGCCGGAATATAACCAAAGGTTCGGCCGGAGCTTCAAATCGGTCAAAGCTGCCAGCCGGAGCAGCTGCGACCGGACGTCGGTGTCGAGTGGAAGGGTACACAGAATCACACAGAGAGAGAGGGAGAGAGAGCGGAAGAGAGAGAGAGAGAGGAGAGAGAAGGAGAATTTGAACTAGAGAGCGAGAGCGAGATGTTTATCTCGGGGGTTTGGTCTCGGCTGCCTAACAGGCTGCTTACTGCTAAATCCTTAGATTAGTCAAACTTTTCTCTTGTTCGAGCGTCTGTAATGAGTTGAGAGCCGACTCTTAAAGGCTGACAAACTGAAACACTGACATACTGAGAGACTGGCACAGTGACACACTGACTGACTGAAAGACTGCCACACGGCACAGTGGTCGCACGTGTATGGAAGTATGCGACAAAAATAGTTCTAATATAGATATCGTCACGCAATTTGTACCTAATTAAACATTTACCATATTGACCGACCAAATAGCTAACACAGAAACAATCGGGCCGAACTTTAATAAAGCTGTGCTGTAATCTCTAATATTATTTAACTTTAATACTATTTTGCATTCTAAAAATTTACATAAAAAATATAAGCAACAGTCTGGCCCAACCGACAAGAAATGAAACCAATCATTTATTCCAATTTTCTGACAACAATTGACTATTTCATCGATTCACTTTGAGGTTCGATAAAAAGTTTAGGGATGCAAACATTTTAAAAATTTTCATCGATTATTTATATATTGATATAGATACATATGTAATGCTGATGCAAAATGTAATGAAAGTTGCACTAAAAGCAGCATCTCGTTCAGTACTTATTGGTAGCAACTTCTCTGCGCTTATAGAACCCTCGTCAATCTTGTCCTATGGACGCAAGTTATATCTTCAGACAACAAATTCAACTGCTTGATACGACTTGGTTTCCAACGGTTATATTAAAGTTATTAAACTGCTGATACAACTGATCTCTACAGCTGATGATCCACAAACTGCTGCTTATAATGTTTCTCTAGCTTTGCTTTGCAGTTGAATGCGTCATCGCTTACTATTCATTGTATGTGATGTTAAACCAAAAAAGACAGGACAGATCAATCGGGCCGAGGTCTACAGTCGGACGAAACCAACAATAGGAGACTGTACTTTGTGTATATGTACTGTATATGTCTGTTGCATATCTTCGCTTTTTCTTATTAAATCGTAACCAAACTCACATCATTTATGAATAATACCATAGGCTACTCAAGTGCCAAATTACAAGTATGTAGCTTTAAAATTGAGACTGCTGTGTTTTTTTTTTTGCAATCAGCGGGGGAAGGTGGAAAGGTAACCAAAATCGAAAATAGACTTAATATATGTTATATACATTTTGTTACACACATTTGTTACGTGCACCAACCCAATAGACCCTTTTGTAATTTTACCAAGTACAGGGTCTAAAGTAGAATTTCCATAAAATTGTTGAATCTATGCCAGTTTTTTAGCAATCCAGCCCACAGTGCAGTGTACACTGCTAGATTGACTAATAGTCTTACCCAGTACCTGCTTTTGGTAGTATATGGCCTGATGCCTGGATGACAACTTTGCCTGCAAGTTTAACGCTGCGAGCATTAAAAGTTTTTCGTTTATCTCCCAGCGTCGAGTGCAGCTCTATGGCATTGGTATTTCTTATTATTGTTCCTGCAGTAGTCGTAGTTATAGTCGTTGTGCTTGTTGTTGTTGTTCGCATTGTTATTGTTGCTATTGTTACTTTTAATTATGTTGACGGTGAAGCCAGACAAACAAACCGACAACAGACAGATAACAGACAATGGACAATACACAATGGACAGCCCCTGCTTTGTTTTGTTTTGTTCTGTTTGCTCTTCTTTTCCAACCAGATTTTCACATGGAACTCAACTAACAGTTAACTCTTTAACGGAAAGTGCGAAAAGTGTTCATTCAAAATGGGTTTGAATGAAAAGCAGTTGCCTTATTGTCTCCAGAAACTGGCGAAACAGATGTTGTTAGAGCATAAATATCTTAAACTTCCGAAAACGGAAAGTAACTTTAAATTTTCCTCATTAAAATGTAATCTAAAAATTGGTCTTCAATGCTGAATACCTGCCCAAAGCACATTTTTTCGGAATAATAAAATAATAATATAATAATTCAAGCGACAATATGCAAATTGTTGTAAACTTTCTATTAGTTCACAAACGATAAAAAGAATTTAAAATTGTAAAGCATTGAATAAGATTCGTTTTGGCGGGAACTGATCAATAGACAGCGACAGCGCGACCTGCAAGCCCTATAAATACTGTAGCTGCAGTGCTGCTGTTCACAGTGCAGTGTGGGCAGTCATGTGGTTAAGACGTGTGGTGGTATAATAAACACTACTGCTCGTGCAGTGATGGCAGTTTGTGTAGATCTGCCATTGTCTGGAAAATTGTGGCTTCAACGCGGATAAGATTGCCTGCGTGCAGAGTTTGATGTAAACGAAATTGTCATCTGTGAATTTCCTAATCGTTTGTACGGTATGAGCAATAAAAATATTATGTTACGGTGGCCGAACTCTCGCTTCCAACTATTGCTGGTCCAACTCTCTCTTCCCAACTATTTCTGTCCCAACATATGCTGGCCCAACTCTCGCTAGCACCGCCCTCGCTGGCCGAACTCTCGCTAGCCAAACTTACTTTGGTCGAACTCTCGCTGGTCGAACTTTCGTCATATGTTTTTTTGCTTAACAGAATCCACTTGCTGCCTAGTGTCTATCGATTATTTCAGATATGGGATTTATTAATGTCGACTGATAAAACATAACTTAGTTATAATCAGAGCGGTTGCTCTTATTCAATAAATTTGGTTGCCTCAGTCAACTAGATTACCTTAAACTCATTATGGCAATATTATTGCGATGATTGTTTTTATTATGCTCATAGAAAATTTGGTTCTATTTTTGGGCCCGTCGTTTCTTTTTATTTTTATTTTTATTTTATTTTACTCTGCTCTGCTTTGCTTTGCTTTGGTTTGCTTTGCGGAGCTCCCGCATTTTATGGTCTGTTGTCAGTTTACAATCTACAATTTGCCCCTTGCCCCCGCCACTACCAATGCCCCTAACCCTAGCTGCTGCCTGGCTCTAAGCATTCCCTACAACTGCGAATTCGACTTTGACTTTGACATTGTTTTGCCTTTCAGGCAGCGACATCGGCGGAGGCACGAGTTCCATTTGAGTAAATCAAATGATGTCGTAAATGTCCATGTTGCTGTTGCTGTTGCTGTTGCTGTTGCTGTTGCTGTTGCTGTTGCTGTTGCTGTTGCTGTTGCTGTTGCTGTTGCTGTTGATGTTGATGTTGCTGTTGCTGTTGTTGTTGCTTTTGCTGTTGCTATATGGGTCCCATATAAATCCTATTTGCTTGTCTTAATTTACCTAATGCCAAAATAATCCGACTGTCATTTGAAGCACACAGCTTTTTATGCTGTGCGAATGTCGCCGCCTGTTGGCCCAGTGTTGGCTAATGCACAAAAGCTAACCAGCTAACTCTCGTAACTCCTTAACCCGCAACCGCCCCGCACTTGCCCCGCACCCGCATCCGCATCCGCACCCAAATCTGAATTTGAATCTCATGCCGCAGCTCAGTACATCACCAATCTGGCTTTGAATGTTATGCTCGTGTTAAGCCGTTCGGAAAAAACATACCGGATACGTCGGCACACGGCCGATCAGTGGGACACAACTGACAATGGAATAACCGACAATCAACAATCCAGGGAACACCTTAATGCCATGAAAACTGTATAACTCCGGCTAAGAGTATTCACACCTTCGCAAATATACGACGTATGCCATTACGAGTATTATATACTGGAAACTCACGCATCGCAGCGTACAAAAAGGTGCAAAGAAAAACAGAAAGGCAAGGAAAACTGTTTCTGAGGCTGCTGAAGTCATAAAATATCGTGATAGCAAATTCCGTCGTCGGTCTCGGATTCGGTTCTGCTTGCAATTCACACAACCATCTGCTGATGCTAATCGATAACCCCTCCAACTTTCACCTCACTTTGTTTGCCATTAACTTGACTAAGCAGTCATTGAATGATTTTTCCGCTCTCTTCCATTAGTTATGTCAAGTCTTGCAGTCAGAATACTTTTGGCTAAGAACTGCGCCAAGGCAATGACTTTAAATAATTTGCCACAACAAATAATAACAACATTTCAATTGCTTTTCTGTAATTTTGAAACATTATGGAAAGGCTAAATCACACGCCATAGAAAAGCGAAAGCAGCTAAACAAAATAAAACTGTATTTATTTATTTATTAGGATTGTAAAACAGAATTAATTCTTATTTTACAATATTAAACCAGAACCACAGAGGCCGTCAGGCTGGGGATTAATGACCAAAATAAAAATCCATCAGCCTAAAAGTAGGCTATTATTTTTATAACAAGCCATCAGTGTTGAGTTTTCTAATTGTAATTTTTGTTTCTATCAATATTGCAAATTGAAATTGTATAAATTCTGAAACCAAACATTTCCGAATTGAGAATAAAGATATTTCTGTTCATAAGATGCGCTTAACTTTCTTTTTGTTGTGGCTTTATAAATTAACTTGTGTAGCTTACTAGGAAAATGGTACCAGAATAATTCCGATAACGCAAATAATGGATCCAAAAACTGGTATCACAAACTAAAATCCAAACCGGGATTTCATCTAATAGTAGAAAAATACAATTAAAATGTATTCTTAATTTAAGTTTGTGGGCTTTAAGAGTTTACGCAAATAGTAAATTCATATTAATTGACTTCGGATGTAATATCCTGAATTCTAGAAGGTATCTAGCCTTGTAGCATGGCCTTCAAATCAATTCGTTTGTTAATATTTATGTAAATTTTGTGTGAATATGCGCATATTTCTGAAGAGTGTATGTTTGTGTTAATGTAGGTTCCAAAGTCATTTTTGTGGCTGCTTCTTATATTGATTTTTTGCGAGTTTCACGCTGGAGGCAGCATCAAAAGAGAACAGCAATAACTTCATTATTAGGTTCTTCTTGTACTTTTTTCTGCTTACCCAACTTATTGGTGTCATAATAAACGTCATCCGCGCCATCCTCACACTAATTTTGAGTAAGACTAATCCAAGGCGCTACGCATATAGCAATATATTGATATTTGCCAAGTGATTATTAATTTAAATTGAAATTGAAAACTCAATTGAAAAAAGCGCTTAAGTACCGCTGTTTAGCACTTTATGCTTATGATGGACGATTTGTGTACAGGACGGTCAACCGATCGTGATTTCCAACACTGGAATGAATAGGTAATCACTTGCAAATTTAAAGCCCAATTAATGGAGTCCTACGATCCAACGATTCGAAAACAAATTACATGATCTTGTACATCTGTTTTAAAAAGCTCATTAATATCAATTAACAAGCACTGTAGTTATAAAAGAAATATTGAAGGCTATGCCTTGGTCGTCCTCTGATTTTGTAGTATTTATTTCAGATTTAAATTGCATGGCAAGACAGAAACAAACAAAAAATTGCCAACGTAGTTGGTCGAGCACCTTTCAAAAACAGGAAATTGCCTAAATTGAATTCGGTGATTTCCGTTTCTTGGCCCTCGTATAATTCTCTGGCAAGCCAACCTGAATTTGAATTAGAATTTGAATTTGAATTGGAAAATGGGCTCAGTTTAGTACTTGAGTTTTTCCATCGCTTGGCTGCCAGTTTGCATTCACAATTTGGACTGCTTGTCTTGAGGCCAAGTACTTTTTGGTGTCGTCTTCAACCCTCTTTCAGTTAGTCCCTCCTCACTGTCCCTACCCCCCAGTGCCCCCACTTCCGGTGTTGCAGATGTGCCACTCGAAGTGCATTTTAATGGATTTTCGGTTGAAGTGTCCTCGCCTCTGTGTCCCTATCGTCGCTAACTAATCTCATTTCGTGCCATTCTCATGCAATTTGTGTGCGCTCTATGATTTCTATGAGTTTGCCAGCAGCAATGAAATTTGATTAAATTGCATTTCACTCTGCCCTGCCGACATTGAAATGACGATAAACAGTTGAGAGAAGAAATTGAAGAGAGGAAATTAAGCATAATCGTGACAACACTCAAAGACAAATAGTAATTAGAGAATTATAATTCCAAGAGCGGCACAACACGTCGTATGCGTAATACAGCATGTTTTTCTTTTTAAATTTTCAAATTAAATTCAAACGAATTTATTTCGTATACAAAGTAATACGATTTATTTATCTTATCGTGCTCAAGTTCTTAAATAAATAAACTGTCAAAGTTTGTGCGCTGTGCTGTGTATATATCTTATTTTGTTGGACTTTTCTTGCCCGCACGTTTTCGGCATCAAATTTTGCTAATTTATCTTAAAGCTAACTAACAGCCTCAGACAAAGTAGACATAAATTTTGGTGACACTTTTAAAGATTCCACCTTGACGTTTCATTATTCACACATGCACATTGATGCTGACATCTATGTAAATGACATCCTATCAAGCCAGCTTGGTTCTTGAAAGCCAATGTCGATTTATAACCCTAATGTAGTCCGTCCAGAAGCTATTTAAGGTGCAAGAGGGATGGCTTGGATTGAGAAAAATGGCATTTTCGCAATCGGAAAAACTAGCATTCACTTTAAATTCAAGCAAATTAATTAATTATTTATTTATTAGAATATAAAATTATTTGTATTATTTTATTATTACCCATGATGTCTGGATGAACGCTGAGATCTCGGAAACTTTAAGAGGTAGAGCAGTCATTTTGTATGTAGTCGGTTGTAGCTAAACTTTATTCTTAATATTGGATGCCACGCCTTCTCTACGCACTAATCGATGAAAGTCAAATAACAAGCGTGATATGAAACATAGAAAGTTGTTATTCAGAACATATGATCTGCACTGCTGATCAGCTCTCTAGATGGTTTTTCTGTTGATGTTTACTTATATTGCTACAAAAAAAAATAAACCTGAATGCATTTAGCCGAACCATATAAATATCTGCTAGCGTCGGTTGCGTCCGACTGTAATTTTTGCTATTGGTCTGAATGATTTACAGCACACCTGGAAAGCATTGTCTCTATCCACTGTGCCACGCCGCCTTGACTTTTATTGTCTTGGGCACAACATAATTGAGATGCCTAGCAACCAGGTTGAAGACACCCTGCTTAAATGTGGGCCCCTGCCCACACCCTCACCCTCACGAACACCCACGGAGGAATACGGAATATCCGCCTTACCGTGAAAGCATTGAAAAAGTTTTTTAGCTAACGGCTCATCAAACTTGCCAACTTTGTGGCGGCCAATAAAGAAAATATTTTTTAAAACAAAAGAAAATAATCATAATTTTGTTTAATTAATTTTCTTCTCATCTAACTTTTCGGCAAGCATGCGAAACTTTTGCAATAATTTTAATTTTTTAGTTTTTTTCTTATATTGTTTTTGTTGTGCTCTTGCTTTTGGCCAAGCAGCAAATAAAGTTTTCCAAGCCGTTAACCTAATAACCCTTAAACGGAAACCAAAGACCAAAGACAAACCGAAGCAGCAATTTGCCAATTTTCATATGCAAATAATACGCCAAGGCAATTCGCAAACTTCGCCTAAGACAACATTCAACAAAAAATGGCAATAATAACAACACCGTCAACATCAACAACACCAACAACAACACCAACAACAGAGAGACAGCAAACAACTGGGACAAGAACGATAACATTAAAATGCAAATCAAAACGCCCGTCACGCAGGTGTTCGCCAAAAACGAATCAAATAAAATACAACTCGGAAGGCAGCAAAACCTCAGTTGAAAATGCCGTAAAACATACGGTCATCGAGCTTCTTTAAAATCGCCAGATAGAGAGAGAGAGAGAGAGAGAGAGAATGGAATCGCTCCGTATACCCGCTTATCACGGCTTCAATTTATGCAAGCCAATTGATAGCGCCAATTTAACTGTGCCTTAAAGTGTGAAATCTACTTAACACGATATAGTTTCTGTCCATCCTTTCGCCTTCAAGTAGCAGGCAAATTTTATAAACTATTGCCTGCTGTTTAATATTTGATTTCCACTGTTTCTGATATATGGGAAGCCATTATTTAAGAAAACCCAATGTTACGTTAATTTTAGGAATCTAAGGGCGACAGAATTGATGGTCAATCCATAAATACTTTAAAAATATTTATTTATTTATTTCAAACTGTACAAATCCGCATGGAGTTAAAACAAGCAGGTAGTACGCAAATCACTAAGGCAGTCAGCTGATCAGTCGGAAGCGATTGCAAGGAAAAGATTCATAAATTTATCCGCTACATACTGATACTCTTGTGTGTGTCGAAATTATTATCGACCATATCATGGTTAAGATCATATATTATTGATATGAATTACATTAACACTTTTTGAGTTTTTGTGTCCTATAGTCGTATATCATTTATATATATATATATATATATATATATATATATATATGTACATCACATATATAGTTATAGTAAAGCCATGACATTTTCCATATCTAACGAAAAAGTTAGAGATTCACAAATCTTAAATAAAATTGATAGGAGATAAATTGATCCTATCCAAAAAGTAGCTCAGCTCAATAAATTTAAGTAATACTCACATTCACTCAAAAAGTTGTTACGCAACTGGACCGCCAATATATTTCCTGTAAAACAACAAAATAATGTTATTAATAACGCATTTGTCAGTTTTCTTGCCAAGGGTTACTATAAGTAGTTGCCGAATCGTGTAATTCTTTCTTTTTTACC
The DNA here is from genome assembly GCA_035045125.1 of Hypselothyrea guttata. Lineage (NCBI taxonomy): Eukaryota > Metazoa > Arthropoda > Insecta > Diptera > Drosophilidae > Hypselothyrea > Hypselothyrea guttata. The sequence continues at coordinate 309,384 of JAWNNJ010001770.1, read as the reverse complement.
AGAAATTAGAACATTTTTGAGCCCATAGCAAGTTGTATTCTTAATTGTATTTTGTGGATCCACATCAATTCGAATTTTTTCCAATATTTTCATATACTAAAGAAATAAAATTCTATTAAATTTCATTTATTTTCTGGTATCTCAATTGAACTTTATTTTGTTTAATTTAAATCAATACTTTGTGGTGGCCAAGAAATATTTGCAAGAAATCGCATTTGAAATTCCTTCAATGTAAAATTGTTCTATGAACAATTCTGCATTTTGTGTTTCACAAGGCGAGTTAATGCACTTTAATTGATTTCAACTTTCAACTTTCATTGGCTATGGCTGCCAGTCAAATTTGGCATTTAAGAGAACGAAAATTTCGATGATAACACACATATCTAAAGCTGATTCCTATGGCAATTGCCACTCACTCGGATACCCGGAAAAAGGTAAAAGTAAACGTATTTTTGTTTATTTTTGGGCTCAGTGCCTTCGGTTTGCTCGCAGGCATGGAAAATATGAAAACCAAAAACGTAAAACGTAAAACGGAAAACCGAAAAACTTGCTTTATTCAAGTACATTCAGTATGTTGGGCCTTTGTTTTCTTTTAAGGAGCTGCCAGCAGCTGCTCGAATTGCGTATCCGTGGAGCCTGGTGCCTCCTATGTGGCATGGCGCCCAGATATGCTGGTACCGTGGGGCAAAAATCTTATGCTGTTGACAGTTTAATTTTGCTGGCACAAAGTTGAGCAGGAGCATGAAGATTTGTGCTGATTTCCTGCACAAATGCGACACAAAAAAAGTTAAAAAGGGCAAAATAACATATAAAATTAAATTCAACAAAAGGCAAATCGGTTAAAACATAAATATTAGCGATTATCGTAGAGGACGAAACAATGCAAGCCTCGAACCACTGCCCGTACCCTGGCCAGAGTTCAAAGCAAAGAGCAAGCACTCACCAGCACTCACCAGCACTCAAACAGCACTCACCAGCACTCACAAGTACTTATGCTCACTTACACGCATTTCTCACATAAAACATAATTGCAAATTAACCTTTTTCTTATTTGCCGCTCTGGCCCCCAGCCCCCGGCTCCCCATTTGGCCGTCTCTCTTATTGTCTCTCCTCTGCCCCTGCCTTCTCCCCGCCTCCCTCTCCCTGTCCACTGAACTGCCCGCTGCCCTAAGCGCAGAGAAGCAACAGGAGCAGCAGCAAAAGCAGCAGCTACACAAGCGCAAATAAGTATAATTTTATTTCGGCAGCAGAACAACAGGGACACATACCCATATGTACACATATATACATATATATACATACATATACATACATAAGCATATTTATACTTGCCTAACATACGTACACAGCGAGAAAAACCGAAGCAATCCGTAATTGATCACAGGCATTTCAAATTTGATGCCGCATTTAAATTCCAAATTCCAAACGAGATTGGCAATCTCGATTAAAGTTCGCACACGTTTGAGATAGTCTAAAACATATAATCTTTCGTCTTGCTTTGGACACAAATTCATCAAAAAAAAAAATATAGAGCATATTTCAATAAAAATCTTCCATAACTCATTGTAAAATATTTAATTAATAAATTAAATTTAGTTTTGCGGCAGTCGCGCTTGCATAAGTCTATCAAATTGTCTGTTGCATATCTTCGCTATTTCCCAGCGACCGTAATTTTAAGGGGAAAAGATATCCATATTCTAAACCAAACTTGATCTTTAAAAGTTGATATTTTAAAGTTGTATTTTTAATGATTTTCAATCCAACCTAGTTTTTTTTATGTATTTTTTTTACTGTCAAGAACTACCTGCTGATGAGGCGACCGAACTGAGCATTAACTCATCAGAATTCTTGAGTTTACCGTGTAGCCAGATGAAACAAAATAACGGTATAAAGAGTCGGGTCTTAACAGTTGCAGAATAGAACAAATTCGCAAAATCTGCCACATTTTCACATGACGGTAAACTCCAATTGTAATAATATAAATGTAATTGTGTGAGCTAAATGAAATTCAGCATTATAACAAGATCTAATCAGCGTTGCCAATTTGGCTAGTTTCAGAAGTCTACTTACAAATATCTATCTATTGACTGGATCCAACAAATAACATAACATTAAAAGCATTTTATCTTAAAAGAATCCGGATGTTTAAATATTCTGATGATTGATTATTTTGACTAACATTTAAATAATTCCATTCTTACTGTTAAATATTTGGATAATTTAAAATATATTAAAATATTAATATTCTCAATAAGCATCAGTTTTTGTTAAATCAACTCTGCTTGTCGTCTCTTGAAGACTTTACTTTACGAATCTTAATTGGTTTTAGGTATAATTAAAGTGCTTATTAAGCAACCATAATTTGACTTCGTACCGTAGGGCAGAGGTATATACATATATGTACGTACATATACATACGTACATTTGTCATACACAGTTGTCTCAATTTGAGTTAATGATATTTATGTGCATTTTCTTGAGCTTCTGTTTGTTGTGGCTCTGCGAAATGACATCAACAACTTCTGACACATGCAAGCAATGCGCCTCGAAGCGCTGAAATGTCACGGAAAAGAAAGCAGACATCGGCACAGACCCAAACACCGACACAAGTCTGAAACATGCAGGAGAAGTAAACAGAAACTTATTACGCTTACAACAGGAATAACTAAGAAATAACAATCTGCCAGCTGATCCACTAGGGGATGCGCTTTTGGCGGGTTTCAGTAACGAAATTATAATTATTTTATGAATTTATCATTGTTTTACTATTGCATATTAATAGATATTTGTGCTATTTGTTGGTGAATTTTTATTATATTTCTTTTATGTTTATTTCAAGATATTATGTACATATTTTAAGTTGCAAATCAAGACTTTTCTATGATTGAGGCGTGTCAGAGCGTACAAAATTTTTATATATACTTGATAGTTTCGATGTGTACCAGGCGCAGAACAAGTTTATTTCAAGTTTTGGGTATCACGCCCTCCCGGGCCTTAAATCGATAAAAACGATAACAATTTCGAGCATGAAATATTTGCAATTGCAATTAAAATTTATTTTTATCTAAATGCCGACCAAAGGCATGAGAATGAAAGTTAACCAACAAAATATAAATAACAATTAAGCAAACAAAGTGTAAAGTAAATTAAAAATATTTTTTAATATAAATTAAATGTAATTTATAAAAATACATTTGTGCGAAATCGTATCGTGGATGGAATACTGTCGGTTGCGCACGACTGATCGTATGCTGTGCTTTAATTCCGCTCTGTTATCTCAGATTGTGATTGCTTTTTGGTGTTTTGATGAGTCTGATCGGTTGATTTCAGTTCAGGTAAGATACCTTTCGTATTCCGTTACAGGATATAGTAACGTAAGCCTGTGCACAGATACCGGAATTCCGGAAGACAAGGGGGCACAACAAAGGAAGGCGGGAAGACGACACACATGTGTGCTGCGGGTAATAAAGTTGATTGCCTTGACAACTGCGTCAACAGGCTGCCATCCAGAGACAGTCGAGAGTCATAGGAATTGAAAATGAAAATGAAGCATGGGGACTTCAAGTGGGCCTGGGTTTGTTTTTGGTTCAGGGTCTGGGTCTGGGTCTGGGTTTCAATATGAGTTTGGGTTTGGAGCTCTTGTTGGGGACATGAACTGGAACTGCGGCAGAGGCGAAATGAAATGCCGCCACAGAGCAATTACATCGTTGAATTAATGCAAAACATTTGTGAAATTATATTTTATGTTGCTCGGCAAATAGAACACAGTACACACATGCGAAAGTGTGTATGTACATTTATGCCTATGTATGTGTACACTGAGAAAAAAATTCAATAATAACAGGCAAAATTCAATCCAGGTATTTTATGGATGGTATAAATATTTAAATTAAATTAAATTTAAAACCAATCAAAATCAGTTAAAGTCCTTACTACGAAATAGGGAAATGGTATATGTGCTCAACACCCAGAAGGAGGCGTGGCAGACCATACAAATTATATACATATGTATATTCTTGATTATGGCCGCCTATCCGTCCATATGAGCAACTATTTTTTTGTATGTCACTTTAAATATTTGACTTTTTATTATTTATTTATCTTTAACTTTAATTTAAATGTAATTCATAAAATTATGAATCAATCTTAATTTCATTTCAATTCGTACTGAAAGCGATATAAACATATACTACTTCTCTAAGTACGAAATTCCTTTAAGTAAGATTTTTAAACTAAGTTTTGGTAATAATTTTGAAAATCGTATCTCTTGATTATTTCTCTCAGTGTAAATATGTGCTTTGATTGCTCGCTGTACTTGTGTTGTCATACAGTCTCGGCGAATGTTTTAATAGCCTTAATAGAATAATAGCATAATGTATAAGCAAGTATTTACAATGCAAGCACTTGCTGTAGTTAATTGAGTCTCTCTCTCTCTCCATCTCTCTCTCACTCTATGTCTGTCCCTTTCAAAATTTTTGTTGAAACTGATAGTCGGACTTTATTATTTCAGAAGGGACTGAGCCTGAGGCGCAGGCTCTATTACAACAATCATTTGTCGCAAGTGGAACTTGCCTGGGTCTGACTGGCGCCTGTAATAAGATAAATTTCAGTTGTTTTAGAGCAATAAAGGAAAACTTTATACGGCCTTTTGTGCGTAGCAATTTAGGTAATAAAAAACAAAACACGAAAAAAAACACAAGTTGAAATTTTCTTGCGCCAGGCATTTCAGCACGAATTCTTGCAGGCGCGTGTTGTGCTTATTATGAAAGAGACAAAATGACAAAATAACTTTGTCCCAATGACATTTGTATGTAGCTGGCAAATGAATTTGACATGCGTTAATTAAGTTGCCGCTAAAGAAGTTGGGCAACAGTAATGGCAAAGCTAATGCCAACTATAGCCGTAGTTTTCCCATGGCCACTGGACAGAAGGGCACTTGTGAGTGGCCAGCTTAAAGCCAAGGCACAGTGGTTCCATCCAAATCGAATAAGACGATCAGCAAATATTTTTCTCTAAGTTGTCTAATCTTCTCATTATTAAATAAGTGTAATTATAGCCCTCTGCCCCTTTGAAAAATGGGAAAAGCAGGGTTAATAACTTTGTGCGAATGTATGTAACAGGCAGAAGGAGGCGTGACAGACCCCACAAACTATATATATTGATCAGGGAGACGAGCTGAGTCGGTTTAGCCCTGTCTGTCTGTCTGTCTGTCTGTCTGTATGAACGCTGAGATTTTCTAAACTACAGAAGCTAGAGAAGCCGTTTTGGTCTCTTTTGAAAGGTGTGTACCATACGCAGATCAAGTTTATTTCAAATCTTGGATGCAACGCCCCTGTAGCCTACAATGAATAAAAGAAAATACATTCGCCAATTTAAGAGACACTGAGCTATTTACAATAATTCTGTTTTCAGTAGTTTGTAGGTGTATGCCATACGCAGATGAGGCTTTGATAAAATTTTAGATGCCACGCCCCATTTACGCCTTAATCGATAAAAACCGAATAACAAGCGTAATATTGAATAAGAATGTTGTTATTTGGAATATATACTCTCTTTCATTATATTTAACTATCCTGAAAAGCGCATTGAAATCGGTTGATAAACACAGGAGTTATTAGCGAAACAATATTTCAGGCGGCAACTCGCTCGCCCTCTAGCAGTGCGGCCGTTAAAGCTGGCGCACATAACACAGTAAGAAGAAGAAGAATTGGTGCTACGTTTTGTATGACAGCTTTATATAATTATATTTAAAATATTGGGTACAGGGTATTTACAGTCGGGCCCGTCCGACTGATCTGCTCCGCCCATTCTGGTTTTTATTATATTTATCAGAATCTCAAGGTAATAATAGTGTTGAATTTATCTTCCGAAATTTTCGGATATGTAAATAATTTTCAAAATAAAAATTTTGATTTTTTCAAAAATGTTTAATTTAAAAAATCTCGCGCGCTCTGCGCGCTCGACCTCACAGTCGGGCAAAGCGCGACTGTAATACCCTGTTCCACAGCTCGCGCTGCGCGCTCGCCCGTACAGTATATAATTTAAAATATTTTGCACTATTAAACGATATTAAAAATGTTATAATTTAGCGGCAAATTGCGCGCAAACACACACACACACATACGCAAGTCTTATTATTACACTCTAATTTATATTAAAACGCACGAATTACGCAACGTATCACGCCTAAGTATATATATTAACATTCGCAATGATAATTGCGCTTTAGAATGTTAATAACTTTAAACAAACGATAGAAAAATGTATTTGTTGAAAAACTCGCAAACGACTATCGAATAGATATCGTCTATCGAAAGGTGCTCATTGTGAATGGAAAAATGAGCGCGCAATTGGCAAAATTCAAATGTGCATATTTATTATGACTTATAATTATTAATATACATTTTATTTACCATAGTTTATTATTATTAGATATATATGTAAAATGTTTTTCTCCCCGATTTTATTTATAAACATTAGTAATTACTGATAAAGTAATTATTTAGCAAACGTTTGAGTCCAGCGGACTAGCGTTCTAACGTTCTGGCAACGCCATTCGCAAGCATTCGGTCACACAGCTGCTGAGCACTTGACCATGTACACATACACATACATAACATACACATTTTCGAAGCACCTATATATGTGAGATTCTGCCATACAAATCTACAAAAAATGTGGAATCCTTTAAATCATCATAATTCTGTTAATAATGATGAAATTCACAGAATTTGTAGATTGTATTATTATCTACCAACTACTGAAGACAAAATTTATGTGTATAGATTCGTATGTCTTTAATTGGCCAATGAATTCTATTTTTGTTAATTATGGGCTTTTATAGTTTAGGAAATCTCAGCGTTCATCCAGACAGACAGACAGACAGACAGGGCTAAATCGACTCAGCTTGTCTCCCTGATCAAGAATATATATAGTTTGTGGGTGTTACCACGCCTCCTTCTGCCTGTTACATACATTCTGACAAAGTTATTAACCCTGTATTTCCCATTTTTCAATGGGTACAGGGTATAAAAAGCATCCACAATTTTAAAGCTACAGTCTTGGAATTTGTCATGTACGTAGCTTTTGGCATGTTCTATCGATGGTGTGAATTGCATTGCACGATCAGCTAAGAAACTGTGGAGATATGCAACAGAAATTGTAGTTGACTAGACCGAAGGGTGCGCCCGACTATTGTGAATATTTTGCATTTGTTTATATTGAAGTTTAAAATATTCAAGTTTATATAATTTAATTATCTTGGAAAATACAAATTTTATTGAGTTTGCTCCGATCGCTTCTATGAGAGATATTGTAGACTGAAGTGGTCAATATTTTATGACATATTTTAAAAATTTTTATAGATTTAGCATGACGATATCACGACTAGAAGTATTTTTGGCGACGCACTGTGCAGAGACGGCGTATTATTTTAGCTGCTTCTACACCTCAACCATCCACACTCCCTGCTCCCTGCTCCCTGCTCCCTGCTCCCTGCTCCCTGCTCCCTACTCCCTAGTCCTCCTTTCCACTCCCCCAGTCACTCACTCATCCGCTGCCCTTGTGTATTCCGGCAGTTAAAATCAATTTGAACCCAGCAGCCGCCTCAAAGTATGCAAATGAAATGAGCGCTCCCAGAGCTGATAGCAACTACGCAGCGAATGCCGCAAATGCCTGGGGTCGAGCGAGAGATGGGTAGAGTGGCCGGGGGCAGGGTGGGGAGATATACAGAGGGACCTTTTAGGTAGCAGCTCTTAATTGCACGTATGGAATTCTGCTGCCATTCGGGTCAGTGTGGGACAAAAGTCTTCGGATTCGTGGGTCCGCTAGACAGCTTATAACAAGCCAAACGTGAAAACCGCAAGAGGCTCAAAAAACTCTCTTTTTATGGTCTTAACCAAAAAAGCTGGGCAGCCGACACACACACACTCACACACACAGACACACACGTATAGAGCACTGAACCACAGTCACTCACTAACAAATGGGCATTTAAAACGTATTCAAAATGCAAGTTAAATAACGCCCCAAAGTATGCAAAGCACAAATAACATATAAAAATTTTTGCAGCGCAGTAAAACTCAACCACAAAGCTCACACACACACAATGTTATATATACATATATATGTATGTGTATAATCACACAAAGGAAAACCGAAACTGGAAATGGGTAGCATAAAATCTGTTGGGTCGCCGAAAACTCTCAGCGCTAAGCACTGTTCATCCAGATCTTTGTTGTACCTCTCCACTTCATCAGCGACTCGACTTGCTTCTCGACTCTCAATTCCCAACTCCCAACTCTAAACTCGCAACTCCCAACTCTGAACTCAACTTAACTCGACGCAATTCGACTTGAATCGTCCGTCCCATGCAAATTAGCCTGTTCGCCGTTGAGGCTTCGTATGCAAATTTCCGACTGGGTCACATTTACTCACACATTACTCATACGCAACGCAGGCCAGCAGCAAAAAAGCTAAAAAGGCAAAATAAAGGAAAATAAAATAAACTACGCGCATGATGCCCAAAAACTTTTGATATGTCTACATAAACCTTTTTTTGTGCATATCAGAAAGTACACAAGCGTGTGTGACTGAGTTTAATGAGTGTTTTAAGACCCTGTACTTAGCAAGTATAAAAGGGTCTATAAAGTTTGTGAATTCATCGCTAGCTAGAAACCTCAAACTAGATTACAAACATTCTTGTTACTGTCGGTTAAGTCCGACTGTAGCCTTCCTTTTGATTTTGAGATCTTTCCATCTTCCCTGGCAAATCACAATAGGCATACCTGTAAGCTCTGTTTTTTCTGATTTTGTTTTTATTTTTAATACAAAAATTTACAATGTCCAATCAATATGCACCAGACAAATAGAGTTCAATTATTATTTTAATTCAAATGGTTTGAATATCAAAACCGACAGCACATCTATCTACATTCATATATAGTATGGTCGGCTCAAAGTATAATTGTCAAGTTAGTCTTCAATGTTCGGAATCCTATCCGAGAATGTTGCATCTCTTATAATTTCATCTCTTGCTTTGACTTTTCCAACTAGGTATGGACCCAAATTCATCGGGTTTAGCTTTAAACCACCATCTATTAATAATAATAATAATAATATCATAATCGTTACCATGTCCTTATATTTATGCGTGGATTGTTCTTACCGTCGTGGATTATATTTTATTTTTTTCTTGATCCGCCTTTGATTTGAATTTTTGCAATAGCAAAAAAATCGAAGCGTTCTTCAAGAAAATTGTCAAACGCATGCCCAGGGGTTTAAACCTTCTGTTTTGGAGCTGGAAAAGGCAACTTTTGGCGGTCAGATGCAATCCATAATTGATTATTTCATCGAAATGTGGAATGAGGTTAATGCAAAAGTTAATGGCCATAAATATAGTTCGATAATGGAGTTTTTCATGGATGTACTTTCAATATATTTTAAATTGCACAATGGAATCCAGGCGGTTTACAAGAAATTTTATTCAGACACCGATGAGTATAGAGGATTTCGCATAGAATACGGATTAGCCGAGGAACCCACCGAAAGTCCCGATATACTAGTGAAAACATTGAAGAGTTTGAATTCAACCAAAAAGTCTGTTCTTCAATATTGTGGTTTAAGGACGGCTAAAACACAATGTGAAGCTGAAATCGCGATGCTGGAACTCGATATCCGGATTAATTCGCTGAAAACATATTTGGTTCAAGCTAAGGAAAAACCATTATCCGCCTTTCGTTTGATGCCGGACATGTTTGGTAGTGAAGGCGAAAACACAGATATATTCCAGAAATTTAATTATCCCGGTTGGGCCCCCATATGTGGGACCTACATGTTATAATAAATATAATATATAGGTAGACCACATAAGCTTAACTTTTATTAGATGTTTAACGTTTGAATATTGGAACTGAACTAAATAATATTGTATTCTACATCTACGTATAAATTGGGGAATGACAGGAATAGCATTGCCATCCTATTCCCACATATATTTTTGAACAGGGTGACGAGCTGAGTCGATTTAGCTCTGTCTGTCTGTCCGACTGGATGATCGCCGGGATTTCCTAAACTATAAAAGCTGGAGAAGCCGTTATGGTCATGTTTAAAAGGTGTATATCATACGCAGATCAAGTTTATTTCAAATCCGGGATGCCACGCGCCTGCTGCCCACAATAAACATAAATATAATACATTCACAAATTAAGATAAAATAAATCTAGTTATATAAATTCTGTCTTCAGTAATTGGTAGGTCTACATCATACGCAGATGACGCTCATTTTCAATTTTGGATGCCAGGCCCCTTTACGCCCTAATCAATAAACACCGAATAACAAGCATAATATTGAACATAGAAGGTTGTTATTCAGAATATTAGTATACTTATATTATATTTTACTATACTGAAAATCTCATTGAAATCGGTTAATAAACACAGGGGATATTAACGAAACAATATTGCAGGCTTTGCCTTGGTCGCATTCTAGCAGCGTTGCCATCAAAGGTGACACTCATAAAAAAGGAAGCAGAAAAACCGTGGCTGCTACGCTTCGTGTGACAGTATAGAATTATATTTAAAATATAGGGTACAGAATATTCTACAGTTGGGCCCGTCCGACTGATCTGCTCCGCCCATTCTGGTGTCTACTGTAAAGCTAATGTACATATGTACAGGGTCTTCTGTGGCTAGTTGCATCCGAGTGCAGCCTTACTGACTGGGTTTTTTTATTTTTTATTAATTCATGTGTGAAAATCAGGTAAAATAAAATGACAGTTCCAACGCTTTGAATATAAAGCAGCCCCGTTCTATTTTGTTACAGAATTTAGAGCGCATTTTCACAAAGAAGCATTTGTGACGCTTCTTCTGTCGTTTCCCATCAAAGTGTGTTTTGTTTGGGCTTCTCAAAATACAGCAAAAGCAACAACATATAAAGATAACAAACACCAAAGACCACAATTTTCAAGTGGCTTCAAGCGCGTGTTGTGTGTGAGCATCATTGAAAATGTGGACTACGGCACGATTGTGACACAAACGCATATATATGTTGCATACCATAAGGGGCTGCTTCAGTTACAGGGCCCAATTCGAGTGAGAAACGGAAACTATAATCTACAACGTTTGTCAATATCGAAAATTTAATTGCTTACAATTGTTGATATATAAAGCAATACAAATTTCAACCATTTCATTATAATAAATACGATATTAATTGATGGTACAATAACCCAAATTCTATTTTAGTCTAAGGAATGTTCGTGCAAATTTTAAGAGCCCTAGCTATATTTTCAGAATTAATGCCAATTGATCTGTTGCCCACAATGCAATGTGAAAACAAAAACAAGTAAATGCCGAATATGCAGAGAATATGATAAATTGAAAGCTGTTGCTCTGATTTTAAAGTACCAACAGACAACAGACAACAGACAACAAACAGTAGTCAAAAGTTGGCACTGTAGTCGCTGCTCAGTGTCAGCCAATTAGGCCAAATTCAGCAGTTGACTTCAGGTTGCGATTCAGCTTTGGCTTTGGCTTTAGCTTCAGCTTTAGCTTTAGCTTTGGCTTTGGCTTTAGCATGAACTTGAGAAACGGTAGCAGCAGCAGTGTTGGTAAACCCAGAACGCTGCCTGAGGCCAAGCAGAACAGGTTTTTGGCCCTGGCCGGAACGAGAAGGAACGAATTGGAAAGAAACGGAAGGATATAAAGACCAAAAATGTGAGCGGCGTCGCTGCTCGCCAAGTTTGTGCATATTAAACAGTTATACATGAGCGTTGCTCTGTCCCCACCGCCATTTTGTGTCAGCTACAAAAACAAGAGAATCTCGGCAACAACAGAGCGAGAAGGAGAGACCGAGAGAGTGAAAGAGAGAGAGAGAGGGAGAGGACGAGTGCTGAGCAAGTGCGTGTGTGTACAGGAAATGAGCGCCATGTAAGCGGAAATTTCACATTACAAATTATGCAAATCACATGCGCCCTGATTATTTCGCATTTTATTTTCATTTGCCAAACCCTCACTCACACCATCACACACACACATATATTTATATATATATATGTATGTATTTGTATATATACAAACACACGCTCACAAAGTTGGCCTGGTCAGGCACATTTGCTTTGCCTGTTGGCAAATTTTAATTTGCCCAAAGACGCAAAACTTCTGCCTGTTGTCCCAAAAAACTTTGAACAATCGACATTCGTCACACGAGACACTCGCTCTCTACTTTTCAATAAAAAACCAATGGACAATACACACATTATTAACATGTGTCGTCCTTGCCTAAATGCCCATGTATGTAACTGTGTTATTTGGGCCTTGTTCGTGTGTGACATTGGTCAGCTATGAAGGTCTCCCCTCAGCTCTCTGCGGCTCTGTTTCTTTTCAGCCAAAACGCTGAGTTAGCGACAGTGATGCCAATTTTTTACCAACAGAAAAAAGCTGAACAAATTGAAAATTGTTTTCGAAAAAGCCAAAATTTCCGCTTCTGGCAGTTTCAAAATTGTATATTCTTTAAAAAAAAAAAGCCAGGTTTGACTGAAAAAAGTGGATTTGGCATCAGTGTTTAGGTAGCAAAAAAAATGATAAGCATACGGACACAAATACATAAATATTTATGTGTCTATATTGAGGCATGTCCTTGCCTTTAACTCTGTCCCGCCTGCCTTGCTGCGGTATGCAATATTCAATCCATCGTCCCACCTCGAATTTAAAACTCTTTTGAAATCAAAACGTGCCGTGTTGACTTCGCCTTTGCTATGGCAAATTATTTTTAAGTTTACCTTTCCCTCTACACAACAAAAAATCGTTAATATTTTATAAATATATTTTTTTAGACCCTGTACTTTAATATTAATTTAATTCAATTTAAAAGTTTTGTTAGCTTAATTTTAATATAAAATTTAATTTCTTTCTTTTGTTACTTAGCGTCTTAGTCGACATTTGAATAAAATAATAATTTTAGGCTTATAATATTGTAGTTGTAAATCCAGGAAAATTGTAGTGTAAATATTGGATAGTTGTTCAGTCTTACTCATTTCTTCCTATTCCAGTGTACAATTTTGTAACGCACCAAATCAAGAGAATTGTTCTTTTTTTGTACCCTTACCTAATAGCATGCAGATATTTTCATTGCTTTCACTTTTGAAACGCATCACGGCCTCTCGCTTGAATATGTATTTCTGGTATGCCCTTTCATTCCCTTTTCTTTATAACTTCAAACCTTTATAACTTGCTGATGTAGGCAGAACTTTTCGTATAGTGTATAGATAATTTGGACTGCTCCAAATAAATTATCCTTTCAGTTTTTTTATTGGAATTTAGAGATTCCTGCCATAAAACCGCTTTGTGTGTGTATGTGCTTAGCCAATGGGGCGTTGTAGAGGGGCGTGGCATGGGCGGGAGGAACGGGAGGGACGGGGACTGCTTCTTCTTTTTTGTTCCGTGCTGTCAAGTCGTTTATATGGAGCCTGGTTGGGGCTTGCAACTTTTATAGAATTCAATTTGATTTTATACTCACTCAATCATATGTATGGGTGTGCATTGTAAATTCCGTTTTGGTTGTGAAAGTTTTCATGCAAAAAAAAACAATTCAGGCAATTTTCCCGTATAAAAAGTACTGTGCAGCGTTAGAGTGTGATTAAAAATATATATCATCTTCAATTGAATCTAAGTCGCTCAGAACAACTCAAAAATATTTACGTCATTTATCAAACAAGTATCAAAAACTTCCCGAAGAACAATTGAAGTTTCATTAGTCTTTTATTGTGTGTGTGCTCTCAATGCTATCTCTTTACACACATACGCATACGCATACACAGATTACGTATACGTCGTGAGGGCCACTGTGCAAGGTCATGGTCAAATAGTTACGTGTTCGTGCGTGTGCCTGTGTATGTGTGTGGCTATTAGCCCTCAGCATAGTTGCAGCTGTGCTATTATGTTTTTGTTTTAATACCCTTTTGATGCTTTCGTAGGGACTAATTGATAAAATACTAGAGGAGTACGACCGCACCGAGGCCACGCTTTAAGATTCATTCATTTTTGACGTATTTAAGTGTATGACTTTAACTATATGTATTTTATTTATTTATCAGATAATGTTTAACAAAAATATACAAACATTAACATTAACGAGTAGTTATCTATACTCTCTACCCGGAAAATATATGTATAGTTAGAGTATACAATAATTATTTACACTTATTTTGTTTCACAGCTGTCACTAAATAATTTAGAGCAACTTCCGCCAAATGGGAAGAATTGTTGTTAAACATTACTAGAGTCGTTTCAAAATTAAAATAATACATAAAACTTCTAAAATAACGAACAAGTTTTTCAATAATTTTGTTCAAGCATGAACATAGTTTCATGACCACATATGCTGTCTACAGACCGCTGTATCATGTAAGGTTCTGGTAGCAGCAATCCTTAAAGATCAAAACTAAATATAACTTAAGACAAGAAGAATTGTATCTCAAAACATTAAACTATGTATATCTTAACCCTCTAACGGGCAAACTTAAAATAATGGTGCGAAGTTGGGATTTTTTTTGGTGGTAAATATTGTCTACAAAAGCTTAAGTTTTGAATTTCATCCCAAAATATTGATTAGAATGCCCGCCAGGTGGAAAAAACTTTTGACCGTCTACAGACGGTCTTGCCGGGTTGAGCGAAAAAAATCACGACTGCTCTGCCTGCGCTGCTTGCGAGTGCACAGGCGCGGTCATAAATACTTCGAGTAGAAATATTGTTATGAAATTTTCACCAAAAATCTAAAAAAATAATTTAAATATAATATAAAAAAATTGGCCACATCGGCTGACTATAACCTATAGCTCCCATAGAACCCTCTAACGAGCAAACGGGTAAAAGAGAACGGGTAAGCGCTGCCTAGGAGGTGAGCCGGCTACCTGCTGCATTACTTGTAATGCAGGAGGTATGCTTGGAGAGCCAGCAAGAGCGAGCGAGCAGAGAGGAGAATGGGTAAGCGCTGCCTAGGAGGCGAGCCGGCTAACCGCTACATTACTTGTAATGCAGGAGGTATGCTTGACGATCCAGCAAGAGCGAGCGAGCAGAGAGGAGAACCGCTAATAGCTGCCTAGGAGGCGAGCCGGCTACCCACTGCATTACTTGTAATGCAGGAGGTATGCTATGAGAGCCAGCAAGCGCGAGCGAGCAGAGAGGAGAACGGCTAAGCGCTGCCTAGGAGGCCAGCCGGCTACCTGCTGCATTACTTGTAATGCAGGAGGTTTGCTTGGAGAGCCAGCAAGAGCGAGCGAGCAGAGAGGAGAATGTGTAAGCGCTGCCTAGGAGGCGAGCCGGCTACCCGCTACATTACTTGTAATGCAGGAGGTATGCTTGGAGAGCCAGCAAGAGCTAGCGAGCAAAGAGGAAATCGGCTAAGCGCTGCCTAGGAGAAGAGCCGGCTACCCGCTGCATTACTTGTAATGCAGGAGGTATGCTTGGAGAGCCAGCAAGAGCGAGCGAGCAGATAGGAGAATGGGTAAGCACTGCCTAGGACGCGAGCCGGCTACCCGCTACATTACTTGTAATGCATGAGGTATGCTTGACGAGCCTGCAAGAGCGAGCGAGCAGAGAGGAGAACGGCTAAGCGCTGCCTGGGAGAAGAGCCGGCTACCCGCTGCATTACTTGTAATGCAGGAGGTATGCTTGGAGAGCCAGCAAGAGCGAGCGAGCAGAGAGGAGAACGGGTAAGCGCTGCCTAGAAGGCGAGCCGGCTACCCGCTGCATTACTTGTAATGCAGAAGGTATGCTTGGAGAGCCATCATGGAGAGCGGCTAAGCGCTGCCTAGCATCTTATGTATGGAAAGCGGATTGGTGGGTGGGTTTTCTTGGCTCTTTCTTTTTCTCTTTCTCGGTAAGAGCCAGCGAATGAGCAGCCCGCAAGCACTATAAATACTGCTGCTGCAAAGCTGCTGATCACAGTGCAGTGAAGTCAAGTGGTTAGGACGTGTCAAGGGCGCTTAAGTGGAGTGACGAGTGTGCTGATTATAATAAATATTTATTTATTATAATTTCTAATCGATTAGTTTTTTTTATATATTTGGTGAAAATTTCAAACCGATATCTCTACTCGAAGTATTTATGGCCGCGATTGTGCACTCACAAGCAGCGCAGGCAGCGCAGTCGTGATTTTTTACGCTCAACCCGGCAAGACCGTCTACAGACGGTCAATGAATTTTGTGTGCAAATCAACATTTATATTCATTTATGCATTACAAAATAGTTTATTTCAATAAATATATTGTCTGAGCTATCAGTAAAAAAAATCCGAAGTAGATTGGACAAGTTTCAATATTTTATTTTTTTGTGCAAAAACTACTTTTGTCAAGGGGTATTTTTTTCTGAGTTTTTTCAAATTTTCAAGTTCAGACGATGATTGTAATTGTACGCGTAAAATGTGGTAAGATATACCTTAAAAGAATGGAAATTTAATTTTAAAGATATATCAATTTATTTTGATTCAAAAAAGTCAACAGTTTGATCGCTGGACGCCAAAAACTGGAGACCGTCTGTAGGCGGTCTTACCCGTTAGAGGGTTAAGACAAGGAGAATTGTATCTCCAGCCATATGACACCTATGTATAATTTAAGAAGACCCCCATCAAAGCCCAAATTTTACTATATCTTACTATAAATAAAGGGACTGGTCGCTGAGCCAGTCAGTTAGTGTTTGTAACTCAATAAACTCGTTGTTTCCTTTACAAATTTTATTAAAATATTTAGCTGTGTAAACGATAACGGATAAAAACGAAAACTTCGTTTTTCCTTTAACTAAATAATAACTATGCCATTTATACAATACTGACTAAGACAAAAATTGCAACTGATAAACGCAGAATCTAGCTATATACAATAGATAATTCTCCCACGACAGTCATTATGCCTGCACTTGATAACTCAAAAAAAAATTACAATATTTAAAGCAGTTAGAAATTTTGACGACTTATTACTTGACTTGAGTATCTTTCTTTATTAATTTTCTGTAAGAATAATACATAATTCAATCTTTAAGCTTAGTGCGTTTCCAAAACAAAACATTATTTAAACTTAATTTTAGACTCATGTGCTACAGTATGTATCCCTAGTTTACCCAAATTCAATGGACGCTGCCAAGTCCCTATCTTAGCTGCCATGCCGCACACCGCCATTTTGAACAAATTTACGGGTAAATGCGGCTGTGTCCAGCTCTGCCCTCCACACAGCACATGCTGTCGACTATTTGCAGCTTATTAATGGCAGCCAGGGCAACTCAGAGGGTTCGGCGGAGGGTCTGGTAGGGTTTGTCGGCCCTCCCAATGCATAAAATAACTCAACAGTTGGCAGCGGAAGTGTGCCACAAGTACATATGTACATGTGAGTGTGGGTGTGTGTCGGGCTGGATGTGTGTGTGTGATTGGGCATACCTAAATGTATGTGTGTGAGGGGATGGCGTGGGTTTATCTGTCCATATGGGCGTGTGGCATTTGCCTGCGTTTATATGACTTTGATAGTTATTGAAAAGTTTTCAGCAAGCTCCATTTTCTTTAAATACTTTATGTATTTGTTGGCGAGTGTGTGCGTGTGTGTGACTTTTATTTGCGAGCTCAACTAAGCTAAAATTAAAGCTCCCTTCCTGTTGAGCAAAGCTGATTATCTAAAAATGGATTCCCCTTTTTTATACCCTGCAACAATTGAAAATGTGATGCGATTGTGTGCCTCTTGCGGGTTACATTTTCAATAATTTTGTGTCTCTGCACAACTACAGAACTTAACCCAATCTTTTCAACTTGCTGTCTTCAATTTATTTTTGTAACAATAAGTCAATAAGCCAGTCCATCAGTCCATCAGTCCGTCAGCACATAGTGCTTGTATAGACAAGACAGCACGTTCCCAGAGGGATCAAATTAAAGCTTGGTGAATTTCCTAAAAAAATTAATTAATTCTCATTTATCATCGCAATCTATTGTAATTTGTAATATTCCAAAATTATAAATTGAATTTTTCAATAAAAAAAACTGTTAAACAACATAAATTTTTAATAAGAATAAAATTAGTTGTGGCCTTTTTTAGACACTTTACTTTAAAAAAGTAAAAAGGGTCTATTAGTTTAGTGCAAAGAGGAAATGTATGTAACACCCAGAAGGAGGCGTGGCAGACCCCACAAAGTATATATATTCTTGATCAGGACGACAAGCCGAGTCGATATAGCCATGTCCGTCTGTCCGTACTGGCTGCTCTAGTCCGTCTGTCTAGTCTGTCTGAGATCTGACTGTCTGTCTGTCCATACAGTACGAACAGACTAGATCTCAGACAGACTATAAGAGCTAGAGACATCATACTCGGTACTTAGGTCCTCCTAATCAGTAAGCAGCATGAGTTTGTACTTTAGATTTTGGGTACCTCCCCCCTTCCCCCGTAAACCGCAAAAAGCTGCTGTAACCACAGTTCTAAAGCTACTGATTTGTAATTTGGCATTTAACTAGTTCATGATATTCTCTATAAGATTAGGATAAGAAACAGCGAACATGTTCCACAGACAATTTGCCGCACTAGGCAGAGGGGGGGTGGTGTGTCTTGCATACTCGGGTAGCTTAGTGTGTGTACGTCTGATTGTGTTTGTATGTACATATACTCAAAGTAAAGGGTTTCCTACAGTAAGTTACATAAAACTGTAGTCTCCGTCCCACTGATCTGCCCTGTCTCTATATTTAATATTCTCTTTGTTATTCAACTCAAAGCAGTCGATAAAGTAATTAAAAATAATAGTAATACAATATAAACGAGAAAATAAAAGTTACAATGTAAATAATGTTGAAAATTAATAAGGAAATCAGGGAAAAATAAACGAAAAGCGATTTTGAAACACCCATTTTGTAGATTTCTGGATAGCCCAGACACTTAATGCACTTTACGCATTTTATGGGTAATTCAGGAAACATAGTCATATTTTTAATGCCTGTCCCGCTGCCTTGGTGCAGAGTACATACCATAATGAAATTTTTAATAAAAGCTGACAGCATCGCAAAAGAGGAAATAATGCCAGGGCACCAGAAGACGCTGCAGAAGCAGCAGCCACAACAACAATAAGAATAGGAGTAGCAATAACAACTGAAATATGAAATTATGAAGGGCGCTAACGACGCGGCGTTGTTGGGAAAACCACCATTATTTGTCTACTCGGGGTTACTGATGCGCATAGTGTACATAGTCTATATATACTAGACTCACATAGAGCTTTACATAGTTCTTCTTTCGCATTCGAAAAGTTAAAATGAACGGGGTCACCTGTCATTTACATAGACGTCGTTCTCCTAAAGGATAACAAATGCCATGCCAAAGAAAGCAGCCGCAAACTGCGTCACACACAGCGAAAACAATCAAGTCATCCATACTTTATCATTACTGACAACTCTGACGAGTTAAACAAAATAGTTGTTTCCACCACATTGTACATCAGTGGGTTGGGCAACCAGGAAAACCTCGAGCACTTGCTGTGTCATTACCTACCCTTGTAGGCCGTAGATCTCAGAGGGAGCTAGGTCTCTTTAGCACGTGGTATTGCTAAAGAGAGTGTCCTTTATGAGGCACCTCCTCCTGGGACCATGAATAGCACTTATGGGTACATAAGTATAAAAATGTCTATATTTTCCGGTGCAGCATTTGCCATAAGAAGAAGAGGCTGCTACGCTTCGTGTGACAGTTGGAATTATATTTTTTAATATAAGATATTAGCATATTATGTACCAATGAAATGGGATAAAACCCAAGACCCAAAACCCGATACCGAAAACCCGAGACCCAAGACCTAAGACCCGAGACCCAAGACCCGAAATCCGAGACCCAAGATCAGCGTCTCGGTTAAACCAAAATATACGCCCAACATATACATTTTCTGGATTGATTGAGCATTATGTTATTAAAATTTGATCATTTGCTCTCAAATACGTCCGACTGCAGCGTTCCCACCTGAAAATCCCTGTGGATTGCTTTCCACTGTGCTGGTTGTAATTCGTCGTATTATATGTCTAATCGCCAGTATATACCCAGTGAACTTTCGTAACATATTAATATTTATGTAGTCTTGACCAAGAGTAGAGCGGTAACTTTGTGCCCTTTGCTTTGTTAAATTTGCTGAATTTTAAACGCGATTCGCCCTCAGGTGACGGCACAAATGTCCTGTCTTGAATTCTGTTTATACAGCTTAGTTGTATTTTTGTTAGGTTTTGTGTTTTTCCTTTCCCGTCTCTGTCATTTTTTTCGCTTCAATTAGTGAGTTTTCATTGCGATACTCTGCACCCAAAATTACAGAATGTTTAATGCAAAATGTATGTAGCATTTAGATGTAACAATCGCAAAGTTTAATGTTAATAGCCGTCTCAATCCGTAGTATTTCTATTGGGATTTCCAGCAGAGGGCATCTGCTAGTCAATCACAAGTTTAGTTTGAGACTTCATCAAACTACTTCTTGTTTATTTTGTTTAGTTAGCCTCTTCGCGCTTGGCCTTTGGCTGGGCCAACTTTGCTGCTCTCGGACACTCAGGGTCAACAGCCTGAGGCATTGTAATCAAAATGAACGCTCAGGTTACAGCCTGTGCCCGACATTATTAGCTACCAAATAAACGTTATACTTCCCATCATCATCACCATCAGCATCATCATCAGCATCAACATCAGCTTCAACATCAGAGACAGCAGCAACAGAATCATTCGTCAGTTACAATTTACATCTATCTTCTGATATAATTAGTCAATTTCTGCACACCAATAGTTGCAAAATTTAATTAAACGGTTCAAAATACCCGATACAACAGTTGAGTATGTTTGCTACAGAACAAAGCAATTTAGTTAATGACATTTTTTAATATTTATCAATCAAACGTACGAAAATATTGATGTAAAACGAAAAACTGTGGATTTCGCATCTGAGCTGGGGTTAATGTGTTGTCAACATCATCCATCAAATATCGAAGCATATATCGAACGCGCTTTATTCAAAATAGGGGTGTGTGTCATTGGGTGTGTCCTACGATTGTTAGGTGTCACATTGCAATGGTTTTCAGTTCCACGCTGGCAAATCTAATATAATAGAGTACACACAGTTTTGACATATATTTAAAGTTTTAGTAGTAGTTTTAGTATGCTCTTTCAATACATTTCGGTATTCGATTATAGTTTGGTTGAAAACGGAGGAACATTTTAATTTAAAGTTTGACAGATTCTACAATTACACTAGTAAGTGCGGAATATTATTAGTCGGATGCGCCCGACTGAAAAACACTCTACTCCCCAAATTTTACATATAATTTCCAAACCAGAGAGCAAACGATTAAAATCTGCAATATTGTTTTTTAAATAACTTTTATGTTTATTCATTGATTTCAATGAGTTTTGCAGGATACATCAATATTGTAGTACAGAGTATATATCCTGCATAGCAACTTTCTATATTGAACACGATGGTTGTCATTCGCATTATAGCTACTTATTAGGAGGGATGGCATTGCCTTGATCTGCGTTTGGAATACATATATCTACATTTCGAAAATGGCTGCTCTAGATCTTATAGTTTCTTAAAACTTAGCCGTCATACAGCGGCCCTCTACCCTTTTCGCGAGTAAAGGGTATCAATATACATTTTGCGCAGAAAAAGGCTAAGTTTAATGAATTCCAATCAAAATGTCTGTCTTATGAAAAATATTCCTTTATTTACTCAAATCTCTTCAAACCTGGTTTACTTATTTAAACATGGAGGGTGGCCTTCTTTTCCTAGATAAAACAACTAACTTTTCCCAATTAAAATGTGCAAGAACACATGTGTCTACACCGAATGAAATAACTACAACTACTTGAGAGGTCGCAACAATTTGTGAGGCATTCCCGACCAGAGCATCCGGATCTTAATGCATAGGTAGTATTGTCGTGCATCCGGTGCGTATGCGAATAATTTGACGTCAGCTGCAAATTAATTTGTGAAATGATTTCAAGATGACGAGTGCGCAAAAACATTTAACGCCTTTGTATCTTTTTGAAAATGCTGTGCTTATTACACACCCACGCACACAAATTGTTGCTTGACTTAATTTTGCAACCTGCGCCAAGAGGCTCGAGCCAAGATTGGACGAGGATGGCAAGGTCTTGCGAAAGTTGCGTTACGCAAATTAGGAAAAGGAAAACACACAAGCACACACATTCGTGCATACATACATACATACATACATAAATTGAAGCGTATGTATGGATGTAGGCTGGCACATACATACATACATAGGTTTTTATTGATGACGATGAGGGATGTAAAGCGAGCAGTTTTCGTGTCAGTTGCTTGGCTATTTCATCTTGAAGTGCGCACTTCACTCGAGTAATTTGCTTCAACACGCGCACCCACATATACATACACGAACACACACACACAGACACACACACGCACGCACGCATAGTGGCAGCCATTTTGATACACGCACGTGCTTAGATGTGCTGACATTTAGATTGAAAAACGAGCCGAAAGCAAAGGCAACATATAATCGAAAAATGCCAGACGGAATAATACAAAGCAATGCTTTCATGCGACGGACGCCAGAGGGCGCCACAGCGATCCAGGTGCGCTCTGAGTGTTTGCTGCGTGTGTTTGTGTGTGTGTGAGCGATTGTGTGTGTGTGTGTGTGTGTGTGTGTGTGTGTGTTGGGTAGTGAATGCGTTGCGTGTGGCAAGTGAAGTGAATTGAAGCGTATGCTCAATTTTTATTGAAGTGCATACAAACAAACTCGCTCCCAGGCAAAACGCAGACCCATCGCCCATGTTGACAGTGGGCACCCGCACACCCCTTTGGCACCCTGGTCCCCGTTCCCAGTGTCTGGCTGTCATTTGGTAATTTTCCTGTGTTGTTCCTGAAACAGCAGCAGCATCAGCAACAAAGCAAAGCAACAACAGTGACCAAAACTCCCGTCTTAAAGACGATTCAAGGCGGCAGATAGCGACTTTCTTCACATTAGCTTAAAACGTCACAATGCAGTATCCGAACATCAAATACTCTATTTTTTTTAACATATGACAATTTTTATTTCATTTGTTATAGTTTGCTGTTACTGTCTGTAGTAACTTATACCATAGGGTTATATAATCATTTCATAATATATGAATATATCGAATCCTAAATATTACTCTGTAATCTCGACGAACAGCTACCCTGTAGTATAATTACATATATGCGTACAGCATTAATTTTGGTCTCATCGCGTTTTTCTCTGTTTCCCTCAATTGGTTTTCCAATTTTTATATAACTTATAATACTCAGATCATCTTTAACTTTAGTTTTATTTAAATTTAGTTTGGGTATACAACTTATAAAATCAATCCGTCGGACGTAACCGACCATAGAAGTCGCTATACTTTGTGTTTCAATAATTAGTACAATGTTATTTTATAAATTACACACGTCTAAAAAAATCTTGATCTATAGAATAGTTTGCGCGATCTAGGTAATCATACGGGAAAAATATAAATACTTTGTTGGGTCAGACACGCCCTCTTCTAGGTGTTTGGCACATTTCCTATTTGAACTTCATAGATCCTTTTGTACGTTTTGAAAGTACAGGGTATAAAAAACCGTAATTGGAAAATTATAGAAATTGCCAAAAATACAATGAAACTAAGACTAAAGGTCATATATCGATTAATGTAATCATTACTTATTTATTATGCAGAATCTATTACAGTCGAATACGCATAAAATACACTTACAGTTGAGAAGGTATAGAATATTATAAACTCAAATGACAAACTCAAGCATTGTCCACAAATGATAATTGACATTTGCTTGTCATTGGTACAGGGTATGCTAACTTCTTGCTTATTTGCCATTTGTTCCTTGGTGAGGACGATAACGCGGGATGGAAGACAACACAAAATTTGAGTTCAAACACTCAATCATTTTTACACCCCAGCTACTACAACAAACATTTGTTGGCGTTGGCTATGTGTATTCTCATGCACACATACTACGACTACATATACAAACACAGCAAATACAACAACAAACACACATTAAAGAGTGTTGACAACACAAAACAACAACAGCAACAGCTATGGCAAACAGGTGCAGTGTACCGTATTTGACTATAAATACATTTTCAATATTTTTTGCGAGCTGCCGCAAAACGTTTGGGCTGAGAGACGCCTTTTTGGTTCCGTTTGAGGGGGGGAGTGGGGTTTTGGAAAGAGTAGAGAATAGAGAAAGTTACTACGAGTATTTCCTGGATGGCCGCATAACTAAAACAAAATGGCTGACGTTTGGCTTGCGAAAATGTGTACTCAAGTGAAATTTTGTAACCGTAAAAAACCGTAAAAATCAAATAAAATCAACAAAAAATGCTAAATAAAATTGGCAGTAAAAACAATAAAATTGCCTCTAGAGTCAAGTGATTTGAGTTAACCGCAGTTAGACTAGTTTTTTCAAATCGATTGGGTGCCTCTTGTTGGTCAACTTTTGCCTTCAACTAGCTTTATAAGCGTAACTGCAACTGTTTTATAATTTAACTTAACCGTTGCCCTGCACTGTCATCAATTTCAACTTTGGACATGGCAATACTTTCGACAGCAACCCAATCATGGCGAGTATATGTGGGCTTTACACAGCTGGAAGTATTTATTATTAAATATAAATAACAAAAAATCAATACGAATTTATTTATATACCATACATACGATGTACAAGAGTGTTGGAAAACAACAACATCAACTGCCAGAGCACACAGAAAAGCAGCAGAGGTTGAAATCTATCAACTTGAATTGTTAATTTCGCGATTTAACAATGCTTATGTATTTGGTTCCAACTGAAATTTTATAATTAATTAAAGTTGTATTTTATTCAAATTGCTTTTTTTGTTGGAATTGCTCAAATTATTTGTTGTTATCATTTCAAATATTTGTTTGATTCTGATCACGAAAATCAAAGTACAAATTTTCATAAACAAAGATAATTCTTAAACATTTTTGGGTGTATAATAAATATGCCCCTGGGGGTATTCAACAAACTATGAATTCAGCATTTTTGCTGCAAAATCGAAACTATTTGTTCAAAATCAGATCAGTTTGGTGTTTTACCGAAAAGTAAATGTACCTAATAGTTATTTTGGCAGTTCATGTACAGCATTTATGAAAATATTGTCAGAAAATACCCTCTAGAAAACATTGAAATTTAATTAAGTATAAACCATGCTGCTATCTGCAAGCCCAACAAATGAAATTGTACATTCCATTAGCTTTGTATTGATTCTCAATCAGAACTGGCATAGGGATGTAAATCATCTAGTCACTTTCTCATATGCAACATGTATGCATGTTGTTTGCGTTTTTATTGCCAACAAGTTTGCAATATTTCTGTTGCAATCACTTAAATTAATTCAATAAAACTCAGATTTGATTGACATTTGCAGTATCAGATGCGTATGCTGGAAGCTCATTCAATAAATCCCAATCCCAGTTCACAGCCAGATTGCCTAAAACTTCTGCTTGCCCCAACTTGTGCCCCTAAACTTTATACCTAATGCCCCATGTCCCTTGCCGCTTGTCCCCCTGACAGTTGCAGCTTGTGCAGAGAAATGTACATAAAAACGACCTTGTTTCGCATGAGATTTGCATCCGGCTGGGCTGGCCGAGTTTTCAATTGTTTTTGTAGGTATTAATTGAATGAATATGAATATTAAGCTTGTGTATTATTCATGTTGTTAATGTTTCAACTTGATTGTTGTCAATGCATAATAAAACCGAACACAATAACAAATCTTCCAAAAGAATAACAAACAGTTCATAATTGCGGTCAATTTAATTTACAAATTGCAAATTACACAAACAGAAATCAAAACTGATTAGCCTTGTGTCATCAGACCGCTCTTCTGAAATACAACTAAGGTTACTTCAAAATAAATTGCATAAATTATTTATTCATAAACCATATGCTATGCTAGAGTATGATAACTGAAAAATTCAATTTTTTAATGGTTTGCTGTTACTATCTGTAGTCACGTATACCATAGGGTGTTACAATAATTTCATAATAAAAATAATCCTAATTAGCGTAAATGACAATAAGAGTTTTTTTCTCATATAATTTTTTTTTAACCTCATGCCCGCAGCGGGAATTGAACCCGCACCCAGTGATGTTTTGGGTGAATAAGGTTGTGACGCTTATTCCCTACGCCACCCCTGGAGACAAATTGTGATGGAAACCTTTGCTAGATGAACAGTACAGTAGTAACAATCTGAACACCTATACAGAAAATATACACAAAATGTCATCTTCTCTGAATCGACTATAATTAATTATGCATTAAATGGCATTTTATTAATTTTATTATTTCTAGCTGTTAAGCAGAAATACATATTTTGTGGGCAAAAGGGAAATAAACTCAAAAAAACAATTTGCATTGTAAGGTCAACTTGGCCGGGAGTTTCAATCGTAATTCAATGTCAACAGATACTAGTTGCCTCTGTGCTTGTTTGTGCCACTTTCAAAATGTTACAAATGCTGATAACCTTGAGGACAAGTGTTGGTGTTGGTGTTAGTGTTAGTATTAGTGCTAGTGAATGGCAGCCAAGGGCTTAGAGCACACAGACACACAGTTCGACACTTATGGCACACAGTTCAAGTGCACACATCCACAATTCCACATAAAAGACACACCCAAGACACACACACTGGCAGATACATTCATTCGCACAATGTATCCATACATGGAAGCAACAGATACAGATACAGCTACAGATACAGATACATTCCATTTATATACTTATTCTGTGACTGCGTGAATCTTGTTGAGTTGAATTTGTAGAGCTCGCACATGGAAATAGCGAAAAAGGATCTAATAGCATCGGTCGCTTTCTGTCTTTTTGCTATATACTCGCACACACATTTGCACAAAGTTATTATATCCGGGCTTACCCGAGGCATAAAAGAGATTAACTTTATGTGCTTATGTCTGAAATGTGATTTACAATAACGAAATGTGCAGCGGCAGCAAATTGAAATGCCTTTTTATGTGTGCTTTTTCAAGCGTTTGACAATGCGGAATTACGTTAACTATTACCTGGAAGCAACGGTTGTGTCCGACTGCAGTCTTCTCGACGGCTCTTTGGACGGAATATATAACGCTTCAGTTGGAATTAAAGCCAAACTAAATCAACTGCCCCCGTCCCTTTCGCATTGCTTCTATTGCCAACCTTATAACATTGCAATATGTATTCAGTTTTGCGTTTGGCGATTCGCCTTTTACCCCATGGGCATGGGAGCTTTATGGCTTTGTGCTTCTCCCCGACTGCCCACTTGGGTACCCTCTATCTGAGCTCGTTCTCCTCTCTGCCCCTTGACCAAACCATCGCAGTTGCTCCTGCCACGTTCTCACTTTCTACTCATTTACACTCCATCTATTGCTCTGGGCATCACGCAAAATGCACTCAAAAAGCTGGCATGGCCTCAGTCGGGAGTGCTCGACTGGCATATAGTATTCCAGTTGAAATTCTTCACTTCACTTAACATCATTGTACAAAAATATTCATAAATCGAACGTATTTGCACTTTTTGAACTGAATTCATGAAGATTTTTTATTTCCGTTATGCTTCGTAAAGTTTTTGTTTGTGATTTCAACTCTGGTTGGCATTTATTATCGATGAAACTTTTTCTTCTTCTCTGTGTTTGAATTTGTTTTTCGTAAATTATTGCGTATTGCGTCTTTCCTTTATAAACCATACTGACAACAGACAACGGACTGATCAAGAATATACATACTTTGAAGGGTCTGCCACGCCTCCTAGGTATTACACTCATTTTCTATTTGCAAAAACTGTACTTGTAATTTTTTTAAGCACAGAGTTTTGAATAAAAAAGTAAATAAAACATAAATTTCTTTAGATTGCAGAATATATATATTTAGAAAAGTAATTTATTCAATATTAGGTATAAAGTATTAACTTGTTAGAGAAACTTCAAGCTGTACACGCGTAAATATTGTGGATAGGATGGAGTTAAAGAGACATTGACTTGATAACTAGCAAAGCCCGAAATTTACTCAAGATTTACATAAATAATTCAAGAATTCCTTTAGTGAGCAAGAAAAGTTTGCCCAATGCATGCAAAATGCACGCACATTTTCAATCTTCGCCCAGATGTTGAAACTTTGGTAATGGCTTAAACAATAGTCCAGCAATTGTTGCGGTTGCTCCTGTTCGCTTTGTTTTGTGTGGTTTGTTTTGTTTTGGTTTGGTCTCGTTTGGTTTGCTTTGGTTTGGTTCGAGTACGATTTATTAATGCTACAAAACAGCTGGCACGGACTGGTTACTTTTCCCCTGGAAATTTGCGCATATGTGCGCATCAAGAGCATAAATCATTTGCTCCATTGCAAGCACTCTTTGTAATGATGTTGTCGAACAGGTTCACATGGGAGCTGCCGCTGAGTGGAGCAAGCCAACATGGAAACGTTGTTGCAAAAACTGTTGCCTACATTTGGGGGCAATTATCTGCAGAGCTGAAACAATGTCAACGCCCGTGCGCCTGCCTTTGCCTTTGCCTGTGCCAGAGCCTGTGTCGCGATATGAAATGCATTGGCAATTGCAATTGCCAGTATCAGGCAGTCGAGGCCCCATCGAAACTACTCAGATGAGTGCCCAACGCACCGCATGCTGCACCGTGGGACCAGCACGAGTTCACTCATTTCATGCCATTCCCCGAGGCCGTGCACACCAGCTGGGCCAATAAAGGCCCCTCCCGCTGCCCCCTGGAACAGCGAAAATATTCGCCAACTGGTGGCAACTTGCTATTTGTTGCACTTTGATTTTGTGGCCCACATTCGTGCCACAAGTGGAGGCCACCGCTGTGGCAGGTGGCACAAACATCAAGCAAGGTCACCTTGCATACAGCTCGAGTTATGCCAATGAAATCCATGCAGCAATTTCTCTAAGGTGTATTAATTGTTACATAATTGTTAAGCCATCAATTCTGCTACTCACGTGCAACAATAAACACAATTCATTTCAGCACAAACTAATTACAGTCTCCTCAATTACTATATACACATACATACCGAAGACCGGAAATCCCAAGCTCCAAAATCTGTATACCCTGCAACAAATGTAAATGGTTGAATTGGTTCACATAAAATATACTTGTAAATTATAGATTACAGACAGAACAGACTAAAACTAAGAACAACCATTGCTGCAGCGCTTCGTATAATATTTTATACTAACTGTTTTTTCACATACTATTTATCTGCTAAGCGTGTGAGTACAAATATGTATCTGTTTTCACGAGTACATAAATACTTGTACTTGGCTGTGTGTATCATATTAATAAGCTGATTATTTTAAATGAGCTCAACGGATAAAACCCATTACAAAACCAAACTCAACATGGGTAACCCCCTCCCACAAATAACGATACTCAGCATGTAATTAAAATGGCATAACCCTGCAGTAAGCATAGCCCCAGATTTATCAAAGAATAGCAAATTTCCTTTATTATTATTTACAGTTCTTTCGATTTATCTCTTTGTTATCTAGTTTCTATATTCACCTCTTTCCCCCCGCGACCTTGCGTGACAAACACTTCGGTGCCAGCTGACATCTCACTTCGACTACTGGCACGGGACAATTAACAAAATTAATTTCCTTGCGTGGGGACGAAATGACATTTCTATTTTAAGCATGCTTGACAATTTTCATAACACATTTGGTAGTGAAAGAAGCAGGATATCGCACTGCATGTATTTTGTTTTTGTTGGCTTATTAGCTCATTTACTGGAAGAGCGTCATATCTCAAAAAAGTGCGATTCGGGATAAACGCATTTAACGTTTCCAAGTGTCCTCCATCTTCATGGAGAGCGGAACGGCATATTCTTTTCTCACGCTTCTCACGCTCTGTGTGAAATTTTCACACAACTTGGATTATTAAGCAACTAACATTTCTGCATCATAAACTCAAAAATAGATAAATAAATAAGTAAATGAGCGATATGTTCATTTAAAGCAATAGACACGGAGCAGATCAGTCGGGCGTAAGGCTACAGTCGGACGTAACTGACAGTAATTAATTAATATAATTAATTATTATATAATTATAGTAATTAATTGTATACTTCATTTAGCAAGTAATTAAATTTACTCTGTCCACTGGTGTTGGACAATAAATAAACGCAATGGAATCCATGTTTTTGCCAGTGTATTTGTTGTTCTCTGTTGTTGTTGCACCTAATGCTGGCGCTGTTTGAGCACCGCAGCCCTTGCAAGCCCACTTAACTTCCCAATTGTTGCTGAAGTTGCCTTTGCCTTTGCCTTTGCCTCTGCCTCTGTCTCTGCCTCTGCTAATGTTGCTGCGGGTGCCAGTTGGAGCGTGAAATATTTAGCCAGTCGGGCAAGCCAGCTACTGTGCCATTTCAGCAGCCCGCAGGAGGTGGAGGGGGAGGATGGCGGCTGGAAGTTGGCCAACAATAGTCAGAGTGTAATTAAAGCACTAGAGGAAAAGAATCAAAATGAAAACGATAACGAAAACGAAAACGAAAAGGGCAATACTGCGTCAAATTAAGCGTGGCCCAAACAGAAACACATACAGGGCCAAAAGTATTTTTGCCAAAAACACAAAATTGCAAATACTTCTTGGCATTATATACACTATACTGCTAGCGGGTCAGCCATAGAAATCATGTTTTATGCACAAATGGCAAATGGATAATTATAGTTAACGCAACTACGTACGATATTTTGGATTAACGGAACAGAATTAGGCAGAGAAATGCCAAATGTCAAACGGTTTACATCACTCTAGACCACAAAATCGATATTTATTTTGGCATAAATTCGAACTAAATTTCGAAACGTATTCGACCACGCCCACTCCTATCGGCCATATAACATGCAATTAAAGTTAATTGTTTCTATTATGCAATTCATTACACGAACAATCAAAATTGTAACTTTGTTTCGGTTTTTAAGAGAAAATCACCTTTCATCAAGTTTAAGCCTAAAATGGGATATAATCCCCTTGCGGTATGCAACAAAAACATGCACTTGCTATAACAATTAAAGTATTTGCTTGAATTGAGTTCGATTTGGTATTGTGGCAACAAACTTAAAACCTTAATCTGGCCAATACAAGTTTTCGACCTTTTGCTACGGTCAAAATATAAGGTGTCGTACGTGACCAGTATCTCAAAAACACGATTATGGCCTTAAAATCATATTTTTTTATTCGCAAACGCTAATTTGCAATTTTCGCTATGATTTTTTCTTAAATAAAGCACTATCCAATCTGCACAAATATAGGATATATGCAAATATACCCAAGCGCCAAATAAGTGATGTAGACAAATCTATGGAATTTGTGTAAACGAACTAAAAAGTTTCATTTGCGTTAGTGCACTGCAGCTGCCACTTTTTCATGACCAATGCCAATTGACATGGCCAATTGGAATTTTAGAAGTGGGTAGATATAACACCGACCACTCTGCAAGCACTTCAACCAATTGCCCACCATTTTGTTTTATCTTTTTCAAATTTTTGCAGTAGTGTTGCAGCTGCAAGTTGCATTTGCTGTTGCTGTTGCTGTTGCTGTTGCTGATATTGCTACTTGTCTTTAAGTGCCCTACAAAGTTTGCCATTTAACTTCATGCTATCTGGTGAGTTGCGCTATCAACTTGCTTCTAAATGAAAGCTCGTCCCTGCTTTGCAGTATTAAATATTTATTTGCGAATACCATTTGATGAGCTGGGCGCACTTTGCTCCAAAGAGAAAACCGTGTTTAATTGATGTTGTTCTCGCAAAATAAATGCAAAGTTTGCTTTATTAAATGTTCTTTCGAAACTGGCAGAGCACTCAAAAATATGTAGTTTGTTCAATTTGACTGGGTTTCATTTACGCTATAGCAATATTTGCAGCAGTTTATCTACCAAATCATGTTCAAAACAAACTTAAAGACTTTTATAGAATAAGGTTTGAATCAATTTAAGCAAAATATATATATTCTTTATCAGGTCGACGAGCTGAGTCGATATAGCCATGTCCGTCTGAATGTTCGTCCGTATGAACGCATAGATCTCGCAAACTATACATGCTAGGGACACACATTTTGACATTTGGGTTCTCCTATGCAGCAAGCAAATCTAGTTTGTTTAAGTGTTTTTATAAACATCCATCCCACAGCATCCATGTAACTTGTACGATGTAGCCTATAGCATTTTCCATCGATGCTGCGAATTATATTACGACGAAACAGCGAAGATATGCAAGAGCCAATTTGCTAAACTGGAAACAGGGGGATATTCAATTTGTCCATACTCGCATAGCTTGACTCTAAGCAGTGGTTATTGAATGCCAAAGTACATGTTCTCCTATGGTCCGAATATATCCTTCTGGATGACTGATCTGTTGTATCCTTACTGATTTTAATAGATGTAGTGTATTCAAATATGTAGCATGGATTCGATTCAAATATTTATTGAACTTTCGTTTAAATTAATTGAACAATAGTGAAAATGAGTTTTGCTAAATATTCTTAATTTCATGGCCCTTTTCCGTTGTAGTTAGAACTAATATACTCTATATAGAACAACCACAAGCATGTCAACATACTACAATACTTTATTATCAATTGCAAAATGAACAAAGGCAAAAATGTTGCATAACTTCAAAGAACTAATGAATTGAGAATGAATAATTCATTCACTATCTTTTCTTGCATTTAAGCTCAGCATAAACTGAGAGACACATAAAGATTAAGAGAAAGTGAGTGGGACAGGAAAAGGGAAAGGGAACAGGAATGGAATGGGGAAGAACAAGAGAAGGAGAGAGAGAAAGAGAAGGCACAGGAAAAGAGAGGGAAATGCATATAATGAGTGTGAATGAAAAGAGATGAAAGTAATTTGCTATGAGTGCAGTTTGTTTGATGCGTTGTAAACCTCGGAAAATTCCGTGTCATAGTAAAAGTAAAATTATTTTGAATAAGTTTATACCGTATATTCACACGAGTATGAGTATATTCACATACAACCCAATGGACCATAAGTTCGTAACAGACATCGCAAACGATAGTTACGGGAAACATTCACAAGCAAAACTATCGAACAAAATTTGTTTTGACTTCGCGCTAGAGGGCGATAGTTTTGCGATACTTTCGCTTAAAACTCGCCTATTGGTCGACTGGGATAAGCTCATCTGTGTCTGTTAAATCGTGCAAAGAGTCTGTAAACAATTATTTTGAAAATTCATGAATATTCTTCGTGTTAATGTGTGTGTGTGTGTGTGTGTGTGTAAGTTCTTTCAGGTCTGCAAATGTGTAGGTGTCACATTGTTTATGTTGTTGCTGTATGAGTTATTGTTGCTAGACATGATACTTTTTGTATATTTTTTAGCACGCAGCGTATTACAAATGACAGCCGCCTGTCACATACCTCGCACTGCTCACACACACACACACACACACACACACACACACACTTAGTGCCATTACGTAGTATGGTATGAAAGAGCCCTGGATATCATGCAGACTACACGCTCGTTCACGTTGAATGCTTTACTTAGTCGGTAGTTTTCACATTTAGCCCTTGGTCGTGTTGCTTGTTGCTGACACATTTTGGCCAACTCAGTGGCAGCCAAGTGAATTATGGCCACATCCTGGCCAAGCCATGCTGTTGACCTGACTGGTTAGTCTTTCCGCTCCTCCGATGGCAGCCAAGTTAGTTGTTATTTAATTATAATTTTTCACTTTACTTCATACACGTATAGTCACATGTTTATCACCTGCACTCGTTGAAGGCAGGGTATGATAGGCGGACACAAAACTCTTAAATATATTTTAAATCAGGCGATTAGCACCCAAGATAATGCAGCAGCTATTAGAGCTCAACAAATATAAAAAATTATACAAACTTTTAGCATATTAAATTCTGCAAAGTTTGGGTTTATTTAATTTCAAAATTTGATTCCATGGCTTGCACTTATGATTACAAAAATTGAAGTAATTAAAACAATAATAATAGAATTATATTGATTATAATTATTTCATAATATACAATAATACTTTTATAAGCATTATTACAGATATTTACAATTTATACTCAATTATTAATTATTAATTATTAATTAATATTTATAATTTACTTTTTATAAATGTTATTTATATTGGGTATTTATTGTTTTTGAGTTATTTAAAACAAATACTTAAATTGTCTATTTTATTTTAACGAAAATAGAAAAATCGATTTGCTGATTTTTTAATTGGAAAATAAACGTAATTAAAGAAAATTCTTTTAGAATGACTGATGTTGATTCTAAATTGAAATCGGTAAAATCGTTATTGTAACACTGTCTGATGCTCCCGACTCATCGGCCGCTTTCCTTCTGGATCCATTTTGCTTTTTGCCCGTAGTGTGCACAAAAATGTAATTCAAATTGTGTCATCAATTGTTGGCTGTAGCAAAGGGGCGGGGACTGAATGTGTCAGGAATTTTTGGGCGTTTGTAGTTTTTATTGTATAATGTGCACAAAAAATGCAATTATAATTTCATGTTTCAATTATTTTATGTCACCGAGTGGCATTTAGTGAAACAGCAGGGTATAGAACCAGACCCAGAGTACATAATTAAAGTCGTGTCTTGGCGAATTGTTAACACAAGCTTTAAAGCCAAATAAACTACAAAAAGAATCTCAATATGAGTATTCAGAGGTATGAACATTTCAATGAAGACATTGAAAGCCTGGAATAGTATTTGGTATCCAACCAGTGTTGTTAAATCCGCCTTTTTTTAAATATTTCATAATAAATTGGAACCAATCCTGTTGGACCTGTTGTCCTTATTTTGGTCGATATTGGCCATAACCTTAACTGTGACATTTTAACTTCTGACTTTTTACTTTTCCGCCAAAATCGGCTTTTTTCTCAAAAATAAATTGTACTTAGCCCTTTCGGAACTACTAGGACAGTACGTACTATTATAATATTTTACCGAAATAGATTAAATGTCCCACGAATTCCGAATTTTCAAGTATGCGGCACACTTTCTAATTAAACCACAATCTGTCTACAACTATCTTGGATTTTGAGAAACCGCTCCGTCCTGAAAAGGTTAAAGTATAAATTCCCGACTTTATTCGTCATCCGGAATGAAAACACTAAATTGATGTACATTTAGATTTCAAGTTCGAAATACTCCAATTAGCTATGAACATGATTTCGTCATGTTCTGGATCAGGCTGCTGGTTCTCAGTGCACACACATACATCTACGCATATAAAAAACAGTGTACATGTGTTATTCGTATATTTACATATTTACATACATACATACGAGTATATAGCTGGGCCAACACAAATACAAGCTGCCAGCCACAACGTTAATAAATGTTTGCAAGCAAAACATTTTATTTAAATTTCACATACACCTAGTTAGCCAACCCTTCCTGGCTCTAACCTCAGCACCCTCTTCACTGCCATTTCAGCACCCTCTGGTTCTCAGTGGTTTTATTGTTGCTGTTTAGATTGCCAATGAACTTTGGGTTGAATTCCGCAAGTGGGTTTGAGTTTCCCAGCGTCGCAGGAATAACAAATGTAATAAATACTTGCCTATGTGTGGGCCTGCACAGAGCCCGAAGTGGAGTAAGGGTTTTATGATAAATTTATTTCAATCCATCTATCATTATTTGAAACTTATCATTGATTATCATGTCAATGTTTTTGCTCTGCGGCATAAGTAGTAGCACTAAGTGAGGGCAGCCCTGAATTGAGTTTTTGACTAAGTGAAATGCTTATTGAGTTACAGAAAAGTCAATTGCAATAAAAACGAGAAGGAATTTGGTAGCCAGCCAAAATTTATTAACAGTTTTTATTAGCAAACACTTGGTTTAGGTTTCGATTTCATTTAATTGAATAAATTAAATAATGAAAACATACAGCTTATTAAAGTTCTTGAAGTCTGTTAAGATGTTGTAAAATTACATCAACTTAAACTGTTGATTTAAATTAACTGAAACCCAGTTAGGAAGGGGTAGATCAGTAGAACGGCAAGATCATATTTAATAAGTATCTTTGACTTCTGCACATAAGATTCATATAAAATCATCGCCTTCATCGATTCCGCATTTGCATGAAATTAATCGATTTTGTTGTACTTTTTTAAGGACAGGATCTAATAATTCCATTCGGTTCAAGGTACGAAATTTTCCGAGTTTAGTTTCCGAGACTTTTTGTTTCTAGCCCTGGTTAAAACTGGTAACTGTGAACATTGAGAGCGTCTCAGGTTGTTGCTAATATTGATGTTGCTGCTGATGATGTTGTTCATGCTGTTCATCCGGAATGCTGGCTTTTATGTTAAAGAGGTTCTTGGTCACACGAAGACACGTGAAATAGTACTTACCGAACATTTTAATGAGATTTTCGAATTCCATAGAAATTCAAGACGTTCTGATTCTGAATCTCATTCTCATTCTCATTCTCTCTGAACAAAATACGACATTGATTGCTGTCTCGCTTCTGCCTGTTTTATCAATCTGAATCTCTCGCATTCGCTCTTGTTCAGCAGGCGGCGACAAGCAGCCAAGTTAATTAGCAAAAACAGATAACGTCGCAACAAAATATAAAAATGCAGGGAACATTCAACATCTAAGGCCATCCAAGGTCTGTCGTTGAGCAGCCTTTGGCTGGATGGTTGACAGGCAAGTTGGCAATTTGGCAGTTTGGCAATTCGGCAATTCGGCAAACCGGGAGGTGAACGGGTAAAGAAAATGATTTATTATCTGCGAAGGCAATTAAGTAAAATTGCTTGAAAATTGTTTAGGCAAACGACAGTTGAAGTTACGTTTCCAGTTGCCGTCATTTCTCCTGTTTACGTTTCTTTATTTTCATATTTCGGGGAAATTAATGAAGTCGAAACCCAAACAAAATGCGAATGCGAATGCGAATGCCCGAAATGGCTCATTTAATTCCGGCTAAAACAATCAAATAAAAGCATATTTCCGAGCTTGAACTCATTGTAATTTAGCTGATTCAAGGCATCAGGAAAGTCAACATAAAACTGATATTTATTGCTTTTAAAGTTGTATAACCTAATTGTAAAGTTGCTTTAGCCTCGACCCGTAATTCAATTTATCAACTAGTATTTATAAGCTACATTTAATGCTTTTATTTTCTTCCGTTTACCGGTATTATGAACTCCATTTGGTATCCGTTACAAGCTTAGGTTTAAGGCCATTTTTTGTCTGTTATACACTTACCTCGCAATAAATTGTCTCGCCTTCTTTATGGATTATACTTTACAGTCAAACCAGAATAGCTTATTCGAATAGTATGTGGTACGTAGTTGACACAGGTTCAATTGTATATATTTATATAGCTTCCATTGGGAGTTGGGCTCCACACGTTTTTCAAAAACCAAACAAAAATTTAACGAATTTTAAACTTTTTACTTGGGCAATTTGCTTGGCTCAATTGCCGAATAAAATACAAAAGCAAGCACCTTTGGCTTTGGCACACCAAAAAAAAAATATATAAAACAACAATCAACACACATTCACATTCACAGGCACACACAAACACACACACGCACCCCCACGTAGTATTTTGCGTTTCCTTTTTTAGGTTTTCCTTTAAATTCAAACCGTTATGCGTACGCGCGTCAAATTATTGCTCTTGTTGCTGTTGTTGTTTGAATCATTGGCTGAGCTGCTGATGCTTAAGCTTTTTCTACCACAGAGGGCGAGTTTGAGAGATACCAAAGCTGAACCGAATCGCACGAGGGTCTGTTGACGAATGATTTCAATTTGCAAGTCCAAGCATCCACAACAAGTTGCCAGTCTGCCAGTCTGCCAGTCCGACAGTCTGCCAGTGTTAGCAGTGCCGCAACAGGGCCACGAAAGCTCTCGCGAAAGCTCTGTTTAGCATTTACTGTTATTGCCACGTGTGCTTCACAAAGCACTGGCGAAAGCTCAAGCGAAAGCGCAACCAAATACTCGAACAGCTTTTATTCAAAATGTTTCTATTTTTATCAAGGAAACAACAGTTTTTAGCCATTTTTTTTTTCATTTGTAATTTTTTTTTTGCTTTTATTTTAATTTACTTTGTTGCTCTCATGGCTCTTTTGTATTTGCAATTGCTCTTTCTAATGGGATGACCAACTATTTAATTGTATTTTTAGCAACAATATGGGGGTTTTAAGCGCTGACTAGAGGCAGTAGTATATGTTTTGGTCATTTCCCTAACTATTTTAGTATTATAAAGTTAATTAACTATTGTAAAAATACCACTGTAAAATTCCAAATGAAAATGTACTAAACTATGAATTCTGTAAACTATCACGAATCGTATAACAGCGCCAGCTACAGATTAGCAGACTGTTAAATTAAATTCAAACTTGTCGTCCCTCAGCGAGCGGTCAACTGATCAGTCACAATTTCGTTGCTAAGTGCTGTAAAGGCAACCAGTTGGAAAAGGTCTTGTTCAAAACAAGACACGCTAAAGGGAAATATTTTACAATTGGTGATATTTATTTATTATTTATTACATAAAACCAGTAAGGACGAAGTTACAGTCGGACGCAACCGACTGTAGGAGACCCTGTACTGTGTGTTTTCTTCGCTGTTTTTTATCCAATCGTAATGTAATTCATAGTATCGGTGGAGATTCTTTTAGATTATGTAAATGCCTCGTCCTGAATCTTGAGCTTTAAAGCTGAAGCTTTGATATAAAAAACTGTTGCTAAATTGTTTTTTGATTAGCGGGCCAATATGAAGAGTTATCAAAACACTAAAACATACTTGATCTGCTTGCAGCATAGGAGAATCTACATAACGAAAATGGTATCTCTAGTTCTTATAGTTGCTTCGATATAGATTTTTATACGTACGAACAGACGGGCGGTCGGACATGGCGTTATCGACTCAATTGACATCTTGATCAAAAATATATATACTTTGTGGGGTCTGCCACGCCGCCTTTTGGGTGTTACACACACATTTTCTCTTTGCACTGACTTAACTGAACTAATTTGCATATTTAAAATAAAGGGTCGAAGATATAATTCATTAATTTGAATAAAGAAGAAAATCTATATATTTAAAGTTATTTATCCTCACTGACTGACCAGCAAACCACAGCCCAAAATCTAGAAACTTAGTTCCTTCACGATAATTTCCACCAAAATATTTAGGTGCGCACTAAGAAAAGTTTTCAACAATATTCCATCTGCAAGTATTTGAATTTTATTTTAATACATTATTTTATTTAGAAGGGCACACCCCCTAATTATAATAATCGATACAAAAAAATTTGGACGGGGCAGATCAGTCGGACGGGCCCGACTGTAGAATACCCTGTACCCTATATTTTAAATGCCATAAAAATGCCAAAACGTATCAGCAACTCTTCTTCTTCTTACTTTGTTATGTGTTCCAGCTTTAACGGCCGCGCTGCTAGAGGCGGCGAGTTGCCGCCTGCAAAATTGTTTCGCTAATAACTCCTGTGTTTATCAACCGATTTCAATGCGCTTTTCAAGATAGTTAAATATTATGAAAAAGAGTATATGTTCCAAATAACAACATTCTATGTTCAATATTACGCTAGTTTTCGATTTTTTTTCGATTAAGGCGTAAAAGGGGCGTGGCATCCAAAATATGAAAAAAGCCTCATCTGCGTATGATATAGACCTACCAACTACTGAAAACCGAATTTAAGTAAATAGCTTAGTGTCTCTTAAATAGGCGAATGTATTTTATTTTATTCATTGTGGGCGGCAGGGGCGTGGCATCCAAGATTTGAAATAAACTTGATCTGCGTACGTTATTTATCTACCTACATGTCAAAATTGGTTGCATTCACCAGGTTACCGCTCCATGGATCGCTCACCCGATAACCGATGAAAGCAACCCTAATTTGCAATTTTATGCTGCATTAGGGTTGCTTTCATCGGTTATCGGGTGAGCGATCCATGGAGCGGTAACCTGGTGAATGCAACCATTGGCAGCTCTAGCTTTTGTAGTTTCCGAAATCGACGCGTTCATACAGACGGACAGACGGACAGACGGACAGACAGACAGACAGACAAAAATATATACAGTGTAATAGTACAATAATTATACTTTTTGGCTTTTAGCAGAAGTTTCAAGGTAATCTTCACACAAGTCCATGTTTGTAAATATGAATAATAATCTGTATCATAATCAAAATAAAATAAAACAAAAGAATATAGAATATGTATATGTTTATATCTATTGTTATAATTAAACACAATAATATAAAGTGTAATAATTGTTAGTGTTATAATTTGTAGTTATATAATACTCTGTGTAATATTTAGTGTAATTATGTTCCAGAGCTGTGGCTGTGGGAGAGCCCAGTCCGATATCCTGACTGAGCAGGGGTATGTAAAATATTGCCAGATCCCCGAAGTAAACTCTTTGGAAAACATATTGCATGAGGAACATCAATTGTCTGATGAGCTGGCCGACAACCATGATCTTTGGTATATAAGGCTTGGGATCTTAGCAAGAATCGTCAGAGGGCTATAAAAATCTCCCGAAAAAACATAACATGTTACCAAGACGTCAGAAAAGAGGCTGCTCTTATAAGAATCATGCACGAAAACAATTATAATCGGCATGTATTGGAACATACATACTATGTACGAATAGATGCTGATTATAATTGTTTTCGGTCATGATTCTCATCAGGGCAGCCTCTTTTCTGACGTCTTGGTAACATGTTATGTTTTTTCGGGAGATTTTTATAGCCATCTGGCGATTCTTGCTAAGATCCCAAGCCCTATATACCAAAGAATCGGGGCCAGAGTAGAGCTCATCTACCAAGTCATATCGTCCTGGATCTTTTAATTAAAATAACAAATTTAATGAAAAATTAAATTAATTTAATTTAATCTCTTATGCCTACCGTTAATTGTA
This sequence comes from Hypselothyrea guttata, assembly GCA_035045125.1. Taxonomy (NCBI): domain Eukaryota; kingdom Metazoa; phylum Arthropoda; class Insecta; order Diptera; family Drosophilidae; genus Hypselothyrea; species Hypselothyrea guttata. The sequence continues at coordinate 268,459 of JAWNNJ010001770.1, read as the reverse complement.
CAGATTGTACATCCTTTTTTAAATTCCTCCAACTGTCAGTGTCCATTTCGGCTTCCCTTAGCTCCTCATCGTCCTCACCCAAATCTGAATATCAATTAATAATTATTAACGAACTAATTTGTAAAGATTAATAAACTTACGCTCTTTAATGTTGGATTCCGATACTGTTGTTATATCTCCAAATTGTTCAAGAAAATTATCCTCATCGTCCAAGTTAATTGAACTTTTCGAGCTATTTGAACTTTTCGAGCTGTTCGAACCATTTGAGCTACTGGAGCTATTTGAACTTCTCGAGCTGTTCGAACTATCCGAGCTACTCGATCTATCCGAGCTATTCGATCTACTCGAGTATTCATCATAGCTGACTATTTCACTCGCTGCAATTGCTAAACGAGAAACTTTATTATAGTTTTTATTGAATTACAATTTATAGAACTTACCAGAAGCTTCGTCAATTTTCCTTTTTTTTTGCTGGTGTTGATTTTTTGAAGTTCGACGTTTTCAGAATTTAATACTTAGTTGTTGACGGTATCACGATTGAACTGCGAATGAATATTTTAAGGAAATCTGTAGGGACAATTTTTATTTTTGCTTTGGAAGATGTCAAGTGAGCAGTGTGAACGTATTTCAATAAAAACAGTGTTGTGCAACGAAAAAACATGAAATACCAGAGCTGCAATGTCTGTTATCGAAAATTTGTCCAATTGTCAAATGGTTGCTCAACAAAGAATCTGTGAAGCAATGGCTGCGTTCACGGCCGTAGCGCTCCATGGAGCGATAACTCGATAAATTTTTTCATTTTCAAATTTAAACAGCTGTGTTCGCTGCATGGAGCGATAATTTTATCCAATGGAGCGCAAAAATTTTATGCTACATGCGCTCCACGAGATTTTACAATTATGCCACATTTAGGGTTGCAATTTTCGGCAAAATAATCGTTATCGGTTAATCGCTCCATGGAGCGCAACGGCCGTGAACGCAGCCAATGGTTGCATTCACCAGGTTACCGCTCCATGGATCGCTCACCTGATAACCGATGAAAGCAACCCTAATGCATCATAAAATTGTAGCGCATGGATTTTATGATGCAATTTTATGTAGCGCATGGATTTTATGATGCAATTTTATGATGCATTAGGGTTGCTTTCATCGGTTATCGGGTGAGCGATCCATGGAGCGGTAACCTGGTGAATGCATTCAATGCTACACGGCCGTACCACAGATTCTAGCAACATTCTGTCCACTTCTATAAGCAATTTATGTTTATTTTTATTTACTAACAATGTCTGTTATCGATAGTTTGTCAAATCGGAAAACGGTTGTTCAACAATAATAATTCTAACCAGTAATAGGCTGTTTACACTGAGCCCGAATCACGAAATAGAATATTCTGTCATAAGCCCTCTGTGGGTAGAAGAATAGCCGAATAATCCAAGATTTGACTATTATTCTGAAGGTGTGGCCGTATCTTGCCTAGTATTTCGATACAATTTAGTATTTTCGATACAAAAATGTGGCATATCGATAGCAAACAGCTGTTTATTACAGCTAATAAATTTAAAAACGCCCGCAAAAACAAAATGACTGAAATGAAAATAAGCAAAATGAATGATGAGATATGATAAGAGCAAAAATATAAATGGGCCGATGCAACATTATTTTCAAATGAACCATTTTAATAGTTGTTACTCATTTTTATGCACTGCACCCATTAAAAATGGGTGAAAATTTATTTTTTTTTTTACAATTTGTGACTATACTAAAAAGCACATTCAAATCAAAAAAGATAATAATGTAGCAATATCGCAGTTTTTGTCTAGTTCGCTTTCAAAATGCACATAAATTTGCGCGTTTTCTTGTTTGTTTACGTTTGCGCTGGCCGAACAGCTGGTCGCGTTATTCGATTCTTGGTGTAAACATTTGAATCACGTTTGGAATATTCCGCTCAGTGTAAAAACGCTATAAGGACGGAGCTACAGTCGGACGCAATTGACTGTAGGAGATGTAATGTAATGCACAGTATCAGTGGAGATTGTCATATACTACGTACATACCATATCCTAAGTCATTAGCTGTTAAACTGTAGATTTAAAACTCCAAACTGTTGCTAGTTTAGTTTTTCGGTTAGCTGACGAATGAGAGGAATTATCAAAAAACCCAAACTAACTTGATCTGATTGCTGCATAGGAGAACATAAATACCAAAAAATTGTAATTCTAGCTCTTTTAGTCTGCAAGATCTAGGTGGTTTCTTTGTCTGATCTATCTTCGCTGTTTCTTTTCCGTTGGCAATGTAATTCACAGCATTGATGGATAATGCCATAGGCTACGTACATGCCAAATCCCAAGTCTATAGCTTTTAAATTGTGGCTGTAGTGGCGCTTACATACATTTATAAAACAATTTACTGCTGCATTACTTCGCTGTTTTTTCTCCGTTTGTAATGTAGGTCACAGCATCGATATATAATTTAATAGGCGACTTACATGCCAAATTACAAGTCTGTAGCTATAATATTGTGGCTGCAGTTGCACATAAATACCTTTCCAAAAACATTGTCTGTTGCATATCTTCGCTATTTCTATTTTAAATCCTAATTTGATTTAAAGCATCGGTGGAGAATGCCATAGACTACGTACATGCCAAATTACAAGTCTGTAGATTTATTATTGTGGCTGCTGTGAGCTTATCATTTTCGAGATCTGTGAGGTAGGTGTAGTTTTTTGATGATTCGCGGATGAAGAAGGCGAGATATCCAAATTCTGAAACAAACTCGTGCTGCTTGTCCCTCGCTTTTCTAGTTGCTGAGATCTAGGTGTTCATACAGACAGACAGACAGACGGACAGACGGACATGGCTATATCAACTCAGCTCGTCGTCCTTTTTTAGTTGCTCAGATCTAGGTGTTCATACAGACAGACAGACAAACGGACAGACGGACATAGCAATATCAACTCAGCTCGTCGTCCTGAGTCAGAATATATATACTTTGTGGGTTCTCCCACGCCTCCTTCTGCCTGTTACATACATACATCTGTCATTTGCAGTAAATTAATAGACCCTTTTACTTTTTTAAAGTACAGGATCTACAAACAGATTGTGTAAAGCTGGTCAGTCGAACGCGCCCGACTTACTATATTTTAAATATAATTTATAAATATATGGACGGGGTAGATCAGTCGGACGGGGCAGATAAGTCGGACAGGGCAGATCAGTCGGACGGGCCCGACTGTAGAATACCCTGTGCCATTTATTTTATATTCAATTTTATAAAACTGTCACACTAAGCGTATCAGCAGTACTTCTTTTTTTTCCCGTTTTACGTGCGCCATCTGCGCTGCGCTTCTGCTGCTGCGCTGCTGGGCTACGCTGCCAATTGCGTAGCTTACATATGTATATATACTTTGTTTTTTAATCGATTTCAATGCGCTTTTCAGAATAGTTAAATATAATAAAAGAGATTATATATACCAAATAACAACATTCTATGTTTAATATTACGCTTGTTTTTAAACTTTTGACTTCAAGTATTGCTTAGTTTATATCTCCTGTGTTTATTAACCGACTTCAATGCGCTTTTCAGGATAGTTAAATATAATAGAAGAAAGTATATGTTCCGAATAACAACTTTCTATGTTTAATATTACGCTTGTTATTCAACTTCTTATGTTACACGGGCGTAAAGGGGGCGTGGCATCAATGATTTGAAATAAACTTGATCTGCGTATTGAATACACCTACCGATAGCAACCAAAACGGCTGCTCTAGCTTTTGTAGTTTCCAAAATCTCAGCGTTCATACAGACAGACAGACAGACAGACGGACAGACAGACAGACAGACGGACATCGCTAAATCGACTCAGCTCGTCTCCCTGATCAAGAATATATATAGTTTGTAGGGTCTGCCACGCCTCCTTCTGCCTGTTACATACATTCTGACAAAGTTATTAACCCTGTTTTTCCCATTTTTCAAATGGGCATAGGGTATAAAAATGTATCAAGTATTACACAGCATTAACGCTTCTTCTTTTGCCTGTACCACGTTTTAATAGTCGTGCTGTCAGAGGGCATGCGAGGTAAATCCTGCAATATTGTTTCGTTAATAACTCCTGTGTTTATTAACTAATTTCAATGCGCTTTTCAGGGTAGTTAAATAGAATAGCAGAGGGTATACATTCCGCATAACAAGGTTCTTTGTTCAATATTACGCTTGTCATTAAATAGACAATATTTCGAGTTTCTCTGAAATTCTTTCAGCAATATTGAAATAAACTAAAAATATTTGGACGGGGCAGATCAGTGGGACCAAGGCTACAGTCGGACGTAACCGACAGTAGGAGACCCTTAACTTTGTCTATTTGTACTCACAAACATAATCAGAGGCACACCCACGAAACTACGCACATGCCTGGCACTAACTATCTATGGCATATCTTGACTGTTTCTTATCCGATCGTATTGCAATTTACAGCGTCGAAAGAAATGCTATGAGCTACAAGCACGCCAAATTACAAATCTATAGCTGTTAAACTGTGGCTGCAGTAGTTTTTTGCAATTTGCGCGGGAAGGGGGGCAGATATTTAAAATCTAAAACAAACTCGGGCTACTTACTGAATAGGGGAACCTAAATCCCGAATATGGTGTCTCTAGCTCTTATAGTTTCTGAGATCTAGGTGTTCATACAGACGGACAGACGGACATGCCTATATCGACTAGGTTTGCCGTCCTGATTAAGAATATATATACTTTGTGGGTACTGCGACTACTCCTTCTGCCTGTTACACACATTTCCTCTTTGCACTGAGTTAATAGACCCTTTTTACTTTTTTAAAGTAAAGGGTCTAAAAAAAACCTCCTGTAAAATTTGATTTTGTCGCTTACGATTTTTACGCGGGAAGGACTCGATATGTTCTCCAACGCAGTAAATAGATCCCCTTTGTTTTTGTTGAAATAAAATGATCCATCAGCAAACACTTCTCTTTCGAACTCATGTGGAGTTTAGATCATGAACTTTGCATCGTTTTGTCTCGTTCTTCTTCACGGCAACGACGCTTTGCACAGTGGTAATAGCCGTACTTTTTGGCAGCAAATTAATGTATGTAATTGAAAAAAATGCATTATATAGATATTTCTATATGTCACAAGATGAATTGGCGTAAAATATACCTTGGAGTTATGTGCAAAATCTTCAATCAAAAATATGCAAACAATTATTATATAAATTATGATTCTCTAATTTTGTTGCACCTTATTCATTACGTTTTTCAAAATATTTTATTTTATTTACTACATTTCAGTAATTCAATTAAAAACGGAATGCAAATGTTCAGCCAGCGATCGTTATGTCAGCGGGCGTTCAACCAGCGAGACTTCGGCGAGAGCAGGATCGGACATCGAGAGTTGGGCCATCGAGAGTTGAGCCGCCATCGAGAATTGGGCCAGCGAGTGTTCGGCCAGCGATAGTCCGGCAAGTGCGAGTTAGGCCAGCGAGAGTTCGGCCAGCAAGAGTTGGGCCTGATCAAGAATATACATGTATACTTTGTGGAGTCTGCCACGCCTCCTTCTGCATGTTGCATACATTAGTACAACGTTATTGACCATGTTTTAAACCATTCAATGGGTGCAGGGCATACGAATTCAGTGTAGCCCAGCCAACTATAATCAGTAGCTAGTACAAATGTGTCTCCGTCAAGAGAGGCAAGATAAGAACAAGCACGATAAAAAGTAAGGTCATATACCTACTTGAGTGTGTGCGTAACAAATCGCAATACGAAAACTATAATAATTATAAAAATACAATTTAAAATTATTTTCAAAATTTTTTTTCATTTTATTTGTATTGTTTTCTTTTATAGGAAAGTTCCCCTTTATCTCATTTTGTTAATATTATCTGCAAACGGTTCTTTCTAGCTAAAGATACGTGTATTATATAAATAAACTAACATTTGTCTTCCTCAAAGAAAATAATAATGCTAATTTCATTTATTGTACAAATTGGAAGATTGTTGCCAACGCCGCGTCCACGATTCTTCAACAAACGAAGACAATTGGGCGACGCGGCGCGGCGTGAAGATGAAGGTGAATAGTTAGGCCCGTTTCGGAGTATGTCCAGTGGCAGTTCGAAAACCAATAAACAATCAAAAAAAAGTGCATTATAATAAATGTTAAAACAGAATTTAGAGTTTGGATTTGGAACAGGCAAACACTAACAATCTCTACGTTTGTCAATCGAACATGACCGAAAAAAAAATGTATTTGTAATTAGACTGCGAAGTTTTTGATGTTTGTTGTGGTTGAATGGAATTGTTTGTTGCTGCTTGTTGCTTGTTGCTGTCTGTTGTTTGTTGTTTGTTGTGTTGTGAGTGGGATTGCAGTTGAGGCAGTCTTCTTTAATCATCGCCCGCGGAGCGCTTCACCTTGCGCTGCTTGGGGCTCTGCTGAGTCGCCTTGGGGCTGGCCTGCTTGCCGGGCTTCGGTGATGTTTTTGGCGTCTTCGACTTGGGCGGCGATTTCTCTGCAAGAGACAAACAGACAATCATCATCAGTATTGGAAATATCATAGAATTATTATCAGTGTTGCCAGAAATTTGTTTAAAACAAACAAAAAATTTAATAAAAACGTTTTAAAATAAATATATAATGAAAAAAAATTTCTAAATTTGTAAATATCTCTGAGATTAGCAGAAATAGAATACGAAAACCCGCTAATTGACAATGGTACTTTTTGCTTTGATAATCTACAGATTATTCGAATTAACAAATGGTGTAATATCAATCTATTATAATAATGGATCTATAACTGTTGCTTAGGCTTTGAATAAATAACTAAATTATAGTCGATATACATAGTAAAAAGAATTAAAAATTGGTATATATCTCTGAGACTAGCAGAATTAGAATTCGAAAACCCGCTATATTGGCAATGCTACTTGTAAGGTTTTTCTGACCTTTGTATATAACGCTAAGATTGACTAATACTAAACGATCTACAACTGTTGCTTAGGCTTTGCATATATTTTGTAAAACCTAAAAAAAAACCGAGAGAAATACTAGTTATAATTCTTCTAAAAAAGCCACATTTGAGTGGTAAAAAAGCCACTTTGGCAGCTCTGATAGCGTGCAACCCCTGCCCCACTTACGCAGCGCACGCAGAGTCTCCTGAGGCACCCAGTCGTAGTCGATGTTGCTGTCGTTGGCGGTACCGGTCTCGATGACCTTCTTGGCAGCGGCACGCTTGCGCTTGCCGGAGCTGCCGAGCAGATACTGCTGTCCGAGGACCAGGAGCAGGACCACGATGCCCGCTAGCAGGACGTAGAGGAAGAAGGTCTCGCCGTCTAGGCCCTCGTCGACCTCGGAGATCAGCACCGTCTCGTTAAAGACAGCCTCGGTGTATTGGATGCCGTTGGCATCGCGATAGCCGAGCGCAATGTTCAGGCCAAAGGGACGACCGGCAAACTGATCCGAGGGCAGGAAGGTGTACGAGACAGTCGACTCGAAGCCCGGCTTCACCTCACGGTTATAGGCCACAGCCGAGAAGTTCTGTATGAAGTAGTTGAAGTCCATGGGATAGCGGAACGAGGCCTCAACGGTCTCGATCACAAACTCCTCCTGACCCTTGTTGGTGAAACCGATTAGGAACTCCACGGGCTTGCCCCCGGGCAGATCCAGTTGCTGTCCGGGCAAATGCAGTGGCTTCGTGAACAGCAGATAGGTGTCCGCGTGCGGGGAGGTGCTGCTGCTGCCGCTGTCCGCATCCTCCTCCGTCTCCGCGTCCTCGCCCGTCACTGCGCCCTCCTCGCTCTCCACATCGACCAGATCATCCTCGACAGGCTCGGCGGCAAAGGCGCCGAATTTGTTGGCTGTTGATTAAAATGCATTGTAATAGAGTTAATTTAAGAGCCAGCTCCTAGGGAGCAGTTTAGTGGGTCGCAAGGCTACAGTCGGACACAACCGACTGCAGGAGAACCTGCTCTTAAGCGAGCAAATTGCACACACTCAGTGCTCACATATAGCAACACAGTTTAGACGGGCAAATTGTCTGTTACATATCAAAACAGATGGACATTCGGTTAACGGACAGACGGATAAACGGACAGACGGATAAACAGACAGACGGATAAACGGACAGACGGATGAACAGAGACGGACCTGGCTATATCGACTCAGCTTGTCGTCCTGATCAAGAATTGACATATTACTTTGCACTGCCACGCCTCCTGTCTTTGCAGGGTCTTATTAATTTAAACAATTGCAAATAATTATTAAATGGGACATGGCTAAGAGCGCGGTGCCCAACTGCCAACGCAACAATTTTGAATTTTGTGATGAGCGCAAGGTGAAGGGCAAGGGGAAATGCTGCCAACTGCAGTTTTTGGTCAGCGTACTCCCCGCACCCCGCACCCTTCACCACACACCGTGCAGTTACAAACTTTTGCCGCTGCTGCTGCCACGTCGCTTTAGCCGCAACAACAACAACAGGCTGCATGGGATGGTGAATGGGAGGAGCGGAGGGGAGGTGGTACTTACGTGGGGAGAAGGTGAGGAGCAGGGTGGGCAGAATTAGCAGCAGCAGGTAGCTTAGGTTCCTCATGGCGTTGCACTTGGAGTATTCCAAAATAATAATTACGAACTCGAGTCCCAAATCAAATCAAATCGAATCGAATCGAAGCGCACTCACAACCGACGCGTACGAGAGAAACTGAAAGAGTGAGAAACAGCGAGAGCCGAAGGGGCACGAAGAGTGCCGAAGAGTGCCGACTTTCACTTGTCAAATGGCTACGTGGTGCCGCGTCAGTTGACAGCCCAGGGTTGCCAGCTTGCGCCAAGAAAACTCTCCAGTGTTGCCAGACTGATTTGGCATCAGCTTGTTTCGCTCAAATAACTGCAAATTCGCATAAATAAAACAGCAATAACTCAAATAAATAACATTATTACATAGCGTTTAATAACATTATTACATTACATTCCATTATAATTACATTATTACTATTAAATTACGATACTCGGCAACACTAGGCCCAAAGTAGTGCGTTTAACTGTCAAACTGTCTGGCTTTCGATAAAACTTAATTTTATGCCTTCGCATGTATTAAATGGGTATTATTTTAGTTATAAATAATTGTTTTAAATTGTGTTTTAGCTATTGGCAGCGAAAGCAATCGCAAATCACTTTGTGCAGATGGGAGGGCTGTCGTAAATATATCGAAATACGTCATGATTTTTATCGATATTTTCCCATAACACCATTTATTTAAATATTAATAATTATAATATAATTTAATTTAAATAAATAATAACCTTGGCTGTATTCTGACTGTTTTGAGCGAATTTTTATTTTGGTTTTTTTTTCAACTTCCCGCCAAAAACAAAAAATTTGGCAACACTGCTTAGTATGCAATATATCTAGAATATAACTTTTGTTTAGAAATTAAAAATATTTAAAAATATATATGGAATATATCTATACATAAAATATAATTGTATAATCGCGTGAAGCGCATGTAGCATAAAATATCGCTACATGCATCGATAACAGATAAGAATATATATAACTTTAAATTTTTAAAATTGAATTTAAAAATTTTCTACATCCAAGCCTGTTGCACGTCGTAAAAGAAATGCTATTTTAGGATGGCTATAAATTATATAGAATTAAAATTTAAATTTACTATTCCTAGTAACAGTCATTTTATTTATCTATTTATAAATTAGGTAAAAGTAGTTTTAAAATTAGGCCAGTTATTATTATGGCGCTGTTTTTATTTGTTTTCTTATTATATTAATGTATTATATGTTTATATTGCAATTTATTATATTACTGCTGACGCTTCACAACACTGTTGTGTATTGCAACTCTGCGCACTAGCGCAGCCAACTTCACGCGACTGCGGCCCTCTTCCTTTTTACTTGCGTCCGCCGTTCGAAGCGCAACTCGCACGTGAATTCCCGCAGCAAATCTAAACAAAATAATGGACAAACCCGTTGTTTGGGCTCGCGTCATGAAGGTGCTCGGCCGTACCGGCTCCCAGGGCCAGTGTACGCAGGTCAAGGTGGAGTTCCTTGGGGAGCAGAACCGCCAGATCATCCGCAACGTGAAGGGTCCCGTCAGGGAGGGCGACATCCTCACCCTCCTCGAATCTGAGAGGGAGGCGCGACGCCTGCGCTAGTCGGGAGTGCTGTACGCTTGGAATTTGTTTGCAACGTGAGTGCAGAGTGCCAATTTAACAATAATTCCCAATAATAATTCCCCTTTTTCCCGTTTCACAGATTGCAGTTTGCCAACAACAAGAACGAACACGATGGAACATGATTTACACAACAATTTGCAACCAATTGAAATGTGTCTGAAATAAATTTCGGCTATTGCAGTGCTAAAAACACGACCATGGTTTTTTTTATGTTTGTTTTTGTTTTGTGACTTGCAAGTGAAAGAAAAATTACCCCCCTCCCTCCCATACGTGTTGCCAACTATCTGGCTGAATGCGCATTGGCATCGCTGGCCGAACTAAACTCTTTAAATTTGGCTTAATTTTCTGCAGTAAATGGCAATGCGACGTTCCAGCTGCATCAAAACAATCGTTTCTTTATCAAATTCAGTTTAATAACTGCAATAAATTGTAAATAAACTCCCAGCCGCGTTGCCAACTATTTGCAAGTTGCAGCTGACTGCGCGTTGGCAACGCGGCCCGAAGTAAACTCTTTCAATGAGTTTATTTCATACCATTGTACATTTAATCAAAATACGCAACAGTGAGAGTTCGGCCAGCGGAAGTTTGACCAGCAAGAGTTGGGCCAGCGACAAAAGTTCGGCCTGCATGATATACCAATAGGCCAACGAGAGATAGACCAGCGAGAGTTTAGCAACTAGAGCTCAGACCAGCAAGAGTTGGGCCAGACCGTGAGTTCAGCGAACGAGAGTTTGTCCAAAGAAAGTTAGACCAGCGAGAGTTGGGCAATGAGAGCTCAGGCGAGCGGGAGTTGGTCCAGCGCGAGTTCACCCGATGAGAGTTTGTCCAACGAGAGTTCGTCCAGCTAGATTTAGGCCAACGCGAGTTTGTCCATCGTGGCTAGACCAGCGAAAGTTCGGCCGATGAGAGTTTGGCCAACGAGAGTTAGACCAGCGGAAGTTGGGTAACGAGAGTTCGGCCAACGAAAGTTTGCCCAAAGAGAGCTTGTCCATCGAGAGTTGGGTAACGAGAGTTTGGCCAACGAGAGATAGTTCAGCGAGAGTTGGGAAACGAGATTTTGGCCAGCGGAAGTTCGAACAGCGAGAGTTCGTCGATGGTCAGTTAGATCAGCGGGTCCGCCAACGAGAGACAGATCAGCGAGAGTTGGGTAACGAGAGTTAGGCTGACGAGAGTTCAGTCAACAAGAGTTGGGCCTAAATAAAACCGAGTTTATTTCTTACAATAAATAAATTATGAATTAAATCCAACTGTCCGAGACGTACATTTCTCTGTTAATTGGAGTTTATTTCTTGTGATAAGTTGTGCACAAATTACGCCCGTGTCTGCTGTTCGTCATCTGCCCGCCCCCGCCCTGGCCACGCCCATGAGCACGCCGGACTCGTAGTGCGGGGGGAGCTGCAGCTCCGCCTTGAACCGTTTGACGGCCTCTGCCTGGATGAGCGGGGGGCGCAGTGAGCGGAGGTTCAGCTCCAGATACTTGACCTGCGTCTGCAGCACGCCCAAAGTCTGCCTCAGCCATTCGTTCCACTCCGCCACCAGGGTCTCCTCCCCTCTGGCCCGGCTCTCCCCTTCGAATCCCACCACCTCCAGGGCCAGGTCAAGCAGCATTCCCTGCAGGTTCTTGCTGCAACGAGAGAAGAACAGTTAGCTAACAGTGTTGTTTTTTGGAGAGAAAAAGCTAAAGTATTTGGATCATCGAATCTCTCGATCAGGGATCGTAACTATTAAAAGTTCTAAGACATAAATTATTATTAAATATAAAATGTTTGATTTTTATAAAAAAAAAAAAATAACAATTACAGTTTGCATTAAAATAAATTAAAAATAAATGTTATATGCCAATTTTTATTTAAAATAAAATTAAAATTAATTGAAAATTTAAAAATATTCGTATTCTGGGCATATGCGTTTAATATGCATCACATGTCCTTCAAGGACAATTTCAATTAAATTTAAGAATTAAAAGACAATTTTAAAATAAATATTTGAAATATAAATTTAAAATAAGATATATATCTTTTGTCCACTCATCGCCGAGGGATTTTTGGGCTTAGTTTCTAATTTTTATTTGCGATCCCTGCTCTTGATTATAAATCGATTTTGATGAAATTTTCAGCAGTTATAAATTATCTCTACCGACTACTGAGCGCAGTATTTCTTAGATGTATTTTTTTGTTATTTACCTACATACAATTAAGAAAAAGCCCAAATATTTTACAAATTTTTTAGCTAATGCATGTTAAAAACAGCCAGATTTGGCGTAAAAAAATTGTGCTGTTAAACAATTGATGACAAAAAAGCTTAATTATTGTTTAAAAAGCTAAAATTCCCGCTTCCCGCAGCTGGACATTTATTCTAGCCAATGCTATTTAAAACCGCCTGATTTGGCGGGTAAAAAGCGAACTTGGCATCGCTGCTTACATGACTTGATAGATGAGCTGGTAAACATCGTTGCAGGGCTGAGAGGAGAGCGGCGGAGGCAGTTTTGTTTACGCTGTGGATATATGTATTTATATATTGTATATATGCATTTGATCATGTTTGGGGTTCTTCCGATTTTCCTCCGTTTACCCATTTATTAGACGAAACCTTTGGCTCAGTTCCCACAGGCGATTCGCCAGTGTTGCCAACCCTGGCGCCTCTGCAGTCAGCCTGCTGTGATAACTGCGAATTGATGCTGCGCAATTTTGCAGCGATTCGCCAAGCGGTGTTTTGAAAAACTCATTGCTCTGCGATTGCAATTGCATTATATTATATGTTCAGAGATTTGTTTGCGTTTGTTTTGACTGTGGAATTGCGCGTGGTGTCCAACAGCGATCTGGCAACGCCAGCACTTTGTTATTGTGCCAGCATGGTTGCCATTTAAAATTGCTTAAAAACACCAAAACGAAATTTATTATTTGCAGTAAATTATAATAAAACCAGTAAGGACGGAGCTACAGTCGGACGCAACCGACTGTAGGAGACCCTGTACTTTCTGTTTTCTTCGCTGTTTCTTATTTGATCGTAACGTAATTCACAGCATCGATGGGGATTGTCATAGACTACGTACATGCCACATCCCAAATCTTTAGCTTTAAAATTTAAGCTTTAAAACTGTAAACTGTTTCTAGATTTGTTTTACGGTTAGCGGAGGAATGAGAGGAGTTATCAAAAAACCCAAACTAACTTGATCTGATGGCTGCATAGGAGAACATAAATACCAAAAAATGATATTTCTAGCTCTTATAGTTTGGAAGATTTAGGTGGCTGCTCTGTCTGCGCTATCTTCGCTGTTTCTTTTCCGTTGGTAAAATAATTCACAGCATTGATGGATAATGCCATAGGCTGCGTACATGTTAAGTCCCAAGTCTATAACTTTTAAACTGTGGCTGTAGTGGCCCTAACATACATTTATAAAACAATTTACTGCTGCATAACTTCGCTGTTTCTTCTCCGTTTGTAATGTAATTTACAGCATCGATGGATAATTCAATAGACTACGTACATTTCAAATTACAAGTCTGTAGCTTTATTATTGTGACTGCAGTGGCACATCTATGCATTTTGAAAAAAATTGTCTCTTGCATTATCTTCGCTATTTCCAATTCAAATCATAAATAAATTATTAGCATCGGTGGAGAATACCATAGACTACGTACATGCCAAATTTGAAGTCTGTAGCGCAATTATTGTGGCTGCTGTGGCGTTTATAGTTTTCGAGATTTTTGAGGTAGGTGTAGATTTTTGATGATTCGCGGATGAAGGAGGCGAGTTATCAAAAGTTTGAAACAAACTTGATCTGCTTGCATTAGCTGACTACCTAAATCCGGAAAGGTTGTGTCTTTAGCTCTTGTAGTTGCTGAGATCTAGGTGTTCATACGGACGGACGGACAGACGGACAGACGGACAGACGGACAGACGGACAGACGGACGGACGGACATGGCTTAATCAACTCAGCTCGTCGTCCTGAGTCAGAATATATATACTTTGTGGGGTCTACCACGCTTCCTTCTGCCTGTTACATACATCTGTCAGTTGCCACTAAATTAATAGACCCTTTTACTTTTTTAAAGTACAGGGTCTAATTACATCATTTTACATATAACTTATTGAATTAAAATGATTTTATATTAATTTATTTATATATAAACCTATTAAAAATTTAATTTATAAAACATTAAAACAAAGTAGTTAATAGCTGTACACTTGCAGGACAGAGGAACAACAAATAAATTCTTTATTAAACTTGAACCAATTATCACATTTTTGGAATTTACATGAATTAAAATATATCTTTGATTGCGAAAATCTCATAAAAAGAAAAAACACCATTGAGCCAACAAAAAAAAACACCAGTGCCAAAATTGGCAAATATGTATTGTATCGATATATCGGGTGTTACCCACTTTTATAAGTAATATAATAAAAAAAATCAACACAAACATAATTTGCATCGTCTTGAATATTAAAAAAAAAATGAATAAATATTGTTGAATTATTTTGTGCATATAATTGAGCTGTAATCAACAAAAACGTTGCTTATCGAAGCAGCTTTGAAATATTATCGATAACTAACAAGTAGCTGTTTGCTATACGAACGATAAATTTGGCGACAAACGTTCAAAACGTTGCATTTGTTTTGTTGGCTATTTAAGTAATAATAACTAGTATTATTTATTGAGTATTATTAAGTTGGAACTGCAAAATGACGACAGCAGCGCGTCCTACGTTTGACCCCGCCCGCGGCGGCTCTGGGCGTGGCGAGAAGGATCTGAGCGCCCTTAGCAAGCAATACTCCAGTCGAGACTTGCCCGGCCACACGAATCTAAAATTCAGGTGAGGATTCAAAGCATTTTATTGCAATTCAATTGACGAATTTACGTGCAGGCAGACTGGCCAGGGCAGCAGCGATGAGCTGGGCAACCGGAACTTCGGCCAGGAGCTGGAGGAGCGCGAGGCACGCTGCAAGGCCCTGCCCTCCATACTGCGCAAGACGATCGAGGCGAACAGCAAAAAGAGGGCCAAATCCGAGAGCCAGGAGCAACAGGAGGAGTTAGCGGACAATCTTGATGCGGATGAGCCCATGGAGAACGGCAGCTCCGACTCCGACAGCGATTCGGATGACGATGACGCCGCCCTGCTGGCGGAGCTGCAGAAGATCAAGAACGAGCGCCTGCAGGAGGCGGCGCGCCGGGAGGCGGAGCGCAGGCAGAAGGAGCAGCGCATACGCATGGAGCACATTCTGTGCGGGAATCCCCTCATCAACTACGAACCGGGCACAGCTGCCGGATTTGGCAATCTAAAGATCAAGCGCCGCTGGAACGACGACGTCGTCTTCAAGAACTGCGCCCGATTCGCGCCAGAGAAGCAGACGCACTTCATCAACGATACGCTGCGCTCCGACTTCCACAAGAAGTTCATGGACAAGTACATCAAGTAGATAGCTTAGCTTAGGAGTATATATAAGCCCAGATTCAGGCGATATAAAAACTCATTCCAGTCTCTTGGATGAGAATTAAATAACTTAAAGGCACTGTATTATTTAGTATATCAAGTATTATCATTTAAATCGAAAAATAATTCATTAAGAATTCGTTATATAGATACATAGATATATATATTTGAAGACACATTTAATGTGCGAAATAATGCAATACATTTAAAACTTCTCCTTTCTCAGTTGCTCAGCCAACAAGACATTAAAATAAGTCTTTTTTTTAATAAACAAATTCATGCACTTCAAAAACAAGAAGCTCATGGACAAGTACATCTAGCAGATAGCTTAGCTTAGGAGTATATATAAGGCCAGATCCAGGCGATATAAAAACTCATTTCATTCTCAAGTTTATATATAAATTGAAGAATATTTCATTTAGTATTCATTATATATCTGTTAATTTAAAAACACATTTTATATGCAAGGTAATGCAACCCTTTTTATACCATATGCCCATTTGAAAAATGGGAAAAACAGGGTTAATAACTTTGTCAGAATGTATGTAACAGGCAGAAGGAGGCGTGGTAAACCCCACAAAGTATATATATTCTCGAGTTGATTTAGCCTTGTCTGTCTGTCTGTCTATATGAACGCGTCGATCTCAGCAACTATAAGAGCTATAGCAGCCGTTTTGGTAATTTTTTAAAGGTGTATACCATACGCAGAACAAGTTTTTTCAATTTTTGGATGCCACGCCAATACCGCGAACAACGGCCATAAATATAATAAATTGACCAATTTAAGACATATAAATCTATTTAAATAAATTCTTTCTTCTACGAACTGTGGAGATGATTAATATTTACCAATTCTACAAATGTCAATTAAATCGGTCCATTATTAAAAGAATTATGATTAATTAAAGTTGGTATTCGGAATATACATAAATTAAATTAGATTTAAAATATATTTTGAATAGAATACTGTACGAGCAAATTTTTATTTATATTGGTTTTTAAAAGTTC
This sequence comes from Hypselothyrea guttata, assembly GCA_035045125.1. Lineage (NCBI taxonomy): Eukaryota > Metazoa > Arthropoda > Insecta > Diptera > Drosophilidae > Hypselothyrea > Hypselothyrea guttata. The sequence continues at coordinate 251,829 of JAWNNJ010001770.1, read as the reverse complement.
ATGGAGTAGTTCATACTAAGTAGATAGCTTAGGATAAGACGCTAGATAATGCTTAATCTAGTCTCTTCTTGGATGAGCATCTGGTGTTTAAAAGTATTTAAAAGCATTGTGATATTTTGTATATCCATTACTCAAATCAATGGATATTTAATTGAAAACTCATTACCCATACTTTTATATCTTTTCAAAACATGCACTTTGAAATCGATGCCCTGCGTTCTGATTTTCAAATAATCTAGGCTTCGAATCGGTTTTTATCGATTAGGAGCGTAGCATCCAACATATACTTCTGTGTTTACAATGCGCTTTTCAGAATAGAGAAATTTAATAATAGAGAGTTTATATTCTGGATAACAAACTTCCATGTTTGATATTAGGCTTTTTATTTGGTTTTTATCGACTGCTGCTCCAAACATGTGAATTTTCAGAATGGGGTTCCAAGAATTAGTGCTCACGACAATAAAATTGTGTAAAACACACTTAAAACATGAAAATGCAGTATTTAATGACGGAATGACAAACTGAAGCAACCGATAAATTTATGGACTACGAATATGGTTGGTTGGGGAAACCCCGCTGTATTGAATGCTCTTTTCCATATGCTAACCAGAATGGACGGAGCAGATCAGTAGGACGGGCCGGACTGTCTTATACCCTGTGCCAAAGCTCGCGCTGCGCGCTCCCAAATACAGTAAAAAATGTATTTGAATATTTTACATATAATTTAATTTATTTATATTTTGTTTTTATTAACCGATTTCAATGCGCTTTTCAAGATAGTTAAATATAATAAAAAACCAGAGCTCGCGCTGCGCGCTCGCAAATACAGTTTATAATTTAAATATTTTAAATATAATTTAATTTATTTATAAAGAAATATATTGGCGCGCTTCGTTTCGTTTATATCTTTTGTGTTTATTAACTAATTTCAATGCGCTTTTAAAGATAGTTAAATATAAAAGAAGACAGCTTATGTTCTAAATAACAACATTCTTTGTTCAATATAACGCTTGCTGTTTAACTTTGTATGTTCAAATGTTCTCACAATCGCACAATTGCCCAGCAGCGTGCTTAGTATCGCCATCCCTCTCGCACACTATTCCAAGCGTAAGGCGGCTGGCTGCAACTGCGTGTGCATGTAATATTACGTCGCTTATATCTCCTTTGTTTATTAACCGATTTCAATGCGCCTTTCAGGACATTTAATTATTACACTAGAGAGTATATATTTAACAATAACAACATTCTATGTTTAATATTAAGCTTGTTTTTAAACTTATAAGTTCAACTATTGTGTAGCTTATATCTCCTGTGTTTATCAACCGATTTCAATGCGCTTTTCAGGATCGTTGAATATAATACTAAAGAGCTTATGTTCCAAATAACAACGTTCTATGTGTAATATATCGCTTGTTATTCAATTTTTTGTGTTGAAAATTCGAGGTTATGTCGGTTTTATTGAGTTTTGGGCGCGAAGGGGGCGTGGCATCAACGATTTGAAATAAACTTGATCTGCGTATTGAATACACCTACTGATAGCAACCAAAACGGTTTCTCTAGCTTTCGCAGATTCCGAAATCGACGCGTTCATACAAACGGACATCGCCGAACCGACTCTGCTCGTCTCTCTTATCAAGAATATATATACTTTGTGGGGTCTGCCACGCCTCCTTCTGCCTGTAACATACGTTCTGACAAACTTTGTCATTAACCCTGTTTTTCCCATTTTTCAAATGGGCACAGGGTATAAAAACCAGACACAACTTTAAAACGTGAGAAATCAAATGCATTTAATGAGAGAATGACAAACTGATGCAACTGTTAAACTTATGGACTACGATTACAGTACGATTATGGTTGATTGGGGGAACTTCCGGTGTGGGGCTCAGTTGTCCTCCTCGGTCTCGGCGAGGATGGTGCGGATCTTGAGGAGCAGCTCCTTCTTGACGGGGTCGGGGACGAGGGTGCGCGCCTTGGGCGTTATCTCGGCTATCAGCTGGTCGACGCCGATGCCCCCGTTGCCCCCGCTGGCGCCCTTCTCCTGCAGCAGGTTCCTGCATAGCAGACGCACCTCGTCCCGCCAGCCGCATTCCGTGAGGCGGTTGCAGAGCAGATCCTTGATCTTGGAGCGATCGCCCGACATGATGGTGTACTGGTCCACTGTGTGGGACACTGTCATGCCCACCGGATCAATCGTGGTTGTGCTTCGACGCCTTTCCTTGCTGGCTGAACAAAAGTTTCGCTTTTTGTTTGTTGCTTTCGGCAGAATTAATCGTGATGGGATCTGAAAGCGCACAGCAGTTATCGACGCTATCGAGTTATCGCCTGGCAGTGTTGCCAGCTAGGGCTACATTTGTCATCTGTTTTGTCAGATGAGGCACTGTTATAGTGATGTTAGCCGACTGTTAAGTGTGGAGCAGACGTTGTGCGGTTGCAACACTGCGTCTGGCAAATTGTTATCGAATTGTGATAACTGCGCCGGCAGCGTGTGCCCTTTAAATACCCTGCAAATTATAACCAACATTATTTCGATATTCGGTTTTTGATGCAATTATGTATATAATTAATCAACTCATCTACACAAAAAATTTCATAATCTAATTCAACGTATTTGCCTGTCAAATATTTCGTAAGCGCCACATTTAATGCGAAATTCGAACGCGTTCTCGCGAAAAAAACGTTCTCCTGTAAAATTTGCTTTTGCTGCTTACGATTTTTACGCGGGAAGGGATCGATATTATATTCTTGATTTAATAATTACGCAATATTTAATTTTTTTTGTTAATTTATTTAATGTCAACTACGACCAGTCGACAGGGACTTTGAAAAAACAAATTGAATATAAATAAAGTATATTATTGAAAAATGTAAAAAATTAAATTAAAAGTTTAATAGATAAAAATATAAACTGAAATTAAAAAATTAAACGATAAAAAGAGAGCTTTAGAACTTGCCTAAAACAAAGTTTATTATGGTATAAAATGGCATGCACAATTAATGATTTATTTATTTAAAGTCAACTATAACCAGTTGACAAGGAACTTAAATAGAAAAATTAAAATTAAGCTTAAATTTATATTAAAGAATTAATTTAGTTTAATTTAAATAAAAAGCTAAATACAAAGATAAACGTAATCTGGGGATAAATACTAAAATATTAAAAAATTAAATTAAATAAAAAGAAAAAAGATCCAGCATTTGCTGCATGTAATGAGGAAAACCCAATAAACCCCCATTAGACCAAGAAAGTTGGAATACTTTTGTTGCAGTGTTACACTTTTTATATACCGCAGATATTTTAATTAGAATCTAAAATTTAGCCTGTAAAAATATTTATAAAATGACTTTATCCAAACTGTGCTCTATAAGCGATGGCACAATATCGATAGGCTGTCTATCGATGCTGTCGATCGCTGCATCGATGCCTTCGGTCCGAATACTCGCTCTCTGAACTGTCATAAATAGCAGAGGCAACTCTGTTACTCCCTCAGACAGATAGGAATTGAAGGCAAGAACAGTGGTTACATATATAATGTGATTAAGTTTAATTTATTTCTTACACATAGACACACTGACACACACACACACCGTAAAAATTTTTGTTAAACAATAAACATTTTTGTTAATTTTTCGTTTGATTTTTCCGTTTATATGCGATATGATTTGAATATGTAATAGTACTATTTAAACGCCCAGTAAAACAGTTAAATTCTAGTGACGTTCTAGCGCTTTTTGCCGGTACAGTCGTACAAGAAATGTGGTAAGGTCGCACACACACACGCAAATGCCGCTGCCCATGTGTGTGTGTGTACGAAAACAAAATGGTGGTGACCTATTAATAAGTTTGTTTTATTTCGCGATTTATCTTGGGTTTTATAAAGTTACTAATACAAATTGGAATTAAATTCGATGCGTTGCAATTCAAAGACTTTTGAGAGTGTGTGTGACGGCAAGAAAACTCAAAATTGTTATTAATTTATTTATATTTGCTGACACGTTGCCCGTGATTTTGATTTTTATACCCTGTACCCATTGAATGGGCAAATGGGTAAAACGGGTTCAATAACTTTGTGAGAGTGTATGTAATTTTATTGTTTATTAATTTCTGCCTTTTCTCTCTTCCAGGAGGCCACAAATAAATAGGGTAAAGGACTCTGGTTGAAGCTAGCTTTAGAAAACGATTTGCACTCAAAGAAACGCGGGCAAGCCGTTTACTGAAGTAGCGTAACGTAAAATCCAATCAAATTCACAAAAAAAAAATAGCGTCAGTAATATGAAAAAAGATGAAAAAATAAGCAAAAAAGAAGTATTTTTAACGCTTGAACATTCGCAAATAAAAACAGATACAATGATTGTTTGAACGGTGGTAGGAATTGTATCTCTCGGATGCCCGTCTGTCGTCCTTAGAGAAAAGAACACGATATAGACCCAATAGCTCTAGAGTTAGGCAACAATATAATAACAATAATAATAATAATAATAATGAAAATATAAACAAAATATACAGACAAGCCAATGTAACGTTGTACAAGCCGAAAAATCATTACATTTAAGAAAAAAGGCGTGTAGAATGTTGCAAAAAAAAATAAAGTAACGTAAATATTTCGCTTTTTAGATATGTGCACGTTTTACGTGCCGAACGTAACGTAATATCCTTCGATCTATCAATATATATGCATTGTAACGTCTTACGAGCCTTAACAAAGTGCGTTTTTAGCATCAATTCAACGAAATTCTTAATTTACAGCGCAAACAATCTGCCATTTTGCATCGTTTGTTGCATGCATGTGAAGAGTACACACTATATACTGCTGTCTCGCTCTAGGCGCTGAATGACGCCGAAAGAGCGCGCTATAACTGTTGCTGTCCCGCTTCTTTCCGTGCAGGGTACAGTAGACCGCAGGCTGCTTCATGTCAACAATATATTTTAACCATAAATTATGAGAATAAAGTTAAACTGGCATTCCGATTTAAATTATCTTGTTTTCTTGTATTTAAAATAACACTTCCGGCCGCCATGTTGAAACAAACATGTATGTGCATGCACAGCAGAACTGCATTAAGTTGGCTGTGGCTGTTGGCATATGGTAGCTTTTAGCTTGGTTCGTGTCTTGGCTGATAGGCAGCACTGTGGTGGTGGCGTGTCGATTTTTTGTGTGGGTGTTATCGATTAGGCATGTAAGCATCGATATTTTCAAATTGTTGCCTTTGAAATTCAACACTTTGTTTTACCGATATTAATGCAGCTTTTAACTATAATTATAAATATATTATATTACGAATTATAATTGTTGATAAATTATTATTTTTATAAATAATGCATTCACTACTGTTGAGGTGCTAAGCTTTTTAGCGTTTGTTTGCAATTTGTTCGAATAATGCACATGTATAAACTTGTTTAGTTGTAAATACTTACGATATGTAGCGCAGTCGACGTATTATTATTATTATTATTATTTTTATTGTAGCTTTGCCGATGTAAGCAGAACAACAAAACAACAAGAAATATATAGCGTAATACCGACGTGCGTATCCAGCGATAGCCGATCAGATACTGATCACGAAGTGCATTAGCAAAACCGTACGATCGTAAGCAAGTTCTAACGTGACGTAAGCGTTACGTTAGATGTTCATCTACGTTCATTACGTTAGCAATAATATTATTACCTATAAAATCAAACACTTTTTAACTGATTTGACTGCTGCTAATTTCGACAAGTGCAATTATCAATATTTATATACATACATATATTCTGTATATTCAATAAACCTAATTTTTGGCTTTCGCCAAATTTGGCTGTTTTTTATGCGAATTAGCTAGAAAAATTGTGAAGCTCCAGAAAGCGGGAATTTTAGCTTTTTAACTTAATAAATTTTTAAAATTAAGCTCTTTAGTCTTTTTTTGTTTTACAGAAAAAAACCATTAGGTGAAAAAATTGTAATTTTCGGGAAGCGGAAATTCAAGCTTTTTAAAAAATATTAAGTTTACAGTTTACAAGCGCCGTGTATCTCCATAAAAAGCGGAGCAACATATTTTCTTCTCACGCTCTGTGTATTAAAGATAGGATAATGAAATTTTGATACAACATAGATTATTAACCAACGAACATTACTGCATCATTAACTTAAAAAACGCGTTTTTGAGTTATGACACTCTTCTGGTAAATGAGCGATATATTCTTGATTAGGAAAACGAGCTTAGTCGATTTAGCACTGTCTGCCTGGCTGTCTGTCTGTATGAACACTGACATTTCGGAAACTATAAAAGCTAGATCAGCCGTTTTGCTCATTTTTGAAAGGTGTGTACCATACGCAGATCAAGTTTATTTAAATTCTTGCAAAAATCCGTCTACAATGAACATAAATAGAATATTTTCCCCAATTTAAGAGAAACAAATCTAGCTACCTAAATTCTGTTTTTAGTAGTTGGTAGGATGCCACGCCCTTTTACGCCCGTATCGATAAAAACCAAATAACAAACGTAATATTGAACATAGCAGGTATTATCCGGACTATTGACTCTCTTCTATTATATTTAACAATCCTGAAAAGCGCATTGAAATCGGTCAATAAACACAGGAGATATTAATGAAACAATGCAGGCGCGGCCATTGAAGCTGGCACTCATTACAAATGAAGAAGAAAAAGCATGGCTGCTTCGTGTGAAAGTTTAATAGAATTCATTTAAAATATAGGCTACAGGGTATTCTACAGTCTGGCCCGTCCGACTGATCTGTCCCTTCCAAATATTTTGATTTGTTAGCTTTTTTATTGTTGAAAAAGCTTGGCAGCACTGTTTACGATCAGAAATAGCGCAAATGCAAAAATTCGTATTATCGATGTATCGTTAATCGGATTACGGAACACATCGATACCTCGTGCTAGGACCAACGTCGTTGTGCGATGCATCGATAGTTTGGTTGGTTTTCAGTTGGATTTTATCGATAGCCACACACTAACTAAGCTGTTTTTTTTTTGGCTTTTTTAATGTTGAAAAAACTTGGCAACACTGTTGACGATTGGAAATTGCGCATTGCATAAATTCGTATTATCGATGTAGCGATGATCGGATTACAAAACACATCGATAGTTCGAGCACAAAGCAACGTCGCTGTGCGATGCATCGATGGCTGAGTTGGTTGGATTTTAGCTGGCTATCGATAGCAACAGTCGTGCAGAGCTGCCAGATGTTGCGCTCAGTAGGAAATCGCGTCGCGTCGCAATATTGTTGAAATTAAAGTCAAATTCCAAATTCCACAAACTAAATAATAAGATAAAATCCAGCTAATCTAATGCCACAAAGCGACGCCGTTGCATGGCAGGAGCAAAATTGTGGAAAAGCAGAAAAGCGAGCGCTGCTGCAGCTGTTTGTATGTGTGTGCGTATATATGCATATGTGCATGTGTGTGTGTGTGTTGCCTTGATTTTGTGTCATAGTGTGTTGAACTACATATATACGTGTGTACGTATGTATGTACCAAGTGATTACAAATGCTTTTGTCTGCAAGAAATCAAGGAAATTAATTTGCGTAACAAGTATATATATATATATAGATATATATAAGTATATATCTGTATATATGTAGCGAGTGCAATAAGTTAAAGTTAAGGCTGTTCCAATTGGAACATGCCATGTATATGTGTGTGCGCGTGTACGTGTGTGTGTTTGTGTGTGAGAGTTCATGCACACACATGCATAGCTACATACGTGTTACACACATACGCACACAGAGATACTAAGAGAGAAAGAGAGAGAGAGCGAAAGAGACATGTGTGTGTGTGTGTGTATGTATGTAGACTTGTTTTGTTAGGCTCTCAGTGCCTGTTGTTGTTTTTGTTGTTGGTGGCTTGAACTTTTTGTTTTATTTTATTTTATTTTGTATTTATTTTGCTATGGCGTTTTAAATTTGCAGCCAATTGCGCCATACATATGTACATGCATGCATGTAAATATGTATGCATGTCAATATGCAACAAAGCACAAAATGCAGTAAAAACAACAACAAAAGAGAGAGAGGGAGAAAAAATATCAACAATGTTGCAAGCGCTGCAGGTGCATGAACCAGCAGCGTGAACTAGTTCCGCTTCGTTCCAATTGGAGTTGCTCGCATTGGATTGGCTGTTATTGTTTTGGTTTGTGCCAAGGTTGCCACACCTGCGCATCTTGGCACCAAAACTGGTGTTTTTTTTATTGTTTTTATTTAATTCTATTTCATTTTAATATTACATAAAAGTTCTGCCAAACATTATTTAGCTTTGATTATGCAGTTGCAATTTTTCGTTTTTTATTTGTTTTTTCTGCAGCTGGCAACCATGGCTGTAATTGCATTATTTGCACAGCTGTTTGCATAAATGCATGTGTGTGTGTGTTTGCGCGTGTGTGTGTATGCAGCACACCAAAAAAATTACATAAAATTGCGAACAATTTGCAACAGTTTTGTGCGTGTGTGCGTGCGTGCTTGCGTGTGTGTGTGTGTGTGTGTTTATGCTTTAATAACAATACATACATACATACATACAGACAAGAGTTTTGTTTGGCTCAGTTACAGCGAAGGTCAAGTGACACACATACATACATGCATACAAATGTATGTACATACATATTTATGCATGAGCATAGCCCACATACATACATACATACATATTATGTTGTGGCTTTGTAACTGCCTTTGTGTGTATGTTTGATTGTGTGTGTATGTATGTATATACGATAACTTTTGCATTTTCTGTTATTTTTCGCAGTGTTAAATACGCAGTAATCAGCAAATAGCCAAACAACAACAAAGCCAGCGAAACTAGCGCACAGCCCAAACGACAGACGGAGAGCGAGGGAGAGAGAGAGCGCAGTGAGAGAGCGAGACAGCAGATACCACCAAAGCAGCAACAACAACAGCAAACGTAAGGCCAAGGCAACCCCCCCCCCCCCCTCCCACCCAAAAAAAACCCTATACCATCATAACAATTCCCATTAAGCATGGTAAATTGTCTGTTGCATATCTTTGCTGTTTCTTATTCGATCTTATTGTGATTCACGGCATCGAAGGCGCAAGCTGTGAGCTACGTAAATGTCTAATTGCGAGTCTGTAGCTTAAAAATTGTGACTGCTGTGTTTTTTTGCGTTTAGCGGGGGAAGTGGGTAAGATTGCAATGTTTCTAAACAAACCTGATCTGCTTGTTGCATAGAAGAACCTAAATACCAAAATTGGTATTTCTAGCACCTGTAGTTTGCGAGTTCTAAATATACGGACGGACAGTCTGACGGTCGGACAAACAATCTAACGATCGCTCGTGTACTATACTGACTAGAGCTGCAAAACTATTGATCTCAAATTCGATCTTATCGATGGTTTCAGAACTGTCCGATATATCGATGTTTAATTTTCAACATTGAACTTACTTGGAGTAATACCCTATTACACATCAATTCTTACCATTTTAAAACAAAAATTCCATTTTTTCAAGGGGGTAGGTTTAAAATTTTCGCAAAAATTCAAAAAAAGTATTTTTTTATTTATCATTTAAATTTTAGTTTCGCACTCAAATGATTGAGAAATAAACATTCCGCTTGAAAATCGGTTGAGTTTTGGTAAAGCTATGCGCAGTCAAAGTTTAGCAAAATTTCCCTATGATACTAATATTGGCCCTAAAATTTACCAAATATTGGGCATTCTTTTGCAATACAATTCGTCAATTCTTACGAATTTAAAACATTACTTTTTTTTAAAACAATAATTTAATTTTTTTTAAATATACAGTAAAATCCGGTTATAACGACGACGCTTATAGCGTCCGTCCGGTTATTGCGACGAAAACTCGATGGCTTGGTTGGTCCCCATACAAACTTATAACGTCTCCGCTTTTAGCGTCAAACCGCTTAGACCGACGAGATTTTTCACAATTCAACCGGATATTGCGACGTGCCGGACAAAAAAAAAAACTTTAAAGAGGAAAATTTGATTTCTTTAACAATGCTAAAAGAAGCAAACAAAATCATGGATTTTGTGTTTTTTCAATACGAAAAAGAAACAAAATCGTGGACTTTGTCTTCCGGATATAACGACGTAAAATCGTCGGTCCCTTGAAAGTCGCTATAACCGGATTCTACTGTATAAAATTTTTTGTTTTGATTAAAAAATTCATTTGTTTTATTTTAAAACCTATTACGAACATGGCATCCATAAAATAAAAAAAAAAATATTTTTTTATGCTCCTTTCGGATAGTGCGTCTTCCGGATATACCGACGTAAAATCGTCGGTCCCTTGAAAGTCGCTATAACCGGATTCTACTGTAGTTTAAAATAGTAAAATCGATGTTATAATGATGTATCGTTGTTATTTGTTTTAAACATCAAAGTTGAAAACATTCGATGTACTCACTATCGATTGTTTTGCAGCCTTAATATATATATATATATATTATATTCTTCTGCACTAACTCAGACCTAACTAACTAACTAACTAACTCAGACCTTTTTACACTTTTTCGAAATACAGGGTGCAATAAATAAAAGCAAACGTCAGCGATGGACTCGGATAACGAAAACGATTTCCAGGACAACGTGGACTCGGGCAATGTGTCGTCGGGGGACGACGGCGACGACGACTTCGCCATGGAGGTGGACATGCCCAGTTCGATGGAGCGCCAGCTGGACACCGATGATCATCAGTACAAGGTGCTGACCACAGATGAAATAGTGCAGTATCAGCGGGAGATTATCGACGAGGTTAATCGGGTGCTAAAGGTGAGTCACATTAGCAACGGCCTATTGGCTATTTATACACAATATACGAATATATATATTGGTATATATTCCTGTACGTTAGTTTGTTCCCACAAGCACAGATGCGAGCACTTTTAACTGCATTTCCACTGATAACAGAGGTGCGTCAGTCGCATAAACAAAACTTAATACGGATAGAATAAATATTGGTTCTTCCGCTGTATCGGTTTATGTTGTTGTTGAGAGAAAAAAAACCGAAATATAATCGCATTTGGAAGGCGGAATATAATTTCAGCAGCAATGCTTTTTAGTTTTTTTGTCGAGAGAGAAAGAGAGAGGGCGATGGGGATAAAGTCTGCAATATTGTTTCCCTGATAACTTCTGCGTTTATTAACCGATTGCAATGCGCTTTTCAGCATAGAGAAATCGAATGATAGAGAGTATATATTTTGGATAACAAACTTCAATATTATTCGGTTTTTTATCGATTAGGGCGTAATTGGGGCGTGGCATATAATACTTGAAATAAACCCGAACTGCGTATGGTATACATCTATCTGCATTCCGAAAATAGCTGCTGCAGCTCTGATAGTTTCTGAGATCTTAGTTTATTGAAAAGTTTGTACAAAATTATGAATCCCCTTTTTACCCATTTTCAATGGGTACAGGATATAATTAGGATTGTAAATCAAATAGTTGACGCACCTATGCGTTCTACGATCACACACATGCCTATATCCATTATCCAACTTTTCAGTAAACTTCTGCGTCATGGAATTCAATACAGTCCAATTTGTTGCTTCCGGATTTTGAGTAAACCCATACTGAAGTTTATTGTTTTATTGGGATAACAACCCGGTATTCTAAACTAGCTAAATTTTTTCTTTAGCTGTTACTTACGCTACAAATCAATAATTTAGAAATGTTTCTTATCGATTATCGTGAATTTAAAATTATCCTGATTAAAATGATGGTATTAAAGCATAAACATTGCATGAACTTTAGTTCGTTGAACTATCGATAAGCAATAATTGCTTGAAATAACTGATACTCATCGAAATGGGAAAATTAGTGACCTGACAATCGCTGTTTAAAGTCTACTTCAATGCGATAATTATCGATGTGTTCAATAGCCGATTTCTAAGAGCGCTAAATGTGGGTTTTTTTGTATTGGATGAACTGGGTTGTCATTTGGATGATAGGAGAAATTTGTACTCGTGGAAAAAGGCAATGAAATAAAATTATAAAATGGGCTATAATGAGTTGATCATTATTCAATGGTTATTAATTATTAATGAAATAAATTTGTCTTTATTAACAGCTGCCGACGCCCATAACACGAATACTGCTGAATCAATTCAAGTGGGACAGGGAGAAACTGCTGGAGAAATACTTTGAGGGCAGCGAAGACAATACGGAAGAGTTTTTCAAATGCGCACACGTCATCAATCCGTTTAACAAGCCATCCGAGTCAGTGCAGCAAAAGGTAAACCCCATTATCCGATACGCCAAGAGCTATATAACCATATACCATTCATATATCTCCTTTAGACTACACGAAGCCAGCGCGAAGAATGCGATATTTGTTTCTCACTGCTGTCGCCAGACGTAAGTAGCTCTATATATCGAGCCCTTCCGCAAAAAGATCGTAAGCGACATATCTACATAATTAACCAATTTATCTACACAAAAAATTGCATATTCTAATTTAAAGTATTGACTAAGATATCAGCCTGTCCAATATATCGTAAGCGCCACATTTACTGCGCATTTCGAACGCGTTCTCGCGAAAAAAAAACGTTCTTCTGTAAAATTTGCTTTTGTCGCTTAAGATTTTACCGCGGGAAGTGCTCAAAACATTATTATTTATCGATAAATATTGACTAATGATCGATTAATATGTTTGTAGTCCATGACTGGCCTGGAGTGTGGTCATCGGTTTTGCCTGAACTGCTGGCGCGAGTATCTGACAACGAAAATCGTTACAGAGGGCCTGGGCCAGAAAATATCGTGCGCCGCGCACGGCTGTGATATTTTGGTGGATGATGTGACCGTTACGAAGCTGGTGCCCGATTTGCGGGTGAAGGTTAAATATCAGCAGTTGATAACCAATAGCTTTGTGGAATGCAATCAGCTGTTGCGCTGGTGTCCGTCCGTCGACTGCACCTATGCGGTTAAGGTGCCGTATGCGGAATCGCGTCGTGTGCATTGTAAATGCGGTCATGTCTTCTGCTTTGCCTGCGGCGAGAACTGGCACGATCCGGTGCAGTGTCGCTGGCTCAAGAAATGGATTAAGAAATGTGACGACGACTCGGAGACGTCCAACTGGATAGCAGCCAATACCAAAGAGTGTCCCAGATGCAGCGTTACCATTGAGAAGGACGGCGGCTGCAATCACATGATCTGCAAGAATCAAAACTGCAAGCACGACTTCTGCTGGGTCTGCCTCGGCTCCTGGGAGCCGCACGGCTCCTCCTGGTACAATTGCAATCGCTACGATGAGGATGAGGCGAAAGCGGCACGCGATGCTCAAGAAAAGCTTCGCTCCTCACTAGCCAGGTAAGAATTCGATACGGTATATGCCATAGTAAACATTGCAGCGTTGTTCTCAACTGGCGACGTCTCTTCGCAGATATTTACATTACTACAACCGCTACATGAATCACATGCAGTCCATGAAATTCGAGAATAAGCTGTATGCGTCGGTTAAGCAGAAAATGGAGGAAATGCAGCAGCACAACATGTCGTGGATAGAGGTAAACGAAACGAACACAATTGTTTAAATCTTATTGTAACTTGATTAGAAAGCTTAAACAAAGCGTCGTTTTGTCCGTTTAAATCAGAGGTGCCACTCCATAGCTCTCTCTCGCTGCTCTTCAGTATCTGCAGTTTCTCTTTCTTATGGAGTGAGCCAGCTCGTATGTGTTAGAGCTCTGCCTCGTACGCAAAGCAAATACAAGAACAATTGCGTGTATTTTCCCATTCCGCTTATTTGCTGCCCATGCCGCGACACATCGTCGCAGCTTGTGAGCTCGCGAGTTAGTTTTCTTGAAATTTTATGCGCTTTGTTGTTAAGTTGTACAATTTCATTCATTAAGAGAAATCAATTCTGTTTTTTCATTTTCATTAAATCAAATTAATATAAATATAGATCATTTGTTGTGTAGATTTTAAGTTTATATTTCTTGATTGAAATGAAAATGTTTATTTTCTTTCCTAAATTGGATTTTTCGGGCATCTCATTGAAAATATGCACTTATTAGACCCTGTACTTTAAAAAAGTAAAAGGGTCTATTAGTTTAGTGCAAATGACAGCTGTGTGTAACAGGCAGAATGAAGCGTGATAGACCCCACAAAGGACAACGAGCTGAGTTGATATAGCCATGTCCGTCTGTCCGTATGAACACCTAGATCTCAGCAACTAAAAAACATAGAGACACAGTTTTTTGAAATGCAGGTTCTCTATTATCGTACGCAGTACAAGTTTGTTTTAGATTTTTGATATCTCGCCTCCTTCATCCGCGAATCATCAAAAAACTACACCTATCTCAAAAATCTCGAAAACGATAAGCGTTACAGCACCCACAATAATAGCGCCACTGACTTTTAATTTGGCATTTACGTATTCACCGATGCTATATGATTATTTATGATTTGAAATAGAAATAGCGAAGATATGCAAGAGACAATAATTTTCAAAATGCGTATATGTGCCACTGCGGCCACAATAATAAAGCTACAGACTTGCAATTTGGCATGTACGTAGCCTACAGAATTATCCGTCTTTGTTGTGAATTACATTACAAACGGACAAGAAACAGCGAAGTTATGTAACAGACAATTCTCCTATTAATGTATGTAAGTGCCACTCCAGCCACAGTTTAAAAGCTACAGACTTGGGATTTGGCATGTATGCATCCTATGGCATAATCCATTGATGCTGTGAATTACATTACGAACGGGAAGGAAACAGCGAAGATAGATCAGACAAAGAAACCACCTAGATCTTGCAGACTATAAGAGTTAGAAATACTATTTTTTGGTATTTAGGTTCTCCTATGGAGCAATCAGATCAAGTATGTTTAGGTTTTTCGATACCTCCTCTCATTCCCCCGCTAACCGAAAAACCAATTTAGCAACAGTTTGCAGTTAAAAAGCATCAGTTTTCAAGCTAAAGATTTAGTATATGGCATGTACGTAGTCCATGACAATCTCCATCGATGCTGTGAATTGCATTACGATCGGATAAGAAACAGCGAAGAAAACACAAAGTACCGGGTCTCCTACAGTCGGTTACGTCCGACTGTAGCTCCGTCCTTACTGGTTTTTTTTGTTTTTTTTTTCAAAAAAATGCTGTGTTGGTGTTTTGATTTGTGTGTATTGGTGTTTGCTCTGCCCATAAACAGCGTTTGGGTTAAGATAAACAGCTTAAAAAGTGTCTGAAAAGGTAATCTAGGGATATTCCCAATCGTGCTGCATTCGTCCGCACAATCAGAAATGTGAGTCATATCCCTATTTGAGGGTTATCACTGATTATTACTGATAGCAACGAGACACCCAAAACCAACAGCAACAATCTCTCTCTCACAATTTTAAACAGTCGGAATCGTAGTTTAAAAATATCTATGTAAGAGTCTTGATTCTTTTTATTTTTTTGTCTGTACTTTAGAAAGGGAAAGTCTGCAATATTGTTTCCTTAATAACTTGTGTGTGTATTCCCTGATTTCAACGCGCTTTTCAGGATAAATAATAATAATATTGGAAGCGCACTACTCCGACTAACAACCTTCTATGTGCGATATTACGTTTGTTATTCGGAGTGTAGTAATAGAGTAGGAATTCGTAGTCTGGACTGTTGATTCGTATATTAATCCGAGTTAATTTTTATGCTGCACAGGTTCAATTCCTGAAGAAGGCTGTCGATATACTCTGCCAATGTCGTCAGACGCTGATGTACACGTACGTGTTTGCGTATTATTTGAAAAAGAACAATCAATCGATGATATTCGAGGATAATCAAAAGGATTTGGAGTCGGCAACGGAGAAACTGTCGGAATATTTGGAACGTGATATTACATCCGAAAATCTGGCTGATATTAAACAGAAAGTGCAGGATAAATACAGGTGAGTCGCAAATTGACTATCAGCTATAGTAGAAAAGTGATTTATCCTATTATTCGATTTCAGATATTGTGAGAAACGTTGCACCGTACTGCTCAACCACGTGCACGAAGGATACGAAAAGGATTGGTGGGATTATACAGAATGACGCGAGTCCTGGCTGGATAACTAAGGCAGGCAGTGGTAGGGCAGGCGGTCTGTCGGTCTGTCGGTCATGTGTAACTAGCAACTGGCTGATGAATAGATAACGCATAACACCTAACGCATAACAGAGAACAGATAGCAGATAACAGATAACAGATAACAGATAATACATAACAGATAACAGATAGCACATAGCAGTAAGCAGAAATTAATTAGCAGTTAATTGATAAGCAGCAAGATGATAATTGATAATTGATAACAGCAAGATGAACCGATTTGTCAACCAATTAATACACAAATCAATCGAGAAATCTATAATAATTATAACATTCAAGTGTAATAATAATAACAATAAAACACACAATCGCAAACGCAAACACAGACGAGGCAAGCTCAAGTCGCAGTTCAAGCAAATAACAAACAATCGAGAATGCAAAACAATGCTAATGATAATATATGTATGAAACTTTCAATTCAAGAGCCGCAGCTAAACTCAGAAATAAGCGAATCAAATTATATTCAACTCATGCTATATATATATATATGTATATGTATATTTCATCCCCGTCGCCCGCGCTTCATAAAGCCATAGGCAGAGCTGCAGTGTCTGCAGTTGGGACTTCCCCCATTATACACATAGAACAAAAACCCAGTTAGAAGCCACACAGCATATATTGCAATATATAGAAATAAAACGAATTGAAAAATTGTAAATCTAATTCTAGCATAGTTTTTCAAATTGTATAAAAATTTATTTAGAGTGCCTCTTTGCTATTTTCAATTTGCCTAGATTTCAATAATTTTGTTTTAGTTGTTATTTAAGAACAAATTGTGCTCAGCACTTGCATGTTATATTGTCCAATTGTTTATAATGCCAACATTTTATTAGTTTTTAGTTTAAGTTTAATAGTTTTGGTTTTTTTCTTTCCATGTGTCGAATAAAATTCTAAGCTGTATAGTTATGCGCTTTTACCACAAAATACGAGTACATTATTTATTTATGATCAGAACAAAAATCAAGCTTTTCTTGTTTTCTTGTTGTTTGCAATATGTTTTAAAAA
Organism: Hypselothyrea guttata; assembly: GCA_035045125.1. Lineage (NCBI taxonomy): Eukaryota > Metazoa > Arthropoda > Insecta > Diptera > Drosophilidae > Hypselothyrea > Hypselothyrea guttata. The sequence continues at coordinate 234,782 of JAWNNJ010001770.1, read as the reverse complement.
AAGCATGTATTATGTATGTAAATGCAATATATAAATTTGTAATAAATATTAAAAAAGCAAGAAATCCAGTTGTATGTAAATGTTAACGCCTCCTGTCCATATACGCCCACTTAGACTATATATTCTATCTGTACTATCAAGCAATTCCTGTGTTAACTTCCAATCTGTACTGAAAACATAGTCTGCCTTACTGCTAACTACAAATTATACATACATTATAGCGATTCGACATGCCACAGTGTCTCTCCCAATGTCGAATTCGAAATAGAAATTGAAATAATTGTACATAAACCCAATAGTTGAGAATTGTTAATGGTTTCTCCTGCCGCTGCTGCTGCTGCCCCTCCCCTCATCTTCCTATCACTTCATCCAACCGTATATGTATGTATGTATGTGCTATCCATAATACCAACAATAAAATGTATAACAAATCGTAAGCAAAAATAAAAAATAAAAATCAAACAAACCACACACTAAACACTCTTAAAAACGCTGTAAAAAGTTTAAAAGTTGTTCCAGTCGATACCAAGCAAGCAAAACAAAAAACCAGAAAATAACAAAAACAAAAAAAAATAATAAAAAATAAATTAAAAAAAATCTGCAAAAACTGCTAAAAAGACAATGCTGTAAAAATTATAAAAAAAAAACTATGTATGTATAATTATTTAAAGAACAAATGTTGCGTATTAGTGAAAATAAAATTATAAATTAAATAAAGTATAATAATTGAATTTAAAACGCACGGCACGCCAAATGCAGTTAGGTTCCCTCTAGGCTCGATCTTTATAAAAACTCAACATTCATACAAAAATTAAGTTTGTTATAGGGAAAAATGATTTGAAACTCGGGACTAAGATAAGCTTTGAATTATTCAGATGGATTCGTTGACGGTCACAGTTAGTTGGTGCCTTCGGAGAGGTCTGATGAGAATGTTTGACAATTTGGAATGCTGCTCAACTAGCTAATACCCTGTGCGAATTTTTTTTTTAATATCAATATTAATATATCACATGCTATGCTTTAGTTTTAGCTACTTTGCTAGAAATTAGCTATAATTTCTGCGTTTCTTTTGCATTTGCTATCAAGCTTTGCTCGTTGTTGGCTAGATTAATAAGATGGATTGCTAAATGACATTTTCTTTTATTCAATATATGTATAATTATTATTGAACTATTAACGTTATTGAAGCAACTAAAATGATTCACTGTGGTAAGTAAATTATGCAGCTTTCTCTCGAGCTGATTTCTCTCTAGCTGAGTATAAGATATATTTATGTATAGATGTGTGTTTATATAATTAACGTTAATTCTGGCGAAAAATCAAGAGATCACTTCACAAAATAAACATTAGATAAGTCGCGTGTACGCTTGATCTACAGCTGTAAAGACAGATACAGATTCAAATGCAGATGCAGATACAGATACAGATACAGATGCAGATACAGATACAGATACAGATACAGATACAGATACAGATACAGATACAGATACAGATACAGATACAGATACAGATACAGATACAGATACAGATACAGATACAGATACAGATACAGATACAGATACAGATACAGATACAGATACAGATACAGATACAGATACAGATACAGATACAGATACAGATACAGATACAGATACAGATACAGATACAGATACAGATACAGATACAGATACAGATACAGATACAGATACAGATACAGATACAGATACAGATACAGATACAGATACAGATACAGATACAGATACAGATACAGATACAGATACAGATACAGATACAGATACAGATACAGATACAGATACAGATACAGATACAGATACAGATACAGATACAGATACAGATTCAAATGCAGATGCAGATACAGATACAGATGCAGATACAGATACAGATACAGATGCAGATACAGATACAGATACAGATACAGATACAGATACAGATACAGATACAGATACAGATACAGATACAGATACAGATACAGATACAGATACAGATACAGATACAGATACAGATACAGATACAGATACAGATACAGATACAGATACAGATTCAAATGCAGATGCAGATACAGATACAGATGCAGATACAGATACAGATACAGATGCAGATACAGATACAGATACAGATACAGATACAGATACAGATACAGATAGATACAGATACAGATACAGATACAGATACAGATACAGATACAGATACAGATACAGATACAGATACAGATACAGATACAGATACAGATACAGATACAGATACAGATACAGATACAGATACAGATACAGATACAGATACAGATACAGATACAGATACAGATACAGATACAGATACAGATACAGATACAGATACAGATACAGATACAGATACAGATACAGATACAGATACAGATACAGATACAGATACAGATACAGATACAGATACAGATACAGATACAGATACAGATACAGATACAGATACGATAGATACAGATACAAATACAAAGTGTTATTTCCTGCCAAAAACCGCTGACAGGAAATAACCTATCCCTCAGCCACACATAGGCCCATGTATGTATGTATCCATATGTGACTATATATAGTAGAATATTTATCTAAGAGATACATGCGATAAGCAGGTGCTGCTGTTTGCATGTGCGGATCAATCAATTAACATCGCATGTTGGTTTTAGGTATTAGCTTTAGTATTTATTGCTCAACATTTCATAGTTAAGCGTTTAAGATTGGATAAAGTGTGGCAGGGCTTATCCATTTCTTCAGGTGCTGAGATCAGTACCAGAACATAAGGCTAAGCACCGATCGTGCCAGTTTTTATTTAAATAGAACTGATATATCGGTTATATATACTTCAGTTGTTGATATTTTAATATGGAGCAGTTGAATTTTATATGCAGTTTAAGTTTATTTAATCTAATCGATAAAAACCAAATAATAAGCGTAAAATTGATCATGAAATTTTGCTAATCAGTATATACTCTACGATTATAGTGATCCATCCTGAAAAGCGCATTGGCATCGGTTAAGAAAGACGGAAATTATTGAAGAAACATTCCATGTTCTATTCTTTGTCTGCATGTCTTATCGATTTATTTATTTATCGACAGAAACGGTTAAAGTATGAGCTGACGACTGTACTTTCAATAACAAGAAATCGGTTGGTATTTTTTTGAATGGTGTTTATTTTGTATTTGGGGATTTGTTTACATGTATGCTTTGATTGTTTTATATTGTAATAAGAATAACTGTTTATAACATATGTAACTAGAATTTACAAATATTAAATTTCTTCCTGTGCTCTGCCCTAAATAACGATACAAAAAAAAGCAAAAAAAAAGAATATAGATATTTATATATAGATATAATCATAATAGTAATGTAGATTGTTACATAAAGACATTGTGTTGACCGTTCATATATGCATGCATATATGTTTGTATGTATTTTGTAAATATGTGTGTAATATGTAACATGCATTAATAGTAGCAATAATTATATTATTAATTATTGTAATAATAATCATAATCATTTTAATAATAATAATAATAACAACAATAACTCTGCCAGCAGGCGTTGCTGCTCTCACGTTGATCCCTGCTTGATCCATCGATTACATAATTTTCTTCTTCTTCTCCTTCTTCATCTTTATCGATTCTTCTTGTTCTTCTTCTTCTAGCCGTTTTTAAACCTGCACTCCTGCTGCTGATTTAGCCGGCGCCGGCGCTTGCCAAAATATGTATATTGATATAAGGTTAAAGTGTTCCGTTATATTGTACTATCGCTATCGATAACTACCGGCTGCATACATACATAGCACATATATAATTATATAGTATATATAGTATTTAACAGTGTAGCAAATAGTATAGTATATTATATATCGTACATAAATCGCAGCATTCGTTTTTCTGTTTTTTTGTTGTTTTTTTTTTTGTAACATTTTGTATTTCTTTCGATTTTTATCGGTTTAATGGCTATATCTTCTCGCTGGCTTTCCAAAATAATAAAGAAAAAACAAAACTAAAAATTTGTAGATAATTTTCTGCGTACTTAAATGCTAGGCACAAAAAAAGTGTTATCGTTATCGTTATCATTAAACATAATTACTGACGATCCAACATACAGATCAATAAATGTTATATAAAATACAAAACAATACAAGGCCGCTAAATAACGGCTAGCTGGGTGTGGGTGGAAGGGCGGGAGGTAGGGGAGGTTAAGTGCTGCCTATCGATAGGTGATGGCGATAACAGTTTTTACTATCATTTGATTTATTTTTTCTGTTGGCTTGGCTGTATGGCTGTTGGGTGTTAAGGGGGAAAGGGGGTTGTTGGATTTGGGATATCGGTTGTTAATGTTATCGGTTGGATGCTTAAATATTGGCTATCGATAGAAACGGCGATTAATTGAGCTCCTTTCGCGTCGTGTTGGGCAGCAAGAGGCACATCAGACCGCCGCCAATGAGCAGGCCAGAGACGACGAACGTTGGCACCGGGCAGAAATTATCCAACAGCTGGGCAATCACGATGTTGCCAATGATGCCACCCAGTCGGGCTGCCACCATCGAGATGGCAACGCCGGTGGCGCGCAGCTTGGTGGGGAATACTTCGGTGATGAGGCAGTCGAGGGCTGCATTTGCCGCTGATATCGCGCCACTGAACACAGCCGAGATGAGCAGATTCTGAAATGAGCTACGCACCAGATACATGAGGGCCGAGCAGATACCGGCGGTCATGGTGCCGGCAATGAGGAAGAACCGACGTCCCAGCATGTCCATGCCCAGAATGGCGAACAGATTGGCGGGCAGGGCGGAGGCGAGCGTGATCAGGGACTCCATGAACACCGATTGGGGTATATCGGAGTTGCAGGTGCCGTTGTTGGTGGCCGCTTTGCTCATGCCGACCACATAGTCGGTGACCTTGCAGATATCGGTTTCAGCGTTCGGATAGGCGTTCTCGTATTCCTCGTAGCGGTTGAACACCTCGGGGAACCACATCATCAGACCATAGTAGCCAATGTGGAATGTAAAATTGATGGTGATCGAGACGAGTGTGAATCGCAATATGGGCGATTTGAATAGGTCGCGACTGTGATCGACCATGCCATGGATCATCCGATGATATTTGCCCTTAAAACCGATGGCGCTCTCCGTCGCCTGCTTCTCGTCGACCTCCAGATCATAGACCATATACTCCTCGGGCTTCTTCTTCGTGTTCGTCACGAATATGCCACGGAATATGGCCAGGGCCTTGTCCTTTTTGCCGCGCGTCAACAGAAACTTGGGCGATTCGGGCAGATAGAAGAGCAGGAAACCAACCAAAAACGACGGGATCGAGCAGACCAGCAGAAAGATGCGCCACGAGTTGTATGTGAAGTACTCCGAAAATATACCAATTTTCGTTGGAATGATCAGCCAGGCCAAACCGGCCACAAACAGATTGCCAAAGGTCCAGAAGGCAGCCATGAAGCTCAGCATGGAGCCGCGTTTCGCTTTCGGTTGGAATTCGGCGAAGTACGACCAGATGACAGGACCGCTGCCGCCGAGCCTGTAAAAATGAAATGAAAAAATAAAAAATTCATTAAACGTTTAAGATTTTAAAATTAAAACAAGCAAAAGGTTGTTTTTTGCAGTTGTACAACACTGTGAAATGAAAGAAACCGTGAAGTTGCAAAGCAAACAGCTGCCTGTTGCATAGCAGGCAGCTATTGCAAGCAGATGCTTGAGTGTATCATTGAGCTATTGTTAGACAACAACGAGCCATGGCCAAACTGTTCCCATTGCAGTTACATAGCAATTAGCTATTCAAACGTGACGCGTCATGGTCGTTTAATGCCTGCCGTATTGTGTAAATTTGATGTTCAGTACGAATAATTCGCATAAGCAATTAGCAAACGATTGTCGAAATGAATGGGAACAGCAACTGCCAAAGGCTAGATGAAGCGTCAAAGGGTTGAGAGGGAAGCTGGGTATTGCACGCGTCTGAGTCAACTATGCGGTGTGATTTTTCCCCAAAAATTTATTTATATTTCGTTGATTATTTTCTTACGTTAAATGATAAACGATTATCATAAAATAATAATATTTATGAGCCACAACAAATGTACGATCGCACAACTGGCCAGAGTCTTAATTAGCATAAACAGTCACGATATTTCGGCTCAAATATTTTGTTGTTATTTATAACAAAGTTAATTAAATTAACACCTCGACCCCCGTATACCCCCATGTGTCACTCGATCAATAGTCAATACAACAGATGTACAGACATGAAGAAGAACATGTACACAATGTTCAGCATAAACATGTAAAAGAAACAGAAAAAAATAACCAAAAAATAAGCTATTTCAGAGCATTTCCTTAACGGCTTTAAGCACAAAGTGTTATCGAGCTTTCGATAATTTATCGTTTATAAGTTTTGTCTTTTATCTATTTGTTTCTTAATCTGTCATTTGCGGGTTTGCTGCTTGAACTAAGCATAAAGTGGGAACAGATTCAAATAGTAACCGGTATACGCTGCTATCGATAACTTATCAATAACTTATTGATGTTTGCATACATTTCCCCCAGTTTGTCTATTTTTCTATTTTCTTCTTACAATTGTAGCATTCAATATTGTAGCATACAATACGCCCAAGGATGTTAATGAACTAATCATAACTTATCGATGGGAATAATTAATTGGCTAATCGTAAACTTGTTTCTAACTTTTGGCTATTATTTTGCTGTTGTTACCTTTCATTTGTGATCTTGTGATCGGCTTTGATGATTTACATTTTTTTAGGGGATTTTTTGTTAGCTCTTTGGTTTGTTGCTCATTTACATTTTGTTTTTGAGGTTGTTTTTTATTTGGGGGGATTTTGTAATTAATACTTACGCTGCGCCATTGAGAAAGCGGAAGAGCATGAAGTAGCCATAGGACTGCGAGAACGAGGAGGCGACAATGCAGAAGGCGTTCATGAACGAGATGACAATCAGAATCTTCTTGCGTCCAAAACTGTCGGCGATGCTGCCCCAGAAGTACGCGCCAACCATCATGCCAATGAATATGATCGAGTTGAGCCATCCCTTCGTCTCGGTGTTCAAGTCCAGATCACATTGGGCCGATGGCAGGATGAACGACATGGATATGACATCCATCTCCTCCGACGTACTGACCAGCCCACAAATGGCCAACAGTATATAATGGAATTTGCCATATTCGCACAGCTCGATGGCCCGCTCAAAGTTGGCGACTATGGGACGGGTCGGTTGCGGCGTTTTGCCACGGCTCTTCGAATCCGGCTCGTCGCCATTATCGCCGCCAGCACCGGCAGCGGTACCGGAAACGGTACCGGTACCGCCAGCGATACGTTCTACGTCCTGCTGTTTGCCATTGCTATTCGTTTCCGGCTCGTAGCCGCGATTGTCCGCCGCAAACTGATACTCCGGCTGTTTGGTGCCAGCGCCCAGCGAATACGGTTGGATGATCGCCCGATTGTCGATATGCGTTCCCGAATTTGTATTCGAATTCGAGTTCGAATTCGAACCGGTTAGGCTTGATGAGTTGTTGTTGTTCGGATTGCTTGCAGCTGCTGCTGCGGCTGCGGCTACGATGTTCTGATTGTAGTTTGGTTGTAGGCCAGCTTCTACATTATAGGCTGAAACGGGATAAGAGTCGGAATAATTAGAGCAAATTGTAGCAAATTAGTTTATAATTATACTAGTTAGTTGTGTGTTTTGTATATCTCCACCGTTTGGTTCGTGCACTTCTTCAGCTTTTCCTGGCATTTCTAATATAATTTGTAAAATATTTCTATGCGCTTGCTAAGTTTCTACTAGAATTTTAAATATAATTTGTACGATTTAGTTTTTAGACAAGTACAAAAGGTTGTACTGAGAAGGCATTCTCCTACGATCGGATAAAAAACAGCTAAGATAAAACAACGACAATTTACTCAAGAACTTTGAATCATCTATTTATGACCTAAAGTATATGACCTACATGATCTATAAGAATAAACGAAGATATACTACAGACAGTTTACTCAAGAACTTTGAATCAGCAGTATGACCTATCTTCAAATGACCTATAGAATATCTTTGTGCATTCTTTTTGGCGGTTCAAAATAGATTCTACCAATTCTATTTATTTTTTTGTAAATATATTTTTATTAAGGTTTGTTATTAGATTTCTCGGTAATTGTCTACTTACATTCGCTTTTACTTTTTGCAGAATCACCTTCTACCATTCTATAGTTCAAGTTTTTGTTTGGTTTTTGTGCGCTTAGCAAAAAATAGATTCAATAGAACTTTGGTGCGGTTGGTTTTTGTTTTTGGAGTGTGGTCCGTTTACTGTTGTCGACTTTGCCAAGCGATCTTGCCTAGTAAAGTGCAGTAATATGGGGTTTGTTTTGGTCCCTTAGTGATCTGTAAGCAAACAAAAGAGAAATGGGAAATGATATAGTAAAACCTCAATTTGAATTTGAATATATATGAGCGATATGTTCATGAACTATTCGGCATAAACGAGACCAATGTACCGATGTACCAATATCAATCGACCTCACGCTCGATGTCCGATCGCTCGATTGTCCGATCGCTCAATTGGGCGTCTAAATTAATGGCCCATTAAAGTGTAATTGAAGAAAATGAATAAATTGAATTCAAATACAAGTACATATGTATTTATATCTATAGAGAGAGTATGTGTATTTTTTTGTTTTTTTGTTATTTGTACTTATGTATGTACGGCAATGATGATCGACGCCTGAATGCGACCGTAGAGCATCTAATTGACGGCACAAACAAGCCCGAATCGTTCGCCCTAATTGTTTAATAAAAAATTATGCCCAAAAATAGCAAAAAGCCAAATTAACCAAATACCGAAGGCGTGCAAAAAATGAGAATACAACAAAACACAAGCGCAAAATATTGTTTAATAAATAAAAAAGTCAACCAGGCATTGCAACGACACGTTCATTAATATATAAATAGGGTAATTGCCGATGAGGTTATTCGTTATAAGCATGTATAATGTGAATACGTATTTCAAATGGAAAATGTGCTGTTAATTTGTGCACACTGTTTAAGCTGTTAACGGTACTAGGCGCTTTAGCTAATCCCAACTGAGAACAGCTTAGCCTGCCTATGAACACCGATTGACTGACACTAATTAGAGAACAGCTTGCACTAGCTGTAAATAGATTAGACTTGCTCGATTTGACCATGACACGCTTTTCACTCACTTTAGACGGTTTGGTTGCACTTTGAGCTAGTCCTAACTGAGAACAGTTCAGTTGTACTCTGATAAAACTAGTCCTGGCTGGGAACAGTTAGGTTGCACTCTGAGAAAGCGAGTACAGCTTCTAAAAAGCTTGTCTCTGGTAAGAGATAGAAGGGCTCTGCCAGTGAACAGCTAGCTATGAATACTGTGAACAGCTGGAACTCATTGTGAACAGTTAAATTTAACCACAGCAGAACTTGCTATATGAATTGACTTGATGGGCTTGTATTATCTGCACTGGTTGTGAACAGTGTATGATAACTTTGTCAGTCCGTTATTCACACTTTTCACTGTCGTTTAAAGGCTTGCACTAGCTGGGAACAGCTGCTAAATGTTCAGCTCAGTTTCGTAGCTACTAAAATTCAATAAATTATAATGAAAGATAATTAAAAATGTATTAAATTTTGAAATTTGCAAAGTTTGCTGCCACTAACTGCCTGAAAAACAGCAACAACTCGTTGGGAACAGTTGCTGCACGTTGGGAAGAGTTGCTGCTTGTTAACAGCTGTTAACTACTTGCTGTTAGCTAACAATTTGCTCTGTTAAAAGGGCTGCCAAGGATATTTGTGATTTTCTACATTCTCCGTTCTTCCCGCTTTCGATTTTAATTTTAGTTTCAGTTTCAATTTCGATTTCCGTTTTGGCACTAACGGTTGCGTGACTTGTCAGATTGCTCTGGCGCTTTGTTGTTGCCGATTGTCAGGGGATATAGATGCCATTGTTGTTGTACTAATTTATGATTTACTGCGCGCGCACACTGTAGCAATCTTTCACTTTATTTATATTTATCAAAAGATGAGAATAGAAAAAAAGAAAGAAAACGGCGACGAGATCAAACCGTTTCACATTGAACCTGCCAAGATAACAAACGTCACTCGCATGTGAAACGAAGGAGAACAGGAACCAAAAGCGAGACCAAAACCAGCGACAGTTCTAGACTGGGAACGGAGAGCGGAGAACCGAGAACTGAGAAGTGAGAACAGTGTGTTTGTATGTGTGCGTGTGCGTGAGCAAGTAAACCAAATTAATTATTTTAATTTTATTCAATTGAATTTCAACTGCTATTTCTGTTCCTATGTCTATTTCAATGTCATTCACAATGGTCATGCTGCAATTCCTTGGCATTCCCTGACTAATTACAATAAAAATACAAATGCAGCATTAATTAATAACTTACACTACAATAATAACTACAATCAATGTTTGCTTGGCCCTTCTCCGGCTCAGACGCTGGGGATGACCTTGCCGCCAGGGATGCTTTGACTCGGTCACAATAGACACAATAGATCGTTAGGTTGCGCACAAAGAAAGCATGAAATCAAGCAACATATGGCAGCGATTTATGGTAATGTTATGAGTTTCCAGTTTGATTTATTTATGACTTTTAATACTGTTCACTTGCTAGTATTAAAATCGATCGGCAGAATCGTACTCGAGACTCAGACTCGAATTGCTTTCAATGTCATCGATATAGTGTAATTGGAGAAAAATCAAAACAAAAACAGCGACAGAGATTCATTTACAGTTTGTGCCCGACTGACAGAAAGAGAGAGTGCAAAAGAAAGAGACAGAGAAAGAAAGAGAGAGAGACAGGGAGAGAGTCTGCTCCCATAGACATCGCATCATGAGCTGAGAACAGCTGTATTTACGCATGTTTTTCTATGCATAATTCGCGTCAAATTAGCACTTAAAATGCTTATATGTTGGCAAATTTTATAATATATTAACTATATATTTCCAACAGTTTTTTAGCAATCAAAATTCGTAGCTGAATTTCCGTGAGTTTATTGGCTGCTGTATTCCGAACTGTTCTCAATCGAGTGGCCTTTAATATCTGGTAATTTGCAAATACATGAAAACTGTCTGGGCTGCCATAAACTTGCTAATTCTATGTTTTTTTTTTATTGCATCTAAATATTTTTTTAATTTTTTAGCAATGCAAAGAATAGCTAAATTTCGGAAAGATTATGAACTGTTCCCAGTTTAATGAGCTCTTTGCAAATCAATCAAAATTGTTTCGGCGGTTATATAATTGCTAATTTTATGTCTATTCATTATTTCTATAATATTTTTTCAGTAAGAGTTAAAGCTGATTCTTTTTAGCTGATGTTTTTAGCTGATGTTCTCAACTGTTCCCAGTTGAGTGACCTTTAATATTTGGCTGTTTGGCAAGTAAATGGAAATTGTTTTGGAGGACATAAATAAGCTAATTTGATGTCTATTTGTTTTACATTAAACATTTCTATAATAGTTTCTAGTTATGGAATTTTAAGCTGAATTTCTGCGATGCCAGAACTGTTCCCAGTTAAGTGGCCTTTAATAATTGTAGGTAAATCAAAAATGTTTTGGCTGCCATAAAGTTGCTAATTTTATGGCATGCATGTGTGTGTGTGTGAGTGTGTGTGCGAGTATCTGTGTGTGTTTCGTTTACAGTTAATTTGGCTTTACCTTAAAATTTTGGCTTTCCGCTTTTCGCTTTCTTTGCTTGAATTTAGCTTAATGCTCGCTATTGATTTTTGTTTAAGAATCAAAAGTCTTTCGTTTTTTGTCACAAACTGTTAATTATACGTATATATTAAATATTAACTTCTTTGTGTCTGTGTGTGTGTATATATATGATTTGTTCTATGCGTGTGTATGTCAGCTGGGCTTATGGTATTGGAGGGGAGTGTGTGTAGCTGTAGTTGTAGTTGTAGTTGAAGTTCTTGTTCTAGTTCTTGCTCTTTGCTTGGTTAACAGCTTCAGTTCGATATGCGACCACATTAAAAACTTAAAACTTTCAATACGCGCCAAACTTTGCAGCTCAATCGAAACGAAATCGAAACAAATCGAAACAGAAATATTTTATAGAAAAAAGCAAACAAAAAACGCGACTGCGATTGTGTTTAGAGTATATTGTTATATTATTTGAATTACTTTGATTATTGGGATTGTTGTTTACCACTCGTAGTATGTTTGGAAATTGATATTCTTGTTTGTTTATGTATTTTGTATTTATTGTATTTTTGTATTCGGTTAGCGGGAGCGATCTCGTCAAACGTTCGAACGCGCCAAACAGTGGAAAGTATCTGAGGCGCGTTACGCGCGCGCTTTTAAATACTACAACAAGCTCCAATCTGAGCCGGGACTGAGCGCACGAAATACGCATCCAATAACAATAACAAAAACATTTACTAATACCACATTTACCATAACAGTGAGAGTAACAGGTTCAAGCGATAACCGAACGGGCCGAATCGAAACGAAACGGCAATGGAACACGAGCGTCGACTTAGCCGCTGATAAGCGACCGATCAACGATTAACGATCGCACGATCGAACGATTAACCGATTGAACAAATTTATAGCCTAGTTATTAGTGATGGCACGATTAATCATATGATACGCAATAATCGATGATTGGCTTTCACTTAATGATCGAAGGAAGGGTTTCAATTAATCGCATCACTAATCGATTATTTGACAAAATAATCTTCAGTTTTATCTTCAGCTTCATTGGGCAGTTTGATCAGAGTTTGGATCACTAAAACGTCGTGTTTTATGTTCCAAAAAATGCGGTTTGATGTATCGATAATTTGATTTCTTACTGGATTAATCGCGTTTAATAATCGCAAGCTCCAATTTGTACTCAAGTTAAGCAATTGTATTAATTATGAAAAAAGTCAAATTAAAATTCAAAATAGAGAATTCTATGCCAGATATTTCGAAAATAAAAACCAATAAGTCAATTTATTGGCGGGAATTTGCAATATTTATTGTTTTTGATGCGCGATATTGCTACATCGTATAAACATGTTGGATTTCACTAGCAACTCTACCTAATTAATATTCAAATTGTGAGCGCAATTGAGTGTTGATTTGTAATGCAAATGAAGTTCATAGATAACGAGCGTACTACGACTATAATCGTATATCGAATGGGGCGGTTACAATTGTTAATGCTGCTGCAGCTGTACCAGAGATATTATATATATACTACATACATCGGTTAATGATATTGTTATTGTGTTTACTATATGGTCGCTGGACATGGTACACTTTCCGGGGTCCCTGGAGGCAACAAACAAGCTATACTGATAAGCCTAGAGCGCTACGATTTTGTATGTGCCCAATGCAGAAGTGGAAGAAACCGAATCTATAGAATATATAGGGTATGGTATATACGTATGTACGATTGGGTGCAATGATCTTGAGGCTGGAATTGCTTCCAAATGAATGGAAGAACTATATAACAATAGCCGTACAATCAGCAATTGTTAGAAGCCATTGCACTTGAGCGAGAGTGGGAACAGTTCAAGCAGGGGCTCCCGCATATCGATTGCATACAAGTCAAAAGTATTACGAGCAGCCGATTAATGGCAACAGGCAACGACTTAACAGATCAAAGAATATTATACATATATATAAATAATATATATGCATTCAAATATAGCGATTATTGGAACACTTTAATCGATGCTCGTGTGCGACCATGTGACTCAGAGTCGTCGAGACTGGCGCCCAGATGAACAAGATGATTGCAAGCAACTCTTGCCGCCCCCTCTTCCAGGCCCTGCCCACAAACAACAATGGGTATAATTATAAGTTTCTTAGCCAACAATTATTATATTTGTTTATACTTTGCCTAATCGTCTGTAAGTTGCTTAATTAAAAGCATATATTCGCTTCATTCTGCCTTGAACACAATGAATCAGTTCTGCCTGGTATTGATACCCTGTACATATTGAAAATAATACATTGAAAAAAGATAAAAGACTAACATGCTCATTCCCCTTTTCGCCCTAATCGATAAAAACCGACTTACAAACGTAATATTCAACATAAAAGATTTTTATTAGGAATACCTACTCTCTATCATTATATTTATTGATCCTAAAAAGCGCAACAAAATTGGTTGATAAACACAGAAGTTATTAAAGAAACAATTTAGCAGATAATGCCTCGCTCGATCTCTTGCATGGTAGGAACAAACAACTTAGAAGAAGCATTGCTGTGTGTAATATTCTATATATATTTGTAAATTGAAATATAGCATGCAGGGTATTCTGCAGTCCGGCGCATCCGACTGATCAGCACCGTCCTCACGGTTTTTTGTGTAAAAAAAAAATATCTGGAAAATATTTGACACATTCGATATACAACGTATGGCATGTACTAATGACGTCAATGCGCAGGAAAAACTAGAAAAATATCAAAAGTGAAATGGCAAAAAAACTGTTCAATGTTTAATAGCGACGCGTGTTTGTTCATAAATATTTCAAAAAATTATTCAACATTTTAATTCTAGACCAGAGATTTATGTGCAGCACAAGAGGCCAGCATATTGGTAATACGTTTTTTCTGTTTCTTTATGGAAAATCTCGCATAGATACACTGACAGAAACGTGCCTTATTTGCAAGCTTTCAGCTGCGAATCGAAGTAATCGGCGTATGAAAGTATAATTTTTCTTGGCTTGCATAATGCCCACATTTCACATAACCAAAGACGTGTCTTCTCAGTCGTTTATTTATTTATTATTTTTTTTAATAATTAATTTAATTAGTTTGATACTCGCTTTGTGGCATGACAATTGTTTTGGCGTAACTGTCAGGCTGATATAATTAATATTTATTTGTGTGCTGCGGTTCGGCTTTTGTTCGCCATTTCAGCTGATTGACAGCATAATTGTGCAACAAAAAAAATGCAGAACAAAGTAACAAAGGCGCACAGCGAAAACAATATCGAAACTGTTCTCAGCGTATACCAAAAAATCTCTACAGTATCTAAAATTAATAATAACAAAATAAATAAATAAATGAATCTAATAAATAAATAAAAAAAATAATCAAATTATATTTGTTGCAGTGTAATAAATAAATGTCGCCCTTGGTTGTTGTCTCTGCTTGGCTGAGTGAAGCGTTCATAGCCATGGTTTGTGTCCGGGCTAGGACATGACGATTGCTTTTGTTTATGCTTGTTGTTGTTGTGTTTTTTGGGGCGTTTAATGCATCGCATGAAAAAAGTTGAAAATCCAATAACAAAATATCAGAATAACAATAATCTGTAAACAATATAGCAACAATGGGCCATTGCTTGGCATTCTATACTCGCATCTGTATCTGTATTTGTATCTGTATCTTTTGTTGTTCTCTTTTTTTTTTGTTTTTTTTTTGTGTTGTTTGTGCTGTACAATTTAACTGCGTGCGCATAAATATATTTGCTCAAAACTTGATCAAATCGGTTTACGTTAGCTCTGGCAAAAGGTCGCCTTTCAATGCTGCCACGCCCATCATGCCAACTGTTCCCACCCACCGCTCAACGCCCAACTCATCCAACTCATCGAACCGCCCTTTGGCCTCTTCGGACACTTTGCTTATTGTTCTGGTTCGTTTTATCGTTTTTTATTTCAAAGTATTTTTCTTTCAATTTTTCGTTTCATTTCGTTTCGTTTTCTGCGCAAACATTTCAATTAATTGTTCAATTAATTGAAAACAATGTGCGAAACAATAACAGAAACTCAAATGCCAAAGTCTACAATATGCATAAAACGAATTTGAGAAACGTCATGAGTCTGTGGCAACAAAACCTATAAACAAATCAACTTTGTGTGCATGTATATACAATATATAGTTCTATATCGACGGGCCTATGATACTACTACTACTTCTTGAGTTTCCAGTAAATAAACGCATGAGTAATGCGCTATGGATGGTGAAATATCATTTCAGATCACTCGCAGATCACCCATCGGCATTTGTCCCATCGATGACTCAGCACTACAGGGAGTCAAGACAGAGACAGAGGGAGGGCGACAGGGAGAGAAAGAGGTCTACCAGCAGTCTGGTTTTTTAAATATTCTATATACCGGGACTGCATACAACTTGAAGCTGGATTTTTGTCATCTGTTGGCAGCAAACACTGAATTTACCGATTTCACGTGAAATTTCACAGCTGCCCATGTTATATATTATGTTTATCTAAAATTACTTATCAAAAATCTAAAACTAACTGATTAGCGTAAAGCACAGGAGATCCTATATACCAAAATTAATGTCTCTAGCTTTTATAGTTTACGAGATCTAGGTGTTCAAACGGACGGATAACCGGACATGGCGATATCCACTGAGCTTGTCATCCTGGTCAAGAATATATATACTTTTTGGGATCTACCACGCCTCCTTCTGCCTGTAAAACATTTCCCACTTACACATAATTAATAGGCCCTTTTGTATTTTTTTTGTAAAGTACAGGATTAAAACTTATACAAAATATATGTCATAATAGTTAGCTTTAAGGAATAAATGTTTATCATACTTTGCATGCTATTTTCGATATTTTCAAATATTCTTAAAATTTGTTAAAAGTTTTAATATATAATTGTAGAAATCATAGAAATTATTTTTTACGAAAAATGTCAACATAAGGCGACGTGCACAATTTTGTGAAATCTCTTTTTGGCTTCCTTTTATTGGTTTACTTTTAAGGTATTTTTTTCTTTCTTTTATGATTATATAAATTTATATTTTGTTGTATGTAGTTTGTTGCGCTTTTTCTCCCAAATAAGGATATTCAAAATAAAATACTTTATTGCATTTTTTCTCTAATTCTATAAATTGTTCTCAACTGACGATGTTCTTTAGATTCCCTGACATTATAAAATTCTTTATCCTTCTCTCTCTCTAATTCGATCTGCTTCCTTTTTTTCCTGCTATGTATACAAAGCTCAACAAATATGAATTCGATGTTGTTTGTGCGTTCGATTTCATAAATTGTCTAACGAAAACGCCGCAACAAATTAATAAATTAATAAACAAAAAAACATGAAAATAGAACAAAGAATAACAAACAGCAATCGAAGAAAAAATTTAAAAATATTCTCTCGATATAATCAAAGCAAAATACAACAAAAAAAGAAACAGGAATAAAAGGAAAATAAATACAAGAACTCGAAGGAAATATTTAAAAATACTCTTTGAACACAAAAAAAAAACTACAAAAAAGAACAAAAGAAAAACAAATACAAGAAATAAAAAAAATATGTATTTAAGAATACTCTAGACACCACAGAGGACAAAAAAAAAACGCAGATAATTAAAGGAAAATAAATTAGAGAAATCGAAGAAAATACCGGTTAGTCGATTCATTATTCATTATCCATTTAATGCATGGGAATTTCGGAGCTTATCCTTTATGCAGCTGATGAATTTGGTTTGTGAAGGCAACAGGATTTGTTTTTATTTATATTTTATGATTTATATTTTTTATTTATTTTTTATTTTGTACGCACCTACTAGATTATAATCTGTATATTTGTTTTGAGTTATCCTCGCGGAAAACCTTTGGCTGCTTCGTCTGCCCTCCGGACCTGGCACTGTGGCTGTGTTTTTGTTTTATTCGGCACGTGTACGGCACTGAGCGAATGTAACGGTAACTGATCTCAGATCTCGGATCACTGATCACTAAATGGAGAGCTCCACGCAGCTCCAAAAGCGATTGGACAATGCGTTCAGTTTGGCAACTGAGCAGCGTATTTATATTCACGGCCTGCCCTCCCTTTTAGGCTCAATGTCTTTCGCTCTCCCTCTCTCGGAACATATATCTCTCTCTATCTCTATATCTTAATAGCTCTCGCTCTCTGCCTTGCAGACTCCCGATGCTCGGCAATATCTTCGTGTCCGTCCATGTTTGCACTCTTGTCACCGTCGTTTCGTTTCGTTTTGTTTTCGTTTTCTTCTCTCCCGCTCTTCCACTCTTTCACTCTCCCGATCTTCCACTCTTCCACTCTCCCAGCCCACCACCCACTTGCTCAAACATCTTCGTCGTCATCGGCGTCCAACGCTTTCGGCTATTGTCTTCGTGCGCATCTTCGGAAGCTGCGGATCGGCAGTCTTGCTTATCACTGGCTCTCGTGCTTATCGGCTCACACACAAAGTGGTAAAAAGTCTACAATCTGTCAGCGTCTGGGCAAAGGGTGTTTGAGGAGAGGGCAAGGCTTTTGGACAGGGGGCGGTGGGAGGTGGTAGGTGATTTGCGCGTCAACAAATGTCCAGGCGTAACAGAAATAGCTCTATATATATTAAATAATATTGTATACACATACACTGAGAGAAACCAGCAGGCGAACCAGGCGAAGCCTGCAGTATTGTTTCTTTAATATCTTCTGTGTTTATTAACCGATTTTAATACGCTTTTCAGAATAAGAAGTTATTATAATCGAGAGTGTATATTTTAAATAACAAACGTCTTTTTTGTATTTCTCATGTGATTTTTATTATTATTTTGGGCGGAAAAAGGGCGTGTCATCCAAAAATTTATTCAAAAAATTCGTATTTCAATTTTTATAAATATTTAACAAAAATAATCCGAATTCGTTTATTTATATTTGATTTCTATCACAAAACAAGCTTTATTTCTGAGCATTATGTTTTAAAACGAGTCAGTCTTTATTTTTCTTAGTGTATATACATCTGTGTGTATCTTTTTCTTGTCTTTTATTTTTTTATTTTTTGCTCTGTTCTGTATCGCACGATATTTGCGTGCAGATAGCTATTCATGACCAACTACACCCACATACACATATACATTCGCATTCGCATTCATACATATTCATAAACACTCACACTCACACTAATACCCTTGATCAGCCTGCAGCGGCAAAAGATCTGCGTAATTGTTCTTCCGAGTATTTTGTGTGTTGCAAGTTTCATTTTTGTGACAAATAGGACGCTTGAGGGGGTTAATGGGGCAGACGCAGGGCATTGAGTCTCTTATGAAATCGAAAAAATTGAATAGAGCATGCCAAGTTCATAAGTGTATTCACGAAGTCAAGTTCAGCATTATTTATATATTGCTTTTGCTTTAAATCTGCACTTATTGTATTTTCGGAGAAATTTCGGAGTAAATTTCTTCTAAATTGGCACAATGCAGATTTTTATAGATGTACAAGCGTATCTATCGATTTTTCAAAGCAGTTTTATGTTTAAAAAGCGATATAGCATATATATTTATAAGGAAATTGCCATATGCAAGCGCAAAGCGCTTTCGGAGTACTCTTTCATAGTCATTTCATAGTTACTTACTTTTAATATACATTTGAAAAACAATATTTATTCAATTATAAGCAAATTCTCAGTGATATAGCCGATTACAAAGAAGTTATAACTCTAGTCTGAAGTTACATGACAGAATAAGATGTAATGTACAAATATCTCACTACGAAGCTAATAATTTATCAAAGTGTATTTCGGAGTTACGTATTTGTATTTTACGGCTTTAGCATTTCTACTTCTACTTCTATGTTATAAATATATTAAATAAATTATTCTAGAGCATATTAAATATATATTGTCGATGTTTTGGAAAAAGTGGTTGAAGAAGAAAGTGCAGATATTTTGAGTATGGTATATTACGAAATATTTCGTTTTTGGTTGGTTGCATTTAAAAACTGAAAGAACTCGCTGTGTGCTCGAGTTAAACTGACAAATATTTAAAATTTCCAATCAAATATTAAATATTATAATTATCTGAATGTGAGAAATTCGGGCTCGACGTCTAGCAATGGGAGATTTTTAATGGAAAAATTTGGCTTGGTCAGATAGTACTATTTCGAACGGTTGCCAACCATTCTCATCAGTGACCTTAGAAATGAAAAATGTCAAACTTGTCTATATATATGTGAGTAAGTCGTTAGTCGGGTTCGAACCATGAACTTGTGGTTAGTGAGGCGAATGCCTTAACCAGAACGCCAATTATAATTATCAATAGTTGAAGTGTAATATGCAAGCTTAAACTGCGTTTTCGGAGATAATCAGAATGCGTATAAACTAAGAAAAAAAGTTTAAAAAAAAAATGCAATAAAACACATTTGTAGCGCCGCTTTGTAAGTTCCTGCATGCGAGTCGAAAAGTAATCTGACCAAACTGTTGAGCAGAAATATTTTCGGAATAGCCAAAAAGTAATGGTAATATTGTTTATGTTTACACTGTCAGCTGTCAGCTATGAACGCTACAAGCTGTCAGCCGCAGCTGTCAGCCCTCAACCCTCGTGACCAGGGCTGCCAGAGTTGACGAGGCGTGTTGTCCTTTTGACAGACAAGTGGAGACCCAGCCCCCTCCCACCCATCAGAACCCAGAGCCCCGCTGCAGTGTGGGTCTTAGAGACAGTCGAAAGTTTCCGAAATAGCGCGTATCTTTCACAAGTTGCCCAATGTTTGCATAGCTCAAGATATACTTGATATATTTGTGTATGTGTGCACGATATAGTACTTTATACTGTACTTTTATACGACTATTTATTTGGCTTCAGGGGCTGACGTCAGTGCAATACACACATTTTATATATGTTTTATGATGCTGCGGCTTATAATTTTGTTGATGTTGTTTTGTGGCTTGTGCCACTGATGAATTATGGCCTAGACAGCATTTAGTATTATATCAGCGGAGCAACAACAAATCTACAAGTGTACAAACCAAGTGCAGGACAGAATAATAGTATGTCTGTAGATAGGGTTCTGTTTCACCTTGAACTTCAAATATCAAATGTCCTTAGATTGATTGATTTCTGAACGGAACGGAAATCGTTAGAGCAATCATTGCAATTGATTGGTTATTGATCTTTGCATACACATATGAACCAACTGCCCAAGAACATAACATATATCAATAACATATCATATCCGATCATATATTATTTGCATATTTCAGCTTCCACGCATATTGATCTTCTATATATTTTCGTGCGGGGATTTCGTTTTTATCTTCATTGAGTTTCTGCATTATCATTGTATGCCCCAAAGCCACAACAAAATAACGGTCTATCTGCAGGTTTATGATCTGTCATTTAATGTTCACATTTAGATAATAAGATCATTAAGATTATAACTTAATTATTTGTTAGCTCTTTGACGTCAGTTAATAAGCTCCTATATTGCGCTCATCATATGAGTACTATAATATCCATTTTGAACGCGTAATAGCCTATTAGGTGAAGCTACCGATCATTACAATAGTTGTTCAATATCTTTGGGGGGTTTTTGCTTACAGATTTTTGTATGATTTAGCGAGAACCACAAATTGATATAAAGTGCTAATTAATGCTCGAGGCGGATTACAAAATACCCAAACAATTTAAAATTGTTACTCAACAATACGAATACATATAAATGATGAATTATTCAAGTTGTTTGGAATCTTGAAACTACAATGATTTGATATAGTTCTATATTGATAAAATAAGCAGAAAATCCCAAGCACTTCTAGTGCCAATTTTCTTGTTAAATAATTTTCGGAACAACAAATTTAGATTGAGTATAATCATATCTTAAAAATACCCAAACTAGCTAAATATAATTTATATATTTTCCGTATTTAAGTTGGGCTTTTTCGTTTATATCTTGCGCACCTGTAGAACTGCTTTAAGTTGCTTAAATATTTAGCTAAATTAACCATATCTGTTTTCTTTTTTATAATCTGTTATTTGGTAAACAAATCATCAAGATCATAAAGTCTTATCGTAGTTATGCTTGCTAAAAGACGTCACGGTAGATTTTTGGGGAAATGAAACGAAACTGAAAAAGTGCAAGTCGCACTTTATTGTTTTCATGAAAATGTTGTTCAAGTGAACTCAATCGTTATTAATCGTGCTCATGCACAATATCAATTAAGACATAGGGAAAATGCTACTGTATCTAGCACTCATATAGGTATTCGTTTTCGTATTCGTATTCGTATTCGTTTTCGTATTCGTTTTCGTTTTCGCATTACAGTGAGTGTGTCAGCTAATTTGCGATTCAATTCGTTTGTTTTCATTTCGTTTGGAAGACAACAAACAAACAGCGCATTCATCGATGACTAATTCCTCGAGGTTCAAGCAGAAATCAATTTCCCATAAGCCCCTCTCTAACCAGTTCGACCCCCCTCATATATATTCTGCATTCTACGGACTTGCCTCGGCAACAGTTGCAAATAATTCGAGATGCGGCAACAACTGGTTTCAACCGACGACAATCAGTCCATGAACCCTACAGCAACGTCATCAGCTGGAACGGTAACAACAACATCAACCATAGGGCGTTGTTATGCATCAATTGATGAGCTCCTGGCAGAGATTGACGACTGACCGATCGGAGATCGGGGAACAAAAGCAGCACTAAAAACAACTTCAGTAGTTGTATACATAACAGATTTGGGCATTCGAACAGTAGCAGAATGTTTATAAATACTCTGCAAATACGGAGACCCTACAATGTAGTCAGTGTTGCCAGAAACAGCCAAATTTGCAATATCTAATCAGTAAGGACGGAGCAGGTCAGGCGGCAGGCAACAGTCGGACGTAACCGACAGCAGGAGAGCCTGTACTTTGTCTCTTACACAAAAGCTAGCAAAGATAAATCGAATACCATTCTCTATCAAGTGAAGAAAATTGTCTGTTGCATATCTTCGCTATTTTTAAGTCGATCGTAATGGTAATCATGGCACTGGTGGAGAATGCCATAAGCTACCTACATACTAAATTAGAAGTATGTAGCTTTAAATTTGTGGCTTCTGACGTTTTTTGTGGTTAGCGGAAAATGGGTTAAGGTTCTTGATCTGCTTTTCCGAATATGCTATGCTATTATTAAATCTACATATATACATATAATCGTAAAGTAAGTCAGGTCAAAGAGATTGGTTTATACTATAAATGATTCTTGCAGTAAAAAGAACATAATTTCTGCCCCTGGTTTCAAGCTTGAAAGTTGTAAGATGCACAGCGTTTCCCAAAATTAAAATCAATCAAAGCAAGGCTACTAAGTCTCAATTGTAATTACGAGACAACCTATTAAAACAAGTACCACAATAAACAAGAGAGTAACAATAACAAATGTGACAACTATCCCATGCCGCAGTAGTTTGTTTTTATTTTTTTGCCCCTGCCTTGTTTTCGCTTTATGCAAATAAGACTTAGCAAATTCTTTTCTTTATATTTCGCATATTTAGTTACTTTCCGCTATGATTTGCAATGTTTACAGCGCGTTTTAGTATTTATCTGCAGGGCGCTACTAAAATCCGTTTTATACTATATCTTCTATCTGGTTAGTTAGCTAACATTGTTAATGATGCGACGACTACTGTTGAAGACTAACCAGATCTATTTAAAGGGTTCCCGCAATAAAGATCTATATCTGAAATATAACTAAGTATACTAATAACTGCATCCGACTGCACTAGATGTTATGATAATACAAATATCATCTAGTCGTATAGTACATATAGAGTGATAATACCCGTAACTTATGGCACACGTGTGTTTGTTCACTGTTTTCAAGCAGTTCACTCGAAAGATCTCTAGGAGAAGAGCTAAACGGAAGGTTGCACTTGATAAATGTAACGAGTCTTAACGTAATCATTAACTGCAATCAGTTTGATTACATATATTTTCCATATTGCTAATCTCTATCCAGATCCGTATCCAGATCTCGGTAAGTATAATAGCTATAATCACTAAACTGTAAGTGTGTGAAGTTGTTCACCTTACGTAGGTTAGGTTTGTTTACAGTTTTGGATGCCCACGCCCCCTAGATCACAAATCGATAAAAAAATTTATAGTAGATCTATTCATAGAACTTAGAAGTTTAAGATTTGGCAGCTAGACATACAATTAGTCTATTAGGCTTTGCTGAAAACCTCATATCGATTGAGTAATAAATATAAAAGTTATACAGGATAAGTGTTCGTTGATCATGCACTTAGTTTATTATGGTTATTACGTGGATAGCTGTAACCTTTCAGCCAGATGATTGAACCCGTTTAGAAGATATTAATGGTATTACGACGGGCATGGGGCAAGTTCTAGATTGTGTAAAACTCTAGTTTAAATTTTCTAACGAGCGATTGGGAAATAACAAAGTTATACAATACAATTGAGAAGGGAATTAATTTTAAGACATGTTTTGACTAAACACTGAAATCGTATATAGCTTTTATAGTACTTTATAGTTTATTAATGGAACTATTCAAAATTCCGTGGCTAATCAAATGAGAATGCGCATAAACAAACAATCAAAATGATTTTACAATTTAACCGCTCGGATTATTTATTTTTTTTAACGATGTGCCAAAAGAAACAATGCGCCCGTTCCACTGATAGTACAGACCGAGACCCATCTATGTACGTATAAACCTCTGCTAAGCTAATGTAATTATGCAGCTAATTGCACAATTAACACAGCGGGGACAGCCGCAGCAGCTGGAGAGGGAGAAAGGAAATGGGAATTGGGTATGGGAATTGAAATTTTACATGAACTCGAAGGGCACTGCAGGCACATACACCTCTTTTTTATGCCCTGTATCCATGAAGTGACTAAAAACAGGGTTGATAACTTTGTGCAAAGATAACGCGTGGTAGACCCAATAAATTATATATTATTGATCAGGACAATTGGATCTGTATGAATGCTGAGATCCCGCTAACTATAAGATCTACTAGAGTAGCCATTTTCAGAATGCAGATAGATTTAGACCTTACGCAGATCGAGTTTATTTCAAATGTTCGCTGTTACGCCCCCTTTACGCCCTAATCGACTTAACAAGCGTAATATTGAACGCAGAAATATGATGTTTAGAATATATAGTATCTACCATTACATTTATCTATTCTGTAAAGCGCCTTGAAATTGGTTAATAAAAACAGAAGATATTAGGGAAACAATATTGCAGGCTTTGCTTCTTTGACCCTCTAGAGCTGCGGCCATTGGTAAAGACAAAAAAGTAAGAAATAGCATTGCTGTTGTGCTGCGTATAAGTTTTTTTAAGCCTAACATTTATATTTGTAGAATTTTTAAAAAATAATATTTTGAATATGGTGTGCAGGGTATTCTACAGTCGGTTGTTTCCGACTGATCGGCTCCATCCTTACTGTTTTTGTGTTATGCCGAGGAAGCACAATATCATTCAACCGCGGCCTCTCCTCAGCTCGTCGGCACCAATGCGAACCAATTAAAGGCGGTTCAAACTGAACAACATGCAAAATAAGTATGACGACAACAGTGCGTATACGTGTTGCCAATACTGAGGGTTGTTACCTCCGGGTGGGGCAATAAGACGGCAACGCTATGGGTTAGATTGAGTGAAAGTTTGGCTAAATACCCATATAGACACACATCCCATAGCATCATAAATAAATAGCATTGAACTTGACAGTATTCGAAGAACGTGTTTCGAAATTCGAAATTCTTAAATTCGAAATATATTATTAAAAAAATGTGTATACTAGCACTAGCAACTACTAATACAACATAGATACAGATTATGCTATATATGCTGAGCACGTTTTAGTCTCTTCTAATGGGAAATTAAGAGCCATATGTAAATAATATAGAACTTTTGATCTTATAAAGATCGCATTCATTTTGAACAGCATTAACGGGACATTTTTTTTATAAAACCGCCTGATGATAAAATATTTTAAACTTAAGAACCCACAAGAGTTTCGATCTGAACACTTCCTCAGATAAATCGAAGCTATTTATAAATGCTGAGAAAACTATAGCGAGAATAAAAACTATGAACTATACTAATGAGTATTAAATTTATTCAGCTGCAATTTAAATTCTTTATTCATCAATTTAATTTAAATTTAAATGTTAGCTATTTGATTTGTTGGCTTTAAGAATTTTATTTCATTATAATTATAAAAAAATCAGAAAGTTTTTTCATTAGATTTGTAAGTTATAAAAAAAATCCTGAATAATTATGCAATTTTCAGCAAAGCGAGTACAAACTGCTAATACCCCAAAAATACCAGTTGGTGCAGGCACACACAAACAATGCGAATGTTTTGCTTTGTTTTTGTTAGTCTAAATATTATTTAAAATAATTTCAATTGAATGGGATTGAGATTGAGAGCATTGTCAATGCGGTAATTTCTCTTGATTATGCCGCAAGCAGAGCAATTGGCACTGGTTGTCACTTAATATACATACTATTACGATACGATTAGATATACTCGTGCTATAATCCGGTCATATCTGAAGGCAAATATTTATTTATTATTTTTTTTTGTTTGTTTCAAAACAAGTGAATTTATGAGCACTTAATTTGTCGTTTGCAAATGCGCACTAAACTGATTTAATTGCATGCCAAAGGTGGGAATAGACTTACTAAATTAATAATGTGGTACTACGGGCAATCAACAGATGGATCGGGTAGATCGGGTGGATCGGGTGCATCGGGTGGATCGGGTCGATAGATTGTTGTGGCCTTATTTTTATGCATTTTTATGTAAAGCAAGTCACCCGCTATTAGAGCTAGTTTTGTAATTGCTCGCATATTAATCGAATGTCTCATCGAAGCGACAATGTTGAAACCGTTAACAGATCACAGATACCCTGCGACTATATAGTTTATATAGTTAGTGCATAGAGTGCAAAACAAGTTGAACTCTTGGCATTATGCTAATTATAAACGGCATAACTATTTATATGCAAATGCATGCATGATCTATGGATGCATTTCCAGGTATTTTACTACAACAACAATCGTAGGTGAGGCTTACCGCCCTGCCTAACTACAGGGTATGGGTGAAACTTTAATTAAACAATTTACGGAGAAAATTGCACTTATTACACATATAAGATAGGGTAATTCCCTATGCAGTACACGTGCCTAAACTACTTTGGAAACACTTTCAACATGTGCGCATGTGCAGCATACGCTTACAAATAATAGAGATGGGATTTTCCCGCTAACAGTTTGAGAAAACTTCAGTTTTCTATTAAATAAAGAAAATGTTTCAATGCATTCTAAGCGAAGCTTTTGTGTTTATAATGCGAATGTAATACAAATAATATCTTTAAATGTGGGGAAATTCTTCGGGTTTTCTACCCAATAGCTGGGGAATTTTTCGGATTAATTTTGGAGATGTTATTAAAGGATGTTATAGAATCACACATAAAAGTTTAGTAGAATTAAATGTTTATACTTATTTACACGTGAGGAAACCCCTTCGTAATTTCTGAAAATTTTCTACGGAATTTCGGGATAATTTGAAGGTTTAAGGAGCATTCCTAGTTTGAGTGATTAATATAATGAATCCAGAAAGGACGCAGCAGATCAGTTAGGCGAAAGGCTAAACGACAGTAGCATATCTTCGCTACCATAGTTTAATTAAGGGAAATTCTTCGTAACTCCTTGCGAATATCCTACAAAACTTCACTCTAGAAATCCTGAAGATATGTGGTTCTGAAGGGTTGTCTTACCTGTAATACTGCTGTTGACACTGCCAATGTAGCGTTTGTTGCTTTATAGTATAATTGTTGTGCTTAAGACTTTTATGACCGTTGATTTGATTGAATTTGCAATTTGTTTGCAGCTGTGCGGTTTGATTATTATATTTATTATGATTTGTATTATAATTTGTATAATAAAACTTCAATGTTGCTTCCATTCAAATGTTGTAAGGCGTGTTTTTTAATGTGAAATTTAAGCTCCTTGCAGGGTTTTCTTGGTGTTAAGAGTTATTAAATAAGCACTAACAGATTATCAAACTAAACGATAGAAACAAAATATTTGAAATAGGCAGAGTGAAAGCAAGAAGGTAGGGTATTTAGCACATAGGGTATTACTTATGTATATACAAAGCATATGCATAGTATTTTCCACAATCTTTTTTGTATACACTCAATAAACAAAATAACTGTATTATAAACAGTATTTAACCCAAGCCACAATTGCACTTAGTTGTATTATATGCAATAGATCTATGTACGATTCTACACTAAATTTTCGATTTGTAAACACAATTTTTGAAATAAAAAAATAGGTTGAAATAAACAGTTTTTCGCACGAGCAAAATGCTTTATGCTCTGGCTGTTTTGAAATATATATACTCGAATATCTCTGCTCACTTTTTAGCCTCTTGTAAATGGTTTTATTCTTATTTATTCTTGAAAAAAATCGATTTTTTTTCATATGTTAAGATAAACAAAAGGTGGTGTATGCAGCACGTGAGTATTGTTATTATTTTGATTGTTTTTATAGCGAAACTTACGCTTTGACTGATCGTTGAGAAATGAAATGTTTGAACCGTAGGAACTGACGAATTACCGAAACGTCCGAGAATGAAACAACGAATTTAATTTTCTTTTGGTCTTGCCCCGTTTGGTTAGGTTTCCTATCCAGCAAGCGTCTGCGATTGGTATTTTTCCATTGGAAAATAACACAACAAATTGAGGGCCCGAAAAAATATATAAATTGAGAACAAACACGAACGAGTAACACCAAGAGAGGCAGTTTTAGATTGAGCAACAAAAATTTAAACAAAAAATAAAACCAAATCGAAAATTCATTTCATTTTTATTTAAATGTAAATACAAGCATATACTATATAATATATATATATAGTATATATAAAGTGCTTGTAGTATTTTCTATATTTTGGCAGCTGTAAATGATTTTGTTGGTTTTATTGATTCTTAACTTTATATATCTATTTATATAGCCTACACCGTGAAGGTCAGCATTCTTAAGGTTATCTCGTAAATATTAAAATGTACTTATTATATATTGATCGCGATTATCCTATATAGTTCAGAATATTCAATTTTATTCAAGTATTTGCATTATTTTGCATTCCCGACATCTGTAGACATAAGTCTTCCTAGTCAGGTCCCAGGGAAATTACCCAGTTTTAACCAGTTTAACCAGTTCACCCAGATCTATAGATATATATATCATATAGTCAGTCCCCAACTGCGTCAGAGAGCAGCAACCGTAGTGTCATCCAAAAATAGATCACATATCGAACCATTAATTCTATTAAAAACGAACAACAAGAATTCCTCATAGATATAACAAACATGTGGATAGAATATTGTTATTGTTGCCTTTGTTTTTCCTCTCTTCTGTTCGCATAAATATGTTATATGTCTCTGCATGCAAACTTTGTCGCCCGACAAGACCTCATCCGAACATCGGACATCGGACAACGGACAGAACACGCACAACCCACAACGGACAACCGACAACGGACAAGTTTAAGAAGGCAGTCTCAATCCCCAATCGTTGCGACGAGTTTTTCCAAATGATTTAATACCCTAACTCAATGAAATATCATAATTAGAAGAAAGGATTGAAACATAATGAAAAAGGAAGTTATGAAAGAAAATTTAATTGAAAGGAAGAAATGAAAATGAAAGAAATCAGCACGAAAGGGAGCCGAAGGGAATTCAAAAGAACGGAAGGATGATAAAATGGAAGGTAATATAATGCACTGGAACGAAATGGAATGTAATTAAAGGGATCTCTAGTGTCGCAGAACAGAATAAATAAAGATTAAAGTAAAAAGGAATAAAAAAAGCGATAAGAAATGTTTGGATATGTAAAGGAATATGTGGAATAAATGGGAATGAATTAACTTGGTATTAAAGTGAAAACAGTTAAATTGAAAAGAACAACAAGATTTAGGAACAAGTACATACAATAAAATTAATGAAACAAAACGGAAAAAAAATTCAATGAATGGAAAATATTTTAAATATGCATTAATGTATTATAAAGGATCAAAATAATAAATGTGTGATAAAGGGAAGATACTCATAGAATATTAAAAATTAAATAGAGATAGATAAAATTAAAATGAAATTATATTAAACAATAAACAAAAAGGATGAAATTACAAATGTTTGGAATATACAATTTTTGAATTACATTTTTGCGCTCAATAGAAGAGAGCTAAGACCTCTAGCTGTAACAGATATAGATATAAGATATATACAAAATGCTAGATCAGAGTGAAGGTAAGTTAATGAAATAAATTTCAATTAAAACTGAACAATATGATATTGGAATACGATAATAAGCAGCCGATGAGTGTATAGAAATTTCGGCACTTGCTTCATAAATCTGTAGGGATCTGTTAACACACACATGTGTTCTAATAAAAAACAATGTGAAATGAAAATAAAAGAAAATTTTTGGTTTTTCGCAGACTGGTGAAAATTGTGCGAATGTGACGTGACGCGGCTCTTTTCAATTTATTTTTATTTGGTTCTTTTTTTGATACAATTTCTTCTTCTTAGTCGCGTCTTCACGTTTTCACGTTTCGCGGAAATTGACGACTGATTATCAAGTACTTCTGTCCGTCCGTCTGTCCGTCCGTCTGCCCGTCCGTCTGTCTATATACATATATGTCTCTCTGGTCTCTCTGGTTCGCTCTTTTGATTTGCACTGTGTGTTGCCGTTTGAAGAGATTTATGCCCCAGGTGGAGGTCAGTTAATGCCTATGGCTGGGGGTTGTCTGCCAGGGTCGATTGAGAACTACGTGCGAATGTGAGTACGAATAAGTAGGATATACTATATATACATATCTATATAAATATATACATATATATATATATATATATATTGGGATGCGGTATGCAACAGATGGCACGTCTGGAAACAACAAGTACAGTCCGGACTGCGAATAATAATAAATAATATATTGTTTATCGAGTTTTGCATGCTGACATTGATGACGACTTTAGTCGGATCAGCATCAGAACATATCGCTCAGTTATGAGTAATGGCCTTTTTATATACGTATATTCTGGCCGATCGAGATTTTTGGGCAGGTGCCTCAAGTTGTGGCGTCTTTAAAACATCAGTGTTAGAGCTGGTCTTCGATTCGATATCGATCCGACTTAATCGATTTTTTTTTGGCGTTAAATCAATGGCGTTAATCCATTTTTATGATCCATTCAGGGTTACTTTCATCAGTTATCGGGTGATCGATCCATGGAGCGGTAACCTGGTGAATACAACCAATGCTTTTTTTTTGGAATCGATTCAACGATTTCTTGTATAATTCAATCTAACGCGGTTCAAATGAACAATTGTTGTACGCTTAGGGTATAAATGGTAAACAAATTTATAGGGTCTTTTATCCGACTGATTTTTGTTTGTAATTCAAACAATAATTTAATTTTCTATGCATCGATTACCGATTAAGACTACCTGCTATTGGAAATTACCGGTTTTATTTCGATTAATCGGTTAAATCGATGTTTAGACGTGAATCGTTTGAAAAGATCGAACACAGTTCCAATTAGTTTGTTTAACTCTATATGCTCTATATTCAATTGTATGCATATAAACTGGTTCCAATAGATGAGTGTAGATCTATAGATCACATTTGTCACATTTGTTACGTTCTGAAGCCCTGCAGGCCTTCCATGATTAACTGATTAACGAGATTAATGCAAGGAAAGGTTTCCCTCAACACAATTCTGATTCCGATAACTTGTTTCTCTCGTGATACGATTGTAATTTAACAACAATTATAATAATAATAAACAATAAACAACACAATCCTAACCAATAAACAATAATAACCAGTGCAAAACTTTACAAATTTTCCCAACATTTAAATGTAAATTTCACAAGAAATCAATTTGCAATTTGAATATTAAATGAATGCCTATTGGAATACTATAACAACATTCTACATTCTATACATCTTTTCTACATTTCCTATATGTAATGTCGTATTTCTATCTCTATTTCTATTTCTAATTTTTCCAGTTCGAATGTCTGTCTAAAGGCCAAACTAAATTTGTCCTTAAGGTCGATCACGGCCATTGAACTGTTTCAAAACTTATTTCTAATCATAATATAACTCGTAAAGCTGTCCCATTGCGTATAGTTTGTAATGTCAACAATAATACCCTGTAAACCGGCGGTAATTTGCAAATGAATATCAGTTTGTATAGCACAATATTTATAAACACAAATATCAATTTCCTCTTGTTTGCAAATTTAATAGTGGGTATTATATTTAAGCATTAGGTGTATACCCTGCGTTTATACCCTGCACCCTATATTTTAAATATATTTTCAAAAACTGCATGTGCAGCACAGATCAGTCGAACGCGCCCGACTATAGAATAGCATGTACCCTATATATTAAATATAATTCAATTCAATATATTTATAATTATCTTTTTTATTTATATTTAATAATATATTAATAAAACATCTAAAATAAAACACCTAAAAAATACATCTATAAATAAATTATACAGAAATATCAGCTAAATGTAATTTTTATGTTTAAGAAATCAAAAATATACTAGTGTAAGAACTAAAAAATATGTTTTAGGAATTTAAGTATTAATAAAATATTTATACATAATAATAATAAGGCATAATTTTGAAAAAATTAATTAATATTATTATCAATAAATGTTGATAAAATATTAGTTTATGTGTCATGTAACTATTTTATTTTTATTTTTTATATATGTAGTTGTAAATATTTAATTAAAATACTAGTCCGAATATATTTTTTTATTTCGAGTACCATTTCATTGCCTTAAATATTTTTGTTGTTATTTTTGCTGTTGTTGTGGTGCTTTATTGTTGTTGTTGTTGTTGTTGCTGTTGCTGTTGTTGTTGAATTTTTCTTTTCTTTGATAAATATACAATTTGTTTTTATTATTATGGCGCTTCAATTGGCTGCGTTGTTTATAATTGAAATTAATAAGTTTTCTTATATTCTCGTTATTGTTGGCGCTGCCGTTGCTTTTGTTATTCCCTTCTTTGTTATGATTTCATAATTTTTTTCACATTGGAATTTGGCAGAAATATCGCTGTTACTATATTATTAATATTATTTTTATTGTTATTCTAGTATTTTATTATTGTGCGCTGGAAATCGCAATAAATTAGCCAAGAGTGGAGGTAACTTTATTAGTTCTAGTTTTCGTTGTGGAATTTTGTTTGGGTTTTCCGATTGATTTACTAGAGTTTTGAGGCGTATTAAGGGTTTTAATAGATCAATATATCAATCGATGTGCATGGATAAAGCGCATGCCGATTGTTTTATTTATTTATTTTTAATTTGTGGCTGTTATTGTTGTTGTTCACGCTCTGAAAACGCTCGCAACAAAAACAAAAACTAATTTCAAATTTTTAAATGGCGCGCGTTGTGGGCGGAGCGAGAGAGACAGAGAGAGAGAGAGAGAGTGTGGCTTGTAACGGTATGTGATAATCGATATCGATATTTCTATTGCGGTGGCTATCGAGCACGGATATTCGCAGTTTTTCGTGTGTTTATGTCGCGGCTTGAACTTTAAAACTGGGCACACGAATCCAAAACGTACAACAAATTTTCAGATATTTCGCATTGTTTAGTACTGTGCGAGAGCTCTCAAATGATTTGTTGTTGTTGTGGCCATTGTTATTGTTGTTGCTGTTGTATTATGTTTACTTGTATTATAATTTGTTGCTGTTGTCGCTACGGCTAGGTGCAGCAGCGCTGCTGCCGCAGCCTCCATTTGCAGCCCCCTCTCCCCCGCACACCCTCCACCCGGCCCCTAGGCCGGATCGCTCAATGAGCTAGAGTGTCATCCACTTAGGAAGCGCCAACCGCTGAACTCGCCACAGTCAACATTAGCAGCAGCAGCAACAGCAGCAGCAACAGCAGCAGCAACAGCAGCAACAATGCCTTGAGGGCGGGGCTAGCCGCGCAGGCGCAGGCATGCCACAATGGGCCAAAGCGCCGATATTTTATTCAAAATTTCTAAATATGTACATACCAATGTGAAGAGTTATCAAAAAATTGAAATAAACTTGATCTGTTTGCTGCATAGGAGAACCTAAATACCAAAAATTGTGTTTCTGACTCTACTAGTTTCTAGATAGATCACAATATCGGTGGCTGTTCTTTTTCACTTGAAGTCAGCTGGCGAAGGAGGAAAAAAATCAAAAATCTAAAACAAACTGGATCTGCTTACAGCCTAGGAGAACCTACATACCAAAAATGGTGACTCTAGCCTTTGTAGTTACTGAGACCTAAATATTCAGACGAACAAACGGACATGGCTTTACTGTCTGCGCTCGTTTTTCTGATTATATATACTTTGTGGGGTCTACCACGCCTCCTTTTGGATGTTACACACATACGTGACTTGCACTAAATTAATAGTCTAAGAAAATTACAATATGAGTTTGTAAATTAGAGTTACAACGTAATTCAAGTTCAATATTAATATTTCTTGGGAAAAAATAAAAAAAATACATAGTTAACCGTATTCTATTTTAAATTACAAATAATACATAATTTTTTAAAAAGCCAATAAATTGTTTTTAAGCCAAATAATTCAAATCATAAATATTTTTTTGTTTCGCTTAAACATAATTATTACTCACAATTTCTAATAATAATATTACTTAAAATGAATCATTGTAGGTGAAGCAAATTATACAAATCATGGTTAAAATAAGTAATAAATGGTATTTCCATTGCCTATTTTTTTGCATTTTTCCAATTGCGTGCAATTTATTTTATTTGTTGATTTATTTAATTACTTCAAAATTATCCTAATGCTACAGGTACATACTATAATTTACAGCACTGGTCACACAAATCTTATATTTAAATAAATCTTAAATAGGTCGGTTCGTTTCATTAATTATAATGGTTGCTTTTAGAGAATCTATTAATTTAATCGCGCCAAAATGCGGCTTTGGCCCACTGTGCGTAGGCGAGGAGGTCGACTTCGCAGTCGTTGTCGACGTCGCTGTCGATGTCTCTGCCGCTGCCCCATGATTATAATACAATGGACGATAATGCGAGCGATCATGTAAATTAGATTTGTCTCAGTTGTTGTCTGCTTCTGACGCTGTATGATGACGACGTTTGTACGTCGAAACGCGTATTAATCCCAGCACAAGCTCGATGTCGTTGCCGAGCTGAAAATTCACAAAAAATACGACAATACACTGAGAAAAATAAGCATAAACGTTTTTTAGTTAAGTATTTTCAATCACAGTCAATCAAGCCTGAAATCGGCTGTAAACTGAATAGATTTCAAAAATAATTTCCAAAACTCGAACAAAAAACTTTGTTGTCCATTT
This sequence comes from Hypselothyrea guttata, assembly GCA_035045125.1. Taxonomy (NCBI): domain Eukaryota; kingdom Metazoa; phylum Arthropoda; class Insecta; order Diptera; family Drosophilidae; genus Hypselothyrea; species Hypselothyrea guttata. The sequence continues at coordinate 199,687 of JAWNNJ010001770.1, read as the reverse complement.
TCTTTGAGAAGGAAATTTGCTGACGAAAATTTCACGTAACTAAAATTTTCTTTAACAAAAAAAGGTTTTAAACTGTTTATTATTTTCATTTTCAGCAGGACTTAAAGCAAACATTAATTAAATAAAGTAGAATTAACTGAAGAATATGTTTAAACAAATTCAATATTTATTGTACTTAGAATAAAAATTTTATAAGATCTGGGTAGCGAAATTTTGTAAAGTAGATGCTCCAAATTCGAGAACAAGTTTGAAACTCGCATTTTTAGCTTGTTTGATTTGATTTCTCTCTGTGTAGTACAAGTACAAGCTGCCAGAGGGCGTGTATCTGTATAATATTAAGCATATAGAATTATATGCAAATATGTTGAATATTTATAAGAATACTTCATGATTATACTCTCTACAAATATAATAATAACAAAACAAAACAAAACAAAACAAAAACTAAGCAACAAAAAAGCAAGAAACGAAAAGAAAAACTGAAAACAGAAAACTGAAAATAATCATGAGCTCGCAGCGCTGAGCAGCAAATTGAATTAATTCAATTAATTTGCATTGTAAGTACATATCAAAATGGCAGAATTGTAATAAAGAAATTGTGGGGAAGCAACTAACTAAACGAGTGAGCTTAAATGAATAACGTTTTATGGTTGTGCCAAGTACCACTCATAAGCAATTTGGACGAGCACAAGTGAATGCGCGCACAAAGGCAGCGTACGTAGTATGCACTGACTAATAGTCACTGCGGAAGGAAAACACCCAATCGTTTACCAGTTGCACAGCATTTTTTAAACTTTTAAATTGCGCGCCAATCCGCTAGCATGAGAGGTAAGAAGCTCGCTGCTATGCAACACCAGCTATGCTGCTGGAATACCATGCCGTGCAACCCTGTGCGCAACATTTTATCGATAAGCGACGATATGGGGCATGGCTGCTAGCTGCCTAGCAAAGGTTTTTTTTCGCTTTCAATAATAAAAATGCTGCTATGCAAGCAGATCGTACAAAATACCAAAATAAATTATAAGCTGCAAACGTTGAGCAACAAATTGCATGAGCGCAGTAAATAACAGAATTGTTGATGAGCAATTTTTCGAATTGCGCGCCAAACATCATGCGTGCGCTACAAAAAGCTCGCTGCTATGCAATACTATCAGCAGTGATTACACACCCAAGCAACGCTGCGTGCGATAGCCCAAACCGTGCAGCCCTGCGCGCCACTCTATCGATACCGGCCGATATCAAGCATGGCCGCCAGCTGCCTATCAAAGGTTCTTTTCCGGTTTCGTACACGACGAAGGAGGTACGCAGAAATTTTAAAGCCGGTTAACAATTTTCAAACATCGTCAACAAACAAGCCGATTTTGAATCGCAACGCGTAAAATACGAAACAATATTGAAGGCTGCAAACGTTGTGCAACAAATTGCATGGATAAAGCGCCGACATCGCCTTGAAAATTGTTGACGAAAATTGTGTTTGATTTTTTTTGCCAGTGTACACAAGAAATTATTTGGTGCAGTGTCTAAAGTTGCGGCATTTTCTCTGTTCTCCTTGTAGATATTAAATAATGGGCCGTTACTCACGTGAGCCAGATAACGCCACCAAGTCGTGCAAGGCGCGCGGACCCAATCTACGTGTTCACTTCAAGGTAAATATAAATAAAATAAATAAATATCGGAATCCCCCTCCAACAATGGCGGACGCCAAGGCGTTGTTGTTGTTGATGTCGCCAAAACGTGAATTGCGGTTATGTGCCTGTGTGTGTGTGTCAGCGTTGCCAATTTAGCGGATTTCAAACTAAAATAAGGATATAAAATTATATTTTTTTTATTGTGAGCATTTTTTTTATATTTTGTACTGCAATTCCAGCTATTTCTAACAACACTGGCATGTGTGTGTGTGTGTGTGTGTGTGAGACAGCGTTGCCAATTTAGCGGATTTTAAAATATATGAAATTACATTAAAAATTTTATAATAAGCTTAGTTTTATTTGTTTTTTATATTTCATGTAAGCTATTTTTTTTAGTTTTTTTTTTTGTGTTGCAACTCTACCTCTGTGTGTGTGTGTGTGTGTGTGTGTGCAACATTTAATCAGTGAATTCTCTGCCAAAATGCGGAATTTCACTTTTGCATTGTTGCAAGATCAATGGAAACAAGTCCAGCTGAAGGCAAGAGAAACTCCCACTTTGCCTTCTTCTTAGTCCTTGTTCACAAGCAAAACCTTGGATGAAAGAAACCCCCAAATTGTAGCACGCTTGATATTATTCTATCGATAAACAATTTGCCTATCGATCGAATACAAACGGCGTGCCAGAGCAAATCGAAAACATGCTAAAACAGCGACTAGCCGATGCTCTTTCGAGCCTAGGCTTGCCTCTACCTGTAGCATGCTACAAAGCCATCTTCAGTGTTGTCAGATGGGCTAGGAAAATCTATACAAAATATTTTTAGACTTAAAGAAATCAATTGAATAATAATGAATAACTAATATACAACCAATGTAAAATATTTAAAATAATGAGCAATTTATGATAAGCAGAAAGAGAGTTATAAAACCTTTCGCAGTGGCAACGCTCACTCACTCGCATGCTAGACGACGCAATAAATGCAATGATTGAAGCCGAATTAACTTGGCTTTAATTGATACTATTGCGTCCAAAGCAACGTTTAGCCATGTTAAAACAGAAACTAGCCGATGCTCTTGCCTAGGTTCGTTTCTACCTGTAGCATGGTACAAAGCTGCCAGCAGAGTTGCCAGATTTTATACACAAAATATATACAAGATAGCTTCTAAAAAATATATATTATCTGATATATAAATAAAACATCAATATAGTTTTTTTTAAGATAGAGCTCTGAAACCTTTCCCAGTGGCAACGCTGGCTTACTCACATGCTAGAGTGCCAGTGTTGCCAGATTTGGTATATAAATTATAAACAAAATAGCTTCTCACATATAAAAATTAAATAAAAACAATATACAATATTGCTAATTTATAAGGTAGAAATTTGAAACCTTTCGCAGTGGCAACGCTGACCTACTCGCATGCTAGACGACGCAACAAATGCAATAATTGAAGCCGCATTCCTCGGCCTCGGTTGAAACTGTTGCGTCCAAAGCGAACGCAAGCCACGTTAAAACAGCGGCGAGGCGTCTCTCAATGCGCTCGTCTCTACCTGAAGCATGGCACAAGCATATCCCTATCCATATTCCATATTCATATATCCACTCGATATTATCTCTATCGCTAATCCGAATATCTCTGCCGATTTCAGAACACGCACGAGACCGCACAGGCCATCAAGCGGATGCCGCTGCGTCGTGCCCAGCGCTATCTGAAGGCGGTTATCGACCAGAAGGAGTGCGTGCCCTTCCGCAGGTTCAACGGCGGCGTCGGTCGCTGCGCCCAGGCCAAGCAGTGGAAGACGACGCAGGGTCGCTGGCCCAAGAAGTCGGCCGAGTTTCTGCTGCAGCTGCTGCGCAACGCCGAGGCGAACGCTGACTACAGGGGCCTCGATGTCGACCGTCTGGTCGTCGATCACATTCAGGTGAACCGCGCGCAGTGCCTGCGCCGCAGGACGTACCGCGCCCATGGTCGCATCAATCCCTACATGTCGTCGCCGTGCCACGTCGAGGTCATTCTCACCGAGAAGGAGGAGGTGGTCAGCAAGGCCGCCAGCGACGACGAGCCCGCCAAGAAGAAGCTCTCCAAGAAGAAGCTGCAGCGCCAGAAGGAGAAGATGCTGCGCTCTGAATAAAATGATGATGATTCATGTCTAAATATATGCGCTGGTTGCAACGGGGGGGCAGCGACCCGACCACACATACATTACCATGCAACGTCGTCGCTGCTCCTCCAGGCCGATGTTAACAACTTGAACAAACGTCATTTTTTTTTAGTCTTGTTTTCCTAATTATACAAACCTTAAAAAACACGTGCATCATGTGTTGTGCTTTGTTGTTGTCCACAGTGTTGCCGAATCCAAGTTTCCCGCCAGATCTGGCTAGAAAGTAGAGTTGGACTTCGATTCGATTACGACTCAACTTAATCGATTCTTTTTTGCGACTTGTGATATTAAAGAACAAGATATGTACAAATTGTAATTGTATATATTTATATTCTGTATCAGGGAGTTCAGTCGGTCTGTCTGTCCGAACTAGAACTTTGTTTTATTTTGATTAATCGATTAAACAGATTCTTTGACATGAGAAGATCGATTCTACAAGAGTAAAGATCGAAACCAGCTCCACTTCCGAGAAAGAATTTGCTAGAAAGGTGAAGCTGCGTCAGGTGGGAATTTTGGCTTTTTTCACAAATAATTCAGCTATTTTTTGAATTTTACAAAACTACTGAAGTCACACAATTATAGCACTGTTGGCTTTATTTTAGCCGATATTTGCTCCTAAGACCCTTTATTTAAAGCGAATACTAAGGAATAGCAGCTGGGCTTAGTTTATTGTTGCAATTTATTAGCTTTTTTGCTTGAAAACAATTTCTCTGCTCTGTTAGAAGGCACAATTATTGTTCAAAAGACTTAAAAGCAAGGGGAAGAAGGCCTATAAATTATTTATTTTATAAGTTATATACATAATTTGTTGATATTTCATATAAAAACAAAATTGAAGTTTGTTTATTTCTAAATTTGTTGCATTTCAAAATCAGGTGGCAACGTCGGCAGTGTCGCGTTGCTGCTTAGCAGCTGTTTGAGCCCGCATCTGGCAACGCTGCGACTTGCCACAGCGAACAGTGTTGCCAAGCGGTCGACAGCATTTGTTTACAACTGGCGTTGCGTGTTTTGCAACACTGACAAGTCACCTCACTTGCATGCGAAAGAGAGCACAACAGAGCCCGCTTGACAAAGACAGAGACAGCTGCTTGTTTACATTTGGATTTACAGTAATCTGCGTGTATGGAAGATTTTGAAAATAAAAGACAATTTTGTTAGACCCTTTACTTTAAAAGGGGAAATGTGTGTAACACCCAGAAGGAGGCGTGACAGACCCCACAAAGTATATATATTCTTGATCAGGACCACAAGCCGAGTCGATATAGCCATGTCCGTCTGTCCGTCCGTCTGTATGAACACCTAGATCTCAGCAACTATAAGAGCTAGAGACACAATATTCGGTAGTTAGGTTCCCCTATTCAGTAAGCAGCACGAGTTTGTTTTAGATTTTGGATACCTCCTCCCCTTTCCCAGCAAACCACAAAAAGCTACTGCAGCCACAGCTTTAAAGTTATTGGCTTGTTTTTTAATAACTGTTTATTATTGTTTTAAATGAGCTTTTCAGAATTAAATAAGAGAGCATAAATCCGCAATTACACGATGAAGTTTTTGCATTAAGCCCTTTAACAATAGTCAAGAGGTGTAGGGGGAAAACTTCATGCAAACATGTGTAAAAGCGGATTAACAATCTTATATTCAAAATATTACTCTTGTCATGAGGTTTTTATCGATTGAGGAGTTAGCCCAATAAAAATCCTGTATCTTTATGGGACCTAGTTCTTCTACAGCAAGTCTTGGGAGAACTATAAAGATTTATTTGAACCTACAGCTCCTTTTAATACAATCAAGCACTCAGCTCTTGAGAGAACTACATACATACTACTATATGATATACTTTAACTTGAAGTCCAACCTCCAATTTATAATATCTAGTTCCTATGATGGGAGTAAGTACGGTCTTTTTATAGGATTCACTTGGAGCTTTAAGCCAATGCCCTTGATAAACTCGAGTACATTTATTTGTCCTAAAACATTGACTTTAACTTAATATTAATAAAATAAACGGACGTATCTTTATAGGCACAAGATCCATTACTTGAGCCAAAAGCAAGTGCTTTTCCAAGTATATCTTCATTATTGTAAAGACTTGTAGATCTCACGCCAAGAGTAAATAATTCCCATGTTTTTCTTTAGCGGAGGTGCCCACTCCATAGCTCTCGCTGCTCCTTAGCATAGGGCTGTTGCTCTTGCTTATGGGGAGAGCCAGACCGTATGTGTGAACGTACTCTCTTGTATGATCTTTCGTATGCTCTGTTTGGGCACCACTGTTCTATAGTATTCACCTAAGCCTACAGCTCGGGTGTCTTCGAAGGATTAAGATCTCACGTCAAGAGTCAGTGCTTTCTAGGTTTTTCTGTGAGATCTACTTGAACCTACATACATGAGTTCTCTCATGAGACCTTCTTGAGTCTATAGCTCGTACATCATCACAATGTTCCCAATAAGCTTGCCGAAGTCTCTTAGGTTTCAGTCCAAGAGCAAGTGCTTGCTAGGTATTTCTATGATCTACTTGAATCTACAATCTTTTTATAAGATCTCCGTGACTTCACTGCGGTCGTCTTTATAGGCTGAGGTCTTTTATGTCTTACTTCAAGATAAAGCGTTTTCTATAAGATCGACTAGAATCTACATCTCGTACATCGTCCCAATGTAGAGTGTCTTCATTGAACTGAGATCTCACGTCTAAAACAAGTGCGTTCTTGGTCTCCTCTGAGATCAACTTAAATGTATAATCTTTCTAAGAGATCTTTTAAGAACTGGGACTAAGGTGTCTTGGGCCTCACTTGAAGAGCAAATGCTTTCTAGATCTTTCTTCATAGGACTTTGATCTCACGTCTAGGGCAAGTTCTTTCTAGGTTTTTATATGAGATCTAATCGAACCTACCATCTTTCCATGAGATCTTCTTGAATCTACAGCTCATACATTATCCCAAGTGTTTTAGGACTGAGGTCTCTTAGGTATGATAACAAGTGTGGGTGCTTTCCAATTTTTTTTTATGAGATCCACTTGAGCTTATGAACTGTTTACAAGATCTATTTAAGGGTGTGAAATCGGGAGCAAGTTTTCGTTCGGTAGCTGCCGCGTGAGCCTGCCGCAAGTGCTGGCACTGAAGAGGGGCTTGCGTCGCTGGATGGTGGGATTGTGGTGCATTTTGATCGCGATGTGCCGCTCCAGCTGGCGGATGCGCATGAAGCCCTCGTCGCAGACGGTGCAGGCGTACGGCTTGTGCACGCTGTGCACAAAGTGGTGCGTGTTGAGGCTCTCGGCGCGGCTGAACTGCTTGCCGCAGATGTGGCAGCAGTAGGTGCGCTGCGGCAGGTGGCAGATGCGATGGCTCCGGAGGGCGTGTTGAACGTGGCATCGCAGTCGCCGCAGCTCAAATGCTGCGGCTGCTGGTGAACGGACAGCTGATGATTGTCCAGCAGGCGCCTCCACTTGAACTGCCGTCCGCATTCCGAGCACTCGAACTCTGACCTGCCCTCGTGCGTCGCGCGGATGTGGGCGCGCAGATTGGTGCGCTGCGCGAAGCTGGCGCGGCACACGCTGCACGTAAACGGACGCTCGCCCGTGTGGATGCGCTCGTGGTCCAGCAGGCGCGACCGACGATCGAAGGTCTTGGGACAGTAAGCGCAGCTGTGACCCGAAGCTGTAAAAGAGACAGAATTTAGACTTAGTTGGCATTACAATTTTATTGGGATTACAACCCGGTATTACACGATAGTTTGATTTATATGTTACTTGGTTAAGCTCAGGACTTAAACTGTATATTACAAAATATACATGTGAATTTGGGAATAAATATATAAATATCATTTTGCTCTTCGGGCTCAACGTCTAGCCAAGGAAAATGTAATGGAAAAATTTTGCTTGGTCAGATAGTAATATTTTGAATGTGCCACGATTCTCATCAGTGACCTTAGAAACGAAAATTGTCAAACTTGTCTGTATATGTGAGTAAGTCGTAGGCGAGGTTCGAACCGTGAACCTATGGTTTATGAGGCGAATGCCTTAACCAGTACGCCAGTCAATGTCCAAGCCCAGCTTAACTGCATTCAATAAGAGATTTTTATTATCGATATGCCATTCCCACAACGCGGACATCCTATTAAATGTTATTAGATTATACGTCATCATAAACAAAATCATAATCATAGTCATCATAATCATCTTAGTCATGTTAAACATCATAGTTATCATAGCCATTATAATCATATTCATCATAATAATAGTCATCATAAACTAATCATAATCATAGTCATCATAATCGTTATAGGTATAAAGACGGACAAACGGACATGGCCATATCGACAAAGTACTCTTCCCATAAGCAAAGAAGCCGCTTGAACTGCTAGCTCTCTAGCTCTCATATTTCCCGAGATCTAGATCAGATGGGTCCATAGCTGTGCTATTTTGTATCAGTTGCAGTTGGTCTTTCTTATAGTATCTCTTATGCGTTAGAGCTCTGCCTCGTATGCAAAGCAAATTACATGAACAATTGCGTGCATTTTTTCTCATTCCCCACATTTGCTGCCTATGTCGCGACACATCGTTGCTGCCTGTGAGCTCGCGAGTTCGTTTTCTTGGAAAGATATATACTGGTATACTTTGTGGGATCTGCCACGCCTGCTTCTGGCTCACATTCGGCACTAACTCAGCAGACCCTTTTGCACTTTGGCAAGGTACAGGGTATGCAGAAGGGAGGTTCCTACCTGCAACGGCCTTTGCTTCGCTCTGGATGAGCTCGTGGTGCTCTTCCTCTGCCGCAGCCTCTGCGGTTGCCACTGCCGCCTCTGCAGCTACCACCAATTGTTGCATGGTGCGCTTGAAGTTGTTGACGATCTCAGAGCGGATTTCCAGCATCTGCTGCTCGAGGGAATCGAAGTCGAGCAGGCTGACCTTGCAGGTGCTGCAAATGTACTGCATGCCACACGCAATTAAACAGACAGACAGTTAATGCAACTTGCAACTTGAGCCTACCGGAGAGTGCAGCTGCTCCTCCTCCTCCACCCTGAAGGGGAGTCCCAGCACCAGCGACAAAATGCTGGCCAGCGTTTTTAGCGTGGCTCCCTCGCCGTTTTGGCGCTGCTCGAACATGTTCTCATAGTAATTGTGCTCATCCAGCTTGTGGTTGCATATATAGCAGTTCATTTTATTTAAATATTTGATTTATTTGCGTTTTGTGTTTAGTTTAATTTCGTGCCGATTGCTGGATTAAATTTGTTATCGCTGCGCAGCGTTGCAAGCGGCGTGTATCGATTGCCGGCACGCAGTGTTGCCAAATCTGGCAGCTGCGCGAAGTGCAAATTCTAGCTTTTTTCACAAATAATTTAGATTTTTGTCTTTTTTTTTTATAAATTGTACCCAATTCTATTAATTATCATTTTGCTAAGTGTTTGCCGATATATAATTGTATTAATTTGTTGGCGATTATTTGCTTAGATGTTTTTGCTGCTATTTAAACAGTAAAATTTTATTAAAAATTTTTATATAAAAGGTAAAAATGAATAAAACTGTTATGTAATTGAAACATTTGAAATACAGTAAGTACTAAGCCGTCCGGTCGGACGCACCCGACCGCAGAATATCCTGCAGAATAGAACAAAATCAATGTTATTCTTATATTTGTTTTACACGTCTTGCTGGGCAAATTGTGAAGCGGGAATTTAGAATTTTTTCAACAATAATTCAGCTTGTTGTGAGCTTTTTGTTTTTTGTTTTCTTTTTTAGCATTATTATTTATTTTTGTTTATTTAAGATGCGTATTTCTAATGCTACAAGTATAATTTATACTTATGTATAAATTATTGTTTGTCAACATTTCATATACATACATGTGTTGTTATAGTACTTTCTATTGCTGTACTGATTCTATGCCTAATAAAATACATTTAAAAAATAAAAATTATTCCATTTGTCATTATATACATGGTAAAAAAATATTGAAATTATATATAATTAAATTAGATAGATTGATTTTATTATAATAAAATTGATTATATATTAAATAAGGCTTAGGTTTTGGTTTCAGTTTTACAAGAATTTTGCCTACAACTAGCTAAATTGGTTGTTTGTTTTTTTTATTTATGTTTATTATGTTGCTTTATATTTTTGTCTTTTCCCGCCAAAAACAGCCTTGTCAACACTGCTGCTGGCAGGCAAAATACCAGACAGTATTTGGCAAGCGGTCACACCGCCAGCTCGATAGCCACTGCCGCAGGCCTATCGATAGGCGCGGCGAGCATACAACATTGCCAATTCGATTGTGGAGTTCTGCGGTAAAGTGCCGGAATAAATAAATTGTTCTTAACGAGTCTCAATTAGTATAATTAATGAATAATACAAACAATTAAACGCCAGCGACGGTCTATATGTGCCACAAGTGTGCACAACTTGCAACGTTCTATTTTTTGACCGATTTTTTTGTTTGTTCATGTGGTGTGTGAAATGCAACTGAAAACAACAAAAACAAGAAAAAACAAATAAATCGAAAACAAAATCAAAAGCGATATCGAAGAAATTGATCGAAATAATTGATGATTTTGCGCGCTTAAATATATAGAAATAAAATATTTGTATATTTAGGGCTAGTGGCAGTTGCAGCAACAACAATGACAACAAGAAGCAGCAGATTGATAACAACAACAGCAACAACAACAAAATTGTTTACTTCCAATTGGAATTCGGTTGCAACCCCAATCAGAAAACTAGGGGTTAATTTTTTGGCTGTGTGCGTGCCGCGTGTCTCTGTGTGTGTGTGTGTGTGTGTATGTATTTGATTATTGTTGCATTTGCTGCCTTTTTTATACCGAATTCTTTGCTTGCCTTTGGCAAACAGTTGTATCTATATATCTAAATATATGTATGTGTGTATGTATGTATTAATATGTGTGCATGTATGTGCGCATTAAAAGCTAAACGCTAATGATGAGCTCATGATAAGGCCTGGCAACGCTGCCTAACACGCACACATACGCATGTACGCAGCACCCATCCTGGCAACGCTTGCCTCGCTGCCGCTGCCGCTGCCGCCGTCGACTGCGACTGCGACTGCGACTTCACTGTTTGCGTCATGCTGCCGCCACCCGACCCATGCTTGGGACGCCATTATACAGTGTGCTTTTTTTATTGTTTTTTTTTTCTCTCGTTTCGTTTTTTTTGTTTTTTGCTTTTTTTGTTCTAATTTTATTCAATATGTGAGCTGTGCCTGTATTGCGCTCTTTCGCAGCCAAATAAAATAATTCAATTATCACGAGCTTTTTTATATGCCCACACACACATGTAGAGTATATATAGAATATATATGTACATATATACATACGTATATGTGTGTAGGGCGTGCATGTGGGTACTTGGAATATCGATAGAGTTGCTTTCGATTCGAAAACGAACAATGTCGGCTTCTTGCCTACGTTTGGATACCCTGTACTATGGAAAAGCACAAACGGATCTATTAGTTTTGTGCAAATGTTAAATGTACGCAACAGTCAGGAGTAGGCGTGGCAGAGCCCACAAAGTACAGTAGAATCCGGTTATAACGACGCCGCTTATAGCGTCCGTCCGGTTATTGCGACGAAAACTCGATGGTTTGGTTGGTCCCCATACAAACTTATATGAAACGGCCTCCGCTTATAACGACTCCGCTTTTAGCGACAAACCGCTTATAACGACGAGATTTTTCAATTTCAATTCAATTTTTCATTTCAATTCAACCGGATATTGCGACGTGCCGAACAAAAAAAAAAACTTTAAAGAGGAAAATTTGATTTCTTTAACAATGCTAAAAGAAGCAAACAAAATCATGGATTTTGTGTTTTTTCAATACGAAAAAGAAACAAAATCATGGATTTTGTCTTCCGGATATAACGACGTCGGTCCTTTGAAAGTCGCTATAACCGGATTCTACTGTATTAAATTTTTTGTTTTGATTAAAAAATTAATTTGTTTTATTTTAAAACCTATTACGAACATGGCATCCATAATATAAAAAAAAAATTTTTTTTTTGCTCCTTTCGGATAGTGCGTCTGCCGGATATAACGACGTAAAATCGTCGGTCCCTTGAATGTCGCTATAACCGGATTCTACTGTATATACATGTATTATCAGCAGAATGTCTGTTCGTTCGTCTATTCGATCATAAGTCCGACCGTCTATAATATAGATTTAATCTAATATAGAGTCTATATAAAGATTTACATAGATCCCAAAAACTTTAAGAGTAATAAATACAATTTTCAGATTGAAATCGGCTGATAAACACAGAAGTTATTATATAAATAATATTGCAGGCTTTGCCTCGCTCTTTGGCAGTCTAAAAAGTAAGAAGAAGCATTGCTGCTGCGTTTTGTAGAACCTTTTAAAATTGATGATTATTGTTATTATCATTATTTACATGTTTGGATAGGATGTTTCTTGATCTTTTACATATATTTTAAACTTTTATTTCAAATAAAGGGTGCAGGGTGTTCTATAGCATCCTACTGATCGGCTGCGTGCTTACTGCTCATTTATTCATTCTAGCTGTACTGCAATTCAGCTGCGAAACAAGTTGTTGTTGTTGTTTTTGTTGATGTCGCTGCTTCTCATGCTTGTTATTGTCATTGTTGTTATTTTTGTTGGCCAGTGTTGCCAGCTTACGCTAGATTTCAACTAAAAATAGCTAGAACATATTTATAGACATAAAAAGCTGGCTAAATTTAAATTCACAAAAACTGACAATTATTATTTTTTCAATGTTATCATATTTTTTTTGGCATCAAATATAATATTTTGTTTGAATGAATTAAAAACATGCACATTTAAAGCTGAGTAAAACTGAAAAAAAAAAAAAATAGATTTTAAAATATGCTAAATTTAGCCTTTAATAAGCCAAACTGGCAACACTGCTGTTGACAAATGCCGACGCCCTACAACGCAAAACAAATGAAACAAAACAAATGAAGCAAAACAAAACAAAACGAAATCCAAACGAAACGAAGATAAAACGCAAAACAAACAAACGAAAAGTGTTGCATACGCTGCGGCTGCATTAAATGCAACAATTGTGGCATACTTTGCGGCTGTCGGGTTTTTCTTCTATTTTCTTAGACCCTGTGCTTTGAGACAGCCAAAAAGGGTCTATTAAGTTAGTGCAAGTGAAAAATATATATATTCTTGATCTGCTAAGTCTGTCCCTCCGTCCATCCCTCTATATAAACACTAAGATCTCGCAAACTATAAGAGTTAAAGACACCGGTTTTGGTATTTAGTTTCAACTATGCAGTAAACAGATCAAGTTTGCTTTAGAATTTTGATACCACCCCTCTTCCCACGCTAAACGCTAGAAACCATATTAGTCGTAAAGCTACAGACTTGATATTTGGCATGTCTGTAGTCTAGTCACCATCGATGCTGTGAATTGCATGACAATCGCCGAAGATATGCAACAGACAATTTGCTCAACTGGTCAGAGAATTGCCTCAGGCGATTGATATAGGGATTTTTGAAACACAAAGTACAGGGTCTGCTGCTGTCGGTTGCGTCCGACCGTAGCCTGCCATCCGTCCCTAACTTTAAAATAGTTGTGTATTTAAATGATTTCTACAATTTTAATTTCTCTACACGCGTGCAGTTATTGCAGCCTAAAACGTAACGTAACGTAACGTAACATCCTACGTAGTGTATACCTACCATAACGTAACGCAGTAAACCCGGAGGACATTTAGCCAGAGAGTCTTCCTGCAATGGGCAACATACACACAACGGGCCCCAATGAGGCGTTAATTGTTTCAGGTAAGTTGCAGATTAAGGGCACACCTACGCAACCATATACATATATGTACATATGTATATGTATATGTCTATATCTATATACAAACATATACAGAGTTCATGCGGCGCTGGCGGCTTTTAAATGCTGCAATTAAAAGCTGCAACTCAACCGCAATTGTTGACAGGCGCACCATTTGTGCTATCAGCACCCTACTTAGACGTACTACCTGGGGTATATTAGCTAATAGTCATCCATAATTTATGCAAATTACTTTGTTGGCTACGTAGCTGTAGCTGTCGTTTTTCTCTTGCTTTCATAGATCTGTTTTTGTAGCTGCCGTTTTTATCGATTAATTTATGCACAACGCAACTGTACTAGATGCGGTTATTGATCTATTTTTCATACGGATTTCATGTTTTCACTTTGATAGCCCGCTTGTTTTTCTTAAAACTATCGACTACGTAGCGATTGTAGCTATTAGCGATTAATTTCATGCAGCTATGGAGCCATCGATATGTATATCGGTTATCGGTATATCGGTTACATAACGATTATTGATTAATCGTCCTGTCTGATATACCAAGAACCATACTTTCTACAGTTTTCGCTGAATTTTGGTTATAATTGAAGTGCTTATCGATTATGCATTGGTTTTTACCAAATTTTCGATAATTTAATAATAAACTAATAAAAAGGGTATGGTTTAATCAGCAAACGCTTGTTTTATCATTTTATATAATATATACTTTATTATTTAATTTTACCATCTAGCTTAACGATAAGATTAATCGTAATTCGCATTTTAGAGAATTTAGATTGCTTATCGTTTTATATCTTACGTTTTGAGTGCAACTACCGTTACATACAAAAGTAAGGCATATTTCTGGCCTTGATAATATCATCAAGTATTATATATAACGTTTTATATTGCTTGAAATATTTCTAAAAAGTTAAGAATAAATTGATTGAAATAATCGAACTGAAAATATATAATTGCTTTGTTTAATTTACGATTATTTCATAATAAAATACAGCAATTGGAGATATTTGATATACTATATTTATTTAACTTGCAATTTAACATTTGAGGGCTTACGTATTCGTTTTAGCCAGAGAAAGTCATCAAATATTACATTATATAATACGTATATAGATAAATACAGCTGACATATTGTGTTTCAGTTCTAAGTGAATTCATGTCGTTCAACCATTAAGGTTTCAGACATATTTAAGCACTTAATGAACCACAAATATGGTCATTCCCCCTCATAAATCTGGTTTTCAGATGCCACAAATACGCTCTCAAAGGTTTCAATGCCACAATTAAGCCCAGGATTACGAAAAAAAACTTTAGCCAAGTGACGCCTATACAAAATCATAATCAAGCCAGTACACAGAGAATCAGTCGGGCGCGCTCGACTGTAGGATACCCTGCACCCTGTTATATTTAAAATAGTTAAAAAATCAAATGGACATATTTGCACTTTATTCGAAGTGTAAATAAATTTAAAACAAGAACTATGGCCTTACCTCTTTAAAATACAATCAGAATGGGCGGAACCGATCAGTCGGACGCGCCCAACTGTAGAAATACCTCTTGAGATTTGAAATAAACCTGGTATATATCTATTTACACTCTGAAAATGGTTTATATAGTAATTTAACTTTCGGTTTTCAATAAAATACTCTAGATTTTGCAGCTTCCGAGATCTCAGCGTTCATAAAGATACTACGAATTGACCCATTTATACTTATTAAAAGTACAGGGTCTAATTATAACATAACTTCCGGTTTTCAATTACTATTATTGTGATGTCATAGGCAAATGCTATCGTCTTGGCGTACGCACAGGCCAACTTGATTTATGGCCTAAGTTTAGCAGCAATTACTGAAGTTCAACTGTACCAAACCAGTTGGGATTATCTTAGTTTAAATAGCCGAAATGCGCGAAGCGTGTTTCAAATAAAATTCACACCAAATAAAATAATATAAATTAAATGCGGTTAATTGCGCCTTTTGCTAGTATTGAAATATATTTAAGTGAGTTTTGTTGATTAAAATAAAACGGGTTTGTGCCTTAGGCTTGGTTTCAAATCGCATATCAAAATTGCTGAATTTTGTTTGTTTCTTCAATACTAATTTAGGCATTTTTTTTTCTTTCTTGAATACATTTTTACGATCTTCAACGATCGTTCACCCATAAATATTATATCACAATCGAATAAGAATTTCTTTAAAAACCCCATTCAAGGAGCAATAAAATATTTACTGTTATCTGATATTGCAATTTATACATTTGTGTTCTCTTTATTTAAAATTAATATATTCAATGCTTGAAAATAAATACAAATGAAATACAAGCTAATTTTTATAAATAGCCCTCACTGAAATGTTTCTTTATGTGTTATGTAAAAGTACTTCATTAATTGTTTAAAATATAAATTATAAATTATCGGGATATATGTAAAGCTATTTATTGAATTTAAGAAATAAACGAGAGCGGCTTGAATTATAATATAATTTGTGTTTTTATTTTTAGCAAGAATTGTGTTTATTTTATTACAAATTAGGTTAAAAAAAAGTGTAAATATATTTATGATAATAAAAAAAATTATTATTAATAATATAGCTAAAGCCAATGCGCGAAAAAAAAACTTATTAATAATAGTATTATCTTATCGAATTTGTTACAAAAACAATGAAACCGCAGCCTATGCCACACTGATAACCACTTGTATGCACATCCCCTAGCTGTGGCATACTTCCCCCCCTGGTATTTCAGCCCCCACTCTCTGCATCCCTCCCTCTCTGTCGCTCTCTCGCTCTGTCTGCCTCGCACTGTGGGGTACTTGCTGTAGTACAGCCAGCCCAGCTTCCGTACATGCCACTGAAGCTTCCAGTTTCATGTTTTGACTATTTTATGACTGCCGCTGTCAAACCACCCTCTATGGCATCTCCGGTATTCTTGTTGTTGTTGTTGTTGTTGTTTTTGTGCCTAGTCGAAAGTTTTTTCAACCCTTGTGCTTGGAACTGGGTGAATGCACTCTGCGGCAACCCCCAGCTTGGCTCCAGGCCTCGGGCTCAACGTCTGCCGCCTACCGCCCACAGCCCACAGCCCACCGCCTGCCTGCCCCATGTTGCGTCGTTG
Source organism: Hypselothyrea guttata (assembly GCA_035045125.1). Classification (NCBI taxonomy): domain Eukaryota; kingdom Metazoa; phylum Arthropoda; class Insecta; order Diptera; family Drosophilidae; genus Hypselothyrea; species Hypselothyrea guttata. Next base: position 183,003 of record JAWNNJ010001770.1, on the reverse strand, counting down.
GGCGATTTCATTTAATTAACTTGCCAAGACAAATAACAGGCTGGCAGCACTTGTAAATCAGCTCCAGTTCCAGCTCCAGCTCCAGTTCCAGCTCCAAATTCAGTTCCAGCTCCACACTCAGATTCAGTTCTTTCTCCAGCTATTTTTTCCGCGTCCATTTCCAAATGCTTCTCCATTTTCAGTTCTTTTCGGTCTATATTTTCAGCTCTTTCTCCAGCTTCTTCTCCGTCTCCACCTCCATCTCCTGCTTTTTGTCCATCTCCTTCTTCAGCTTGATCTTCGTCTCTTTTTTCAGCTTCTTCTCTGTCTTCAGTTCTTTCTCAAGGTCCAACTTATTCTTCAGCTTCTTCTCCGTCTCCACCTCCATCTCCTGCATTTTCTCCTTCTCCAACGGTTTAAACCCTGCGCTTGCCCTTTTATCACATTGTTAGCGTCACATCGCACTCAACTTAGTTCCACTCCTCCCTGATGAGATCGGCCGCCTTCTCGCCAATCATGAAGGCCGCCGCATTGGTGTGGGCGGTGGGCGGCAGGGGTATGACACTGGTGTCCACCACACGCAATCGTCGCATGCCATGCACCTTCAGCTGGGCACTGACCACGGCACTGGCATCGCTGGCAGGTCCCATGCGGCAGGTGGCCACCTGATGATGCAGTGTATACGACAAGGTGCGTATCGAGCACCGCCAATACTCGTCCGTGCCAAAGGCATGCTGCTCACATCCTGGCGCCGGATTATCGAGCAAACGGGCGCCAATCGCCTGAAGTGCGGGCATTTGGCTGATCCGTATGGACTCCTTGATGCCATCGAGCAGATACTCGATGTCCTCCTCGTCTATGAAGTACTTGGGATCGATTTTGGGCGCACTGAACGGATCCCGATCGTGCAGCCAGAGGCGACCCACGGACTTGGGATGGAACTGCATCACAAGCAGCGTGAAATGATCCGGCTGTGTGCGCAGCAAGGGCCTAAACATTTGATTGTACACCTCGTCCTTGATGTTGGCCCCCAGCTTGAGCGCTGTGCCCTCATCGTTGGCCAAGCTGCCGCCCACCAGTATTAGCTCCAGATCGGGCCAATCCCTCGCCAGCTGCGAGCGTGGCGACTTGATAAACGCCAACGACTCCACGCCGCCAATCGAACTGAGCCGTGTGCTCGGATTGCCGGCCAAATGAAAGGCCACCATATCCGCAATGCCCACACTCGACACATACGTCGTCTGTCCCGTCGTATTGGTGAGGAAGGTGGGTCCAAAGTGGCACATGTGATCGTACATTCGTTGGCCCACGGGCAGCGCCTGCACCAGCGGCACTTCAATGGCCCTCAGATTGTCCTCCGGCCCGATCCCCGAGAGCATCAGCAACTGGGGCGAGTTAAAGGCTCCGGCGGAGAGTATAACCTCCCGTTTGGCCTTCAATGTATACGTTTTACGCCGGAAGACGAGCTCCACTCCGTAGGCCGATTTGCTGGCCTCATCGATGAGCACGCGCGTGACACGCGTGAAGGGAAAGATATGAAGATTAGAGCGTTGATCGCGTATCGGACGTATGTACGCCGTATAGGCGCTATGTCGACGTCCGTTCCTGGTGTTCGCCTGCACATACGACACGCCCAACTGCGACTGTCCGTTGTAATCGGTGCGTGCGTGCCCCGCCTCCTGGGTGGCTGAGACAAAGGCGTGCACCAGCTGGCTGCGATAGCGCACATCCTCGACGCTCAGGGGGCCGCTGTGGTTGTGATAGGGTGATTGCTCCAGACCCTGCAGTTGGGCGGATTCGCTGCGCAGAAAGTAGGGCAGGACCTCATCGTAACTCCAGCCGGTATTGCCACGCTCCGCCCAGGCATCGAAGTCACGCCGATTGCCGCGATTGTAGATCATGTAGTTGATGGAGCTGGTACCGCCCAGCACCTTGCCCCTGGGCAGGGCACACTCGTTGTTGTTCATGCCGAAGCAGGATAGACGCTGCGGCACCGATTTGTAGTTCCAATTGGACGCCGTCAGCTGCAAATGTCCAGCCATCAGTGGCGTCATATGCACAATATTCTCCACGCCCCCGGCCTCAATCAGGGCCACCCGCCAGCTGGGATTCTCCGAGAGGCGCGCTGCCAAAGTGCAGCCAGCGGCTCCAGCGCCGACCACAATGAAATCATAGCTGTCACCTGGTCGTGGCACTGGAAATTCCAAGCTTCAATTAGTGTCAAATATTTAAGCAATAGAGTCAAGCCTGTTCTGAATTTCGATATCTGGGAATTGCACCAATGATCTTCCTAACAGAAAAATCAATTATCCTTTTAAACTCTCCCTGTCTACTGGATCTCTCAGCACTAACTTTCTTGGTACTTATATGGATATATAAATATTAGAAGCACAACTTAGTGACCTTTTTTTTTGCTACAAAAAAAATGTTCTTCCGAAACATCTTGAAAATATTGTCAATCAATTGATATAACTTTTTACCCATCTGCTAATCCGCTTTGAAAATTAACGCATAAAAAATAGATTGGATTTTAAAGCTAATGTTTGTACGTGCCCTAAAAAATGCCGTATCCCAAACAAAAAGTTACCCAGTAAGCTGACAAATCATGCTGAATCTTTCGGAACACCCATTTGTCCGAATTACATATATTTAAAACTTACTTGCAAGTAAACCCATTAAGTGATTTAATTGAAGACTATACGAATCATTTGATATGGAGTCGTAATGTTTTTAAACCTTTACTAAATAGATATAGATATAGAGCATGACTTTTAAACTTTGACGTTTCGGCATTGTTGCGGTTGAGTTACTTTTATACCCTGTACTCATTGTTTTGTTTAATATTAATGCAGAATACGCAATTTTCATCTGTAATTAAAATGTTGTGATGGTTCACATTTTACGGCAATGCTGTTAAGTTACAAAACAAGTAACCTCTAAACACCGTAGAAAACAAAGATATGGTTTTGATTGTTATTGTCAAATATCTGACCTTTTTAAATCGCCCCAATTTGCAAACTGATTCCGATCTATGCACTTCTAATGGTTATTGAATCGAACTAAAAATAAAATGCCTCGTGTCGAATTCTTGATTTCGTTGTTCAGAACGGTGCTGAAGATTTGCTGAATCCTACGTACCATTGGGTCGCAATCTTTGCTCCAAAAGATTGAACAGTCCCTGCTGCTGCAGCTGCTCGATCAGTCCACCATCTGCCCAGCCGAGCAGAATCAGCAGCGTTGTTAGCAGCGGCAATTGAGGCATTTTACTGAGGGCCCTAACACGGGGAGTACATGCTTATAAGCCTCTTGCGAGCACCTCAAATACACGCAGCTCGGCGAATTACCCGAATTACCCGAATTACTCAATGCTCTTTCTCTGACTGACAAAGCAGCGTATGATCTGAGCTCATAGCTGCCTCAACAGCCGGTTTGATGACTTACCAAATCGTCCACCGATGATGAGCTGCTTTTCGTTTGCTTGTAGGGCAAAAGAGTCGAATTTGTAGCAAATTTAATTAGCTAATTCTTATGATGCTTTTTACACATTTTTAGCACTTTCAACTCCAGTAATTGTTTATTGTCTTAGGCATAGCAAATTTATCTCATTTGGAATTGTATTAGACCCTGTACTTTGATAAAGTAAAGAGGTTCTATTGAATTAGTGCAAGTGGGGAAGGGGCGTGGTAGGCCCCACAAAGTATACATATTTCAGATCCGTATTTTGCAGGTCGGATAGTACTAATTCGAATGTTGGCAAACATTCTCATCAGTGCCCTTAAAATGAAAAAATGTAAATCTGTCTGTATATTAGAGTAGGTCTCAGTGGGGTTCAAGCCGTAAACCTCTGGTTATTAGGTGAAGGCAAATAAGATAAAATATCAAAATGTATTAAAAATATAAATATATATATATTTTAATTGTTTATATTTATTTTGAATAAAATAACCAATGCTAAAATACTTTTGCAATGCAGGCAGATCCTTTTTAGACCCTTCACTTTAAACAAGTAAAAAGGTTCTATTAACTTAGTGCAAAGGGGAAATGTGTGTAAAACCCAGAAGGAGGCGTGACAGACTCCACAAAGTATATTTGTTCTTGATCAGGACGATGACCATGTCCGTCCGTCCGTCCGTCCGTCTGTCCGTCTGTATGAATACCTTGATCTCAGCAACTTTAAGAGCTAGAGACACCATATTTGAGATTGATGTTCTCCTATTCAGTAAGCATTCTCCAACGATGCTGTAAATTTCATTACGATCGGTTAAGAAACACCGAAGATATGCTACATTCAATTTGCGGCACTAAGCAGTGGGCGGCTGGTGTGGCATGCATACGCTCGTAGCTTCGTGTGCCTCCGATTGTGTTTGTAAGTACACTTATACAAAGTAAAGAGTCTCCTACTGTTGGTTACGTCCCACTGTAGCCTCCGCCCAACTGATCTTCTATATCTCTTTTTATGAACATAAATAAATAAATAAAATATGTTTTGTTGTGAGCTCCAAGCTGAAGCAAAAGTGCAAGTACTTGGACGATGCAGTGGAAAGACTATTTGAAACAGTTTACTTTGTGCGAAGTTAATTATTGTGGACAGATATTTTCACACTTTTAATTTTTGTGGGTTCGTTTAACCCTGTGTTTGTTGTTCGAAACCGAAATGAGTTCTGTGCATCTATTTGATATGGTTACTGTTTAAAAACCCGTTAGACTTGTTCTCATTCTTGACGCTTTCGCCTTCCCTTTTCATTCGCATTCGCATTACGATTATCATTCGTATTGGAGTTGAAATACGCATTTTGTTGACCCATTTAAATAAATATTGTAGGAAAGATATCAATATCGGTCGATATCGATAACGATAAATTAAGTTAAGACATCTTAGACATTCTCATTTTTATTCCGAATCCCATTCGCATTCGCATTCAAGTTGAAATACGCATTTTATTGATCCATTTAAATAAAATTAAATAATAAGAAAGATATTAATATTGATGTCGATATCGATGACGATATATTAAGTTATATCTCCTTAGGCATTCTCATTTCGAATCTTATTCCCACTCCAATTCTTATTTGCATTGGTATTCGAGTTGAAATACGCATTTTATTGACCCATTTAAATAAATATCATAGAATAGATATCAGTATCGATATCGATAAATTAAGTTAAGGCACCTTAGGCTGGTGCTCAGTCACGCCACTCCTCCCTGATGAGATCGGCCGCCTTCTCGCCAATCATGAAGGCCGCCGCATTGGTGTGGGCGGTGGGCGGCAGGGGTATGACACTGGTGTCCACCACACGCAATCGTCGCATGCCATGCACCTTCAGCTGGGCACTGACCACGGCACTGGCATCGCTGGCAGGTCCCATGCGGCAGGTGGCCACCTGATGATGCAGTGTATACGACAAGGTGCGTATCGAGCACCGCCAATACTCGTCCGTGCCAAAGGCATGCTGCTCACATCCTGGCGCCGGATTATCGAGCAAACGGGCGCCAATCGCCTGAAGTGCGGGCATTTGGCTGATCCGTATGGACTCCTTGATGCCCTGTAGCAGCTCCTCCACGTCCTGGCTGGCCGTGAAGTACTTGGGATCGATGCGGGGCCATTCGAGCGGATTGCGGGTGTGCAACCAGAGGCGGCCCACAGACTTGGGCTTGAACTGCATGATCAGGAAGGTGAAGTGATCCTGTTGTCGCTCCGCCAGCTGTCGATACATTTTCTCGTAGATCTCCGGCTTGAAATTGGCGCCACGTGCCAACGCGGTGCCCTCATCGCTGGCCAGGCTGCCCGCCACCTGTATCAGCTCGATGTCCGGCTGACTTTCCGGACTTTCAGCCGCTGGCACCTTGAGAAACGTAAGGGTCTCGACGCCGCCGATGCTGGACAACTGCGTATCGGCACGGCCCAGCAGAAACTGCTTAAGCATCGCCGGCGTCAGGGCGGAGCTAAAGAGCGATTGACCAGTGGTGTTGGTCACAAAGGTGGGTCCAAAGTGGCACATGTGGTCGTACAGACGTTTTCCCACGGGCAGCGCCTGCACCAGCGGCACTCCAATGGCCTTTAAATTGTCCTCCGGCCCGATCCCCGAGAGCATCAGCAGCTGGGGCGAGTTGAAGGCGCCGGCAGAGAGTATAACCTCCCGTTTGGCTCGCACCGTATGCCGTACACCGGCATGGATGAGCTCCACGCCGTAGGCTGATTTGGTGGCCTCATCGATCAGTACGCGCGTCACGCGCGCCATGGTCAGGATGTGCAGATTGCTGCGCCGTGGACGCACTGGTTCAATGTACGCACGAAAGGCGCTGTGGCGCCTCCCCTTCAACGTGTTCGCCTGCACATACGACACGCCCAGCTGCGACTCCCCATTGTAGTCGGTGCGTCGATGTCCCGCCTGCTGCGCCGCACGCACGTACGCATGCGACATTGCGCTGCGATAGCGCACATCCTCGACGCTCAGGGGGCCGCTGTGATTGTGATAGGGCGATTGCTCCAGGCCCTGCAGCTGGGCGGATTCGCTGCGCAGAAAGTAGGGCAGGACCTCATCGTAACTCCAGCCGCTATTGCCACGCTCCGCCCAGGCATCGAAGTCACGCCGATTGCCGCGATTGTAGATCATGTAGTTGATGGAGCTGGTACCGCCCAGCACCTTGCCCCTGGGCAGGGCGCAACGGTTGCCGGGCATGCCGTGGCAGGCGTGACGCTGCGTCTGCGACTGATAGTTCCAATTGGAGGCGGTTAGCTGTAGGGAGGCTGCCATCAGCGGCATCAGATGCAGCACGTTCTCCACGCCGCCCGCCTCGATCAGATACACCTGCCAGTTGGGGTTCTCCGAGAGACGCGCTGCCAAAGTGCAGCCTGCAGCTCCAGCTCCCACCACAATGAAATCATAAGTCTTGCGAGGCACTGGAGGAACATCATGGGTAAAGTTAATTAAACAATTATTATTAGGTTTGGCATAAGTGTTCTGCGACCTAAGGAGATCTATTGTGCCCAGAGCTTGCCTAAAACGGACAAACGAAATTCCGTACGCGTTTTGGATCTCCGAAAAATTTTAAAATTAAGAAAAAGTTTGTTGGGTATCGCGGTCTGACTAGCAACTTATTTTTCGTTTCCTTGGTATTTAGGGTCTCCGATTTCGGTCTGAACATAAGGCACGAGTCGGTCTATCAGGGAGTGTTCGGAAAAGACCGTAATTTTAGCTTGATCAGCTATTGAGAGTCAATGCGAGAACAGAGTTAATTATTGTTACGTTTGCCGTATGTTGTTTCCTATAGGCAAAGCAGTTTTGAGGAAGGAAGAAAGAAATATAACCGAATTTTATTTTAGAAAATGGTCTTGATCAAACACGAGATTTAAGAGAAAAATAGATAGAGAGAACAATCGATCGCAGGTGAAGTGAAGACCAACCCGAACCAAAACTATGTTTGAGTGGTCTTCGTAAAATTTGTGTGGATCGTGTCAGTGAGAGATTTGCTTTTTTGGTTTCTGATTGTACACCCTTCTGAACTATAGTACCTCCGTTAGAACACAATGTCATTTTCGCACGATGTCGAGTATCTTCTACCTCTGACAGCGTAAGGAAGAGGAACTAGTCTGAGGTGCGAGGAAGATTCAATCTTCTCAAAAAATTTACAATATAACAATATTTTGATTTTATTTCGTCTACTCACAATCCGTGTAGAGCGGCAGATTGACCAAATTGCCCAGTCCCAGTTGACGCAACTCTTGCAGGTTGATGTCGGCCGCACCACTTGACCGTCTCAGTGTCAGGGCCGAGCTGAGTCTCGGGTTCGTTGGCCACACCGTGATCAAGATGAAGATCAAGGCCAGGAGCTGAGGCGACTGCTGTCCGCTGACCATCGTAGAACTGTACGCTAGCTCAATGCGCTGCAGACTGTGCATGGTGAATGCGGCTCTTGGTCCATTTCCATGCCAAGTGCTGTCTCTGGCACAGTGGTGCGAACCGGCCAAATTTTGATCAAACCAATTCAGCAGCCAAATCAACTCAAGCCATTTAAATAGAATTAAAATTAATTTTAGTTTACAAAAATTAAGAAACAACCTGAGTTTATTGTTTAAGGAAACTTTTTTTAAACCTTTTACTTTTAAAAAGTGCAAAAGGTTCAATTAGTTTGTGCGTGAAACACAAAGTACAAGGTGTCCTAATGTCGGCTACGTCCCACTGTAGGCTTCCGCCAGAATGATCTGCTTCGTCCTTTCTGCTTTTAATTCAATTTGCAACTTGAACAATGTATTTAAATGTGGTAAATAAAAGTTATATTGACTTATAATAAAAATGTTGAAATTTACTTTTCAAAAGTTATTGACAATTTTTAAATAACCATAATTTTTTGAAAGTCGAGCGATTATTTATGAATAATTTAAACATCTCCAACGTATGCTAAATAACTAAACTCATTTCTTATTTTGGTGAACTTTGGATTCTCGTTTGAAATGTTCGACTGTTTTCTATGCCATTTGGGACACTGTGCAGCGTTAACAGCTTCTGGCTTCAGGGCTTAATATAGCTGTATTTTCAATTTGGGTTTAGAGCATTTTTTATATTTCGCTAGTTTAATGCCTACTAGCGCTTTTGCAGTCTCTTTCTCCACTCTCTGTCTCCCTTTTCGCTCTCTCCGCTGTCTGATCTAATTGGGTCTACTTTCGGGTTCTCTAGATATTGTTTTGCTTTTGGCTTTTCTAATTTCTACGCTCTTCCCTACTCTCTGCCTCTTGCCTAGCTTTATCTCGATTTGGCAGCTTCGTCTGCGGATTAACTTTAACTATAAAACAGAGCTTGGCTATTCTAGCTTTCTGATATTCTAGCTGCGATTCTCAGCTCTTGCAGCGCAGCAGCGCAAGCAACCCTATAAACTGCACACGTTTTATTATTATAATTCCTTTTTTATGCCTTTTTTTGTTTTTGTTTTTTTTGTGGCTATTGAGATTTTTCCCATGACGAAGCTGAAAGAAAACATAATTACGCGTCGAGTGGCCCAGGCGAAAAAGGAAATAACAAATATGCAGCTACAGTTCTTGCTGTGATGCCGAATATTCGCTACACTGCGAATAAATTCTCAAAATTTGCCCAAAATTAAATAAATATTCAAACTACTTTTGCAAAAAAAAAAGAAGCAAATTAACGTTATAAATAAATTTTGCCAATATTATATAGTTTGTTTCTAAATTATTGAAATCTTTACTCAAATAAACACTTTAAAAAATATTTTATTTATTAAAAAAAATTTCTTTATTCCATAATCTTGAGATTTTTTCCATCAAGCATAAGGCCCTTTTGCTCTTTTGCAGTGTACAAAATATACAACTGGAACGTATTGTAAGCAATCATGGCAGATTAAACGGCTTTTGAGGCTGACAATCACCCTATGGCAGGGCTCAAACACCCATACTTCGGTGCCCCACACCCAATACTCTCTCTTCATACTCCTAAGTGGGTTTTACGCTCTGCACAGGGTTGCATTTGACGCAGTCGATGGCAGATTCGGTTAACTGCACTGCAGCGGAAACTGACAAAACCGTCTCCCACTTTGCCCATTGACACCCTACTGAGAGAGACCCCTTAACAAGTTGAAAGCGATGCGACCGTCCAGCATATTGCAATATATATTCTTTTATTTATTTTCGGACAGGCAATCACTTCATGCAGGCAAAGGCACAGGTCCCCTGTCCCTGTCTGTCTCTCATTCCGTCTTTCTGTCTGTGTCTGCGCTTATTCAACCTGCTGATGGCTTCACCGGCATCATGAATATTTGATGCTCTGATAATGAAAGTGACAACATCTGTGGGTAAGGGTTGAGCCACGGTTGAATCTGTAGCCTTCAAATAGATTAGTCCGTAGGCAGCTTCATATTGTTGGTCGGGATTTTAGCTTAGAGCTTTTAGTGAGATTAAATTATAATTGCAGACAACACTCCTCGATAAAAATAGAGTTTTCTAAGCATTCTGCATCGCAAGTTTATTTGTTTTGGTATTTGATGCCGTGTAGGCTGTGCATTGACAGTAAGTCAGTCAATCAGTCGGTTTTGAAAAATTACTGCGTATTTTGCGCCTTGCGGCATGCAACAAATACTTTAAAATATATTTACTGCATACTTTCAAGCATGGTTTAAAAATGTCGCTCCAAGCAATAATTAAAGAATTTATTTCTTAACACTTTACATAACAATGTTCCCAAAAAACAATAATAATATAGAACATTATGTTTACATACCATTTTTTTTAATGTGAATTAAACAATTTCCAGTTTTTCACTTTTCCCGGAAATCTTGTACATGTGATAAATTTGCAGGGAAACCCTGTTTTTTTTTTTTATTAAAATTCAAAATTCATTTTTCATTTTTTTATTTTATATAGTATTTATGTATTTATTTTGCAAATATTCATCATATTTGAGAAATAAGGTAAAACCATTATTATTAAATAGAATTGTATTTTTCTTATTTCAATTTGTCTATCAATCAGAAAAATAAATATGAAATTGGAAATTGATGCCATGTAGAGGGTTAATGATTTGGCCTAAAGCACAGGCAAAGTGTGAGAGTTGAATAAAACCTTCACACAAATGTGCAATCAACATGAGCTTAGGCAGAACTTTGGCTGAGAATACGCAACTGTTACATACCCTGTTAAAACTTAAAAAAGCTTAATCGATTACAGCCTTCTTCAGCTATTAAACACCCTTTATACTGTGTTTATTTCAACACAAACTCCATAGTTTATGCCAGCAAATTGTTTCCGCAACAATAAAAAAACCGCCAAAAATAGAAGACGACGAAAATACAGCAGATTAACGAAATTAAAAAATAGTTGCAACAACACCAACAATACTATTAATAATAATAACAACAGCAAAAGAGCAAAAGCCGGCTTTTTATGCTGAACAATATCTTGGATGATGCTGTTTGTAGCTTTTTATTGTTGATTAGCATGAAAATTGGCGGAAAAAAACGCAACTGCTAGAAAAGACATTATAACAATGAGAACATCTAACAATAGGTTTACGTCTAATACAAGCAGATTGTGACTATAAAAAAAGCCGGAGCATACAAGATTAAAATGGAATTCAATGTCAATGCCAATATTAGTAGACGTTGATTGTGGTTTGCTGAACATTTGGTAGGGCTTTCTATTATAAAAAATAAATTAAATTAAAGATATTTTTAACATTTACAAAAAGCCGAGATTATTGTTATTTTATCTAACAATAGAGTAATAAATTGAACTGTTATGGACTGAATATTTAGCTTCTAAGTCTAATTCTCAACTGAATTGAGCAAATTAAACGGCTGAAAATAATTCTTAAAAAATATATAAATCATTTTAAATTTATTTAAAGAACGTCAAAATAAACAGATTTAAATTGAATAATAAAAAGCAAACTTATCAATGAATTTGTTACCACGAAAAATTTGTTCCATTTGTGAAACTTACCGGTTATCGACTGATGTCAATCTGTACCACTTACTTTCTTCCCGCTTACAACGCTGAAATGCAATAGGACAAGTCAATTTTCTCAATTGGTTTACAAATAGTTTTACTTTTATTTGCTTAGAACAACTAGCTTAGATTAGAATCAGTTCAATATGCATAAAAGAGTTGGCAAAAGCTCTCACTAATGCTCCGTTCATAGTGAATGTGATAGAACCTAGAGAATCTGACTGTTTGAACGGCGCTTAAAAACCCTGACGTGATATGTGCTAGGAATTACTATAGTATATACAATAAGGTAGATGGATGCTGGATGTTCACTTGATGAAGCCGTGATCCTCTTTGATCATATCCGCTGCCTTCTCGGCAATCATGAAGACGGGACCATTCGGATGACCGGACATTATCTCCGGCATAATGCTGGCATCGGCAACACGCAGATTCTTGATGCCGTGCACCCGTAGGCGGGCATCGACGACGGCAGCTCGATCCGATTTGGGTCCCATCTTGGCAGTGCCCGAATAGTGATAGATGGTGAAGGTGAAGTGCCGCACGTAGCAGGCCCAGTAGGCCCAGCTCTTGTAGGGATGCTGTTTACAGGTGGGGATCTTACGCTCCCACAGTTTCCCCTCGATCGCCTGCATGCCCCGTTGTTCCATCAGGCTGATGGCCTTGAGCAGTCCCCGCACCGAGATGTCCACATCGTAGGGATGTGCAAAGTAATTGGCATGTATCAGCGGATACTTGAAGGGATCGGTGCTCTTCAACATGATGCGACCACGGCTCTTGGGCCTGAGTATCATCGGAAAGATCATGAAGGCGTTCAGTGACTTCTCCTCGATTTCAGCGAACAGCGAATCGTAGATTGATTTCTTCAGCCCAAATGCACGCGATATGGCCGGATTGGAGGACATAGAACCGCCAACCAGAAACAGCTCAATGTCCGGCCAGCCATCCTCATCACGCTCATGATCCATATCCCAGAAGGCGATCGCCTCACATCCACCCGGTGAACCATACGGTCCCTCCCTGCGATTGAATCTGCTCAACCAGGCCGGATCCGAAAAGTCCTCGAACTTCAATGATGTTGCATTCGTTGTGAACGTCACCGCCGGCGCCGTATGATCCTGCAGATTATAGCCGACGGCGAGATCGGCAATCGGTTTAATGCCCACCTCACGCAGATGCTTGGCAGGACCCACGCCCGAGAGCATCAGCAGCTGGGGCGTATTGATGGCACCGGCTGATACGATCACCTCCCGCCTGGCCAGTACCTTCTGCTGACGTCCATCGGCCTGCAGCATAATGCCATAGGCGGTCTTCGTCTGTGGATCAATGAGCACGCGTGTCACGAGGGCGTTCTTCTTGACGTGCAGATTGGGACGTTTGCCCTTGATCGGATAGAGATAGGCACGATTGGAGCTCCAGCGTGTGGAGTTGCGGGTGGTGGTGTGCAGGAAGGCAACACCGTTTTGAATGCGTCCGTTGTAGTCGCGATACTTAAGGCCATCCTGCTGGGCGGCATCGACAAAGGCCTCGGAGATTTTGGAACGCCAGTTGACATAGCTGATTTTGACGGGTCCATTGCGTCCCACAAAATCCTCCTCGGCGTCCGGCACACTGCTGCCTTCGTATTTCTTGAAATACGGCAGCACATCCTTCCAGCTCCAGCCCGGATTTCCCAGCTCCGCCCAGCGATCGTAGTCGCGTCTATTGCCTCGGGTGTACATCATATAGTTGAGCACCGAGCTGCCACCCATGACCTTGCCCCTGGGCCAGTTGCAGCGATTGTTGTTCATGGCCAGGCAGGCGTGATCCGAGGGCTGCGTGCGATACTTCCAATTCATTTCGCCCAGCTGCAAAAAGTGCGCCACAATTGGCACATCCATGACGAGGCGTTCGGGTCCGCCAGCCTCCAGCAGCAGCACCTTCCAGTTGGGGTTCTCGGAGAGGCGGGCGGCCAGGGCACAGCCGGCGGTGCCAGCGCCGACCACAATGAAATCGTATTCGGTCTCCATTTGCACCGTATTGTCGTAGTTCTCCAGGTCCACGTCCGTTTGGCCGCGACGCAGAAAATTGATGGTCTCTAGGAGCACATTGCCATCCTGGGCAGCCACCAGACCGATCAAGCTGCCGACGATTAGTAGCCAAAGAATTGGCATTCGGTATCGATTCCCCATGCTACGCGCACTTCACTTGCAGCACAACACAAAAAAAATAAAAAGAATCGGCTTTAAAAAAAAAACTAAAGAACTTGTGTAGAGTTTGTAGTTTGTGATTCAATTTTTTTTATATTTTTGTTGCTTGTTTCTCGCGTGCTGTTCGCGTCTGCGTTGGCCCGTGCCCAATCGTCTTGCCCAATCGGAGTCGTAACTAGTAATGCTGGCAATGGCTCTAGCCAAGTTCAATTTAATATTAAATATATGCGCCGATGCTGTCGCTAACTAACAAAAATGCTGCCGAAACGCTTTGCGAATCTGTCGGCTCTGCTCTCAGCGCTCAGCGTTCGATCGGTTGGTTAACAACAAACAGTTTGAACTGCCAAGAATCTTCAGTAAAACATATATTGGCATGACTGTGGACACGTTCGCAGAGCACCAAAAACATTTCAAGCTTCGTCTCGTCCGTCGCTGACATTGACTTTTGGCTCTCCCTCTCTCTGTCTCTCGCTCTCTCGCTCTCATCGTTCACACGATCGCAAGTCGAGCATTGACCAAATTGCGGAAGCTATACAAGAAAACTCTGATCTACTCTTGCTCTTGCATGCTGCCAAAGAGCTCTATTAAAAAGGGCCCATCTGGGGCTCATTTAATGGTACGATTTATCGTTCAATCAATCGATCGATCGATCGATCAATGCGGAAGGCGTTTAACACGCGCACAAATCACTTTTATTAGCAATAATATGTCAACTTAAAGGCAATGGCAAAATTATGCCAGAACTCTAGAGAGTGTCTGTAATATCTCGACTGCGATATACCCTAGAAACGTGGTTTATAAAAATATGCACAAAATATCAACATAACTAGTTAGATAAATAGATAAAAAAGCACGGCATGGAAAACTCGCATTTAGATTAGTGAATAAAAATTTGTTAAAATTGTATAAATAGGGGAATAATTAGAGAAATAGAATTTTTAATGTATAGAAAGAAAAAGATATAGTTACAAACGATATATGCACAATTTAGATTGCAACATTTAGATTACAATAGGTAGATTAATAGTTATAGATATATAGTTAAAGATATATAAATTTTGTGATCACTTTAAATTCAGGCTCGATGTCAAATGTTTTAGAGAAATTAATGGAAAATATTGTTGCAGTCACGTCAGATTGTGATTGTTGGCAAATATAGCCTTAGTATACTTTAAATGATATACAATAAAATATATACTTTGAAGATATTTTAAGATATATTTTAGATATATTTAAAGATATATATTTGAAGATATACATTTGAAGATTTATATTTGCTACTGCAAATATATATTACTATATATTTGCAGATTGCAAGACAACAGGGAAAATAAAAACATTGGTAGTATGGGCTTTAGCTATAACTCTTTGGCAATAAACGCAATGCCTCTTTTAGGTTCCATTAACTATCCACCTACTTTTTGTACATAATGATAATAATCTCTCGAATACCATAATTTCTACAACGATCGCTCTACGATCGCGCACATCACAATTGAGTTTATTAACGATACTAAATTCGATCTAGACGGAGTAGTTATGATCCAGCTTGATCATATCGGCCGCCTTCTCGGCGATTAAATAGATGGGCCCATTCGGATGTCCCGCCACCAGATGGGGCATAATGCTCCCGTCCACCACACGTAACTTCCGTATGCCATGGACCCGGAGACGAGCATCCACCACGGCGCTGGGATCGGAGCGTGGTCCCATCTTGGCCGTGCCCGAATAGTGATATATGGTGAGGGTGAAGTGGCGGGCATAGCAGGCCCAATAGGCGCTGGTCTGCCAGCCGAGATGACGACAGGCGGGCAGCTGCTTGTCCAGAACTTTGGCATCGATGGCCCGGAATGCCGGTTGATCCATGAGGCTGACAGCTCGCTGAATACCTCTTACGGTTATGTTCAGATCGTAGGGATGGGCAAAGTAGTTGGGATAGATCAGTGGATGCTCGAAGGGATTTCGACTGCGTAGCTTGATGCGACCGCGACTTTTGGGACGCAGTATCATGGGAAAGATTAGAAAACTGTTGCCCTGATTCCGCTCCAGATCGCCAATCATATACTTGTAAATCTCCGGCCTAATGCCCATGGCCAGCGGTACCGCCGAACTCAATTGAAACCCGCCGGCAGTTATAAACATTTCCATATCTGCCCAGCCCCGATGCCGCTCCTCCTCATCCAGCGCACAGAAGGCGATGGCCTCCACTCCACCCGGTATACGCAATGGACCAGCGTCACGCAGATAATTGCCAATCGCCTGATGGTTCAGGAAGTCGTTTAACTTCAGCGTTGTGGCATTAGTCACAAAGTTGACAGCGGGCGCCACATGATCCTGCAGATTATAGCCGACGGCGAGATCGGCAATCGGTTTAATGCCCACCTCACGCAGATGCTTGGCAGGACCCACGCCCGAGAGCATCAGCAGCTGGGGCGTATTGATGGCACCGGCTGATACGATCACCTCCCGCCTGGCCAGCACCTTCTGCTGACGTCCATCGGCCTGCAGCATAATGCCATAGGCGGTCTTCGTCTGTGGATCGATGAGCACGCGTGTCACGAGGGCGTTCTTCTTGACGTGCAGATTGGGACGTTTGCCCTTGATCGGATAGAGATAGGCACGATTGGAGCTCCAGCGTGTCATATTCCCGACGTTCGCCTGTAGGTAGGATACGCTCAGTTGGGACTCGCCGTTGTAGTCGCCACGTGGTAGGCCCGCCTCTTGCCATGCATTGACGAAGGCATCGGCCAGGCGTGTATGGAACTTTGAGTAGGTAATACGCACCGGACCCTGGCGGCCAGGACGTGTAGCTCCATTTTCGGCATCGTGTATGCGTGAACCCTCGTACTTACGGAAATAGGGCAACAGTTGGTCGTAGCTCCAGCCCGGATTTCCCAGCTCCGCCCAGCGATCGTAGTCGCGTCGATTGCCGCGGGTGTACATCATATAGTTGAGCACCGAGCTGCCACCCATGACCTTGCCCCTGGGCCAGTTGCAGCGGTTGTCCCGCATGGCCAAGCAGAAGTTCCTAGAGGGTTGGGTGCGATACTTCCAGTTCATTTCGCCCAATTGCAGGAAATGCGGCAGTATGGGCACATCCATAATGTAGCTCTCGGGTCCTCCTGCCTCCACTAGCAGCACCTTCCAGTTGGGATTCTCGGAGAGACGGGCTGCCAAGGTACAGCCGGCGGTACCGGCACCGACCACAACGAAATCATACTCACTGAGCATGGGGTTGCGTTCGTCTGCGGCCTCCAGATTCATCTGGCGCTGGCCGCGTTGGAACAGCTCGTTGAGATCGGCCACCACATTGCCGTAATAGCTCTGAGCCACTGCAGCACCACCGAACCATGCGAACAGCAGCTGCAGTATGGAGGACCATATGATTGGCATGCCCCTCGATCCAGACGGTTGCGCTTCAAACGAGCAACTAAATCGTAAATCTGTCGAATCGCCAGTCACCACTCACCACTCAGTTGTTGAGGTGTAAAGGAAAGAAATTGAATAGCCGTTGAAAAGTGTTTTTTTTATTTTCTTTATAGAATTTTCATGAACGTTCAAACTGTCATTAGCTGCTGCTGAGGGGCAGACACGTGTGTGCTTGCTATGCGTTTAATGAACTGCGCTAAAACTAAGATTATAACAATTAAAAACTTAGCTAGATCTAAGGTGTTGCATTAGAGGCAAAGTTGATTGTTCACGACTGTGACAACTACGCACGAGGGGCGTTCCAAAAGAATCTGATACACTTGACAGAAACTTACTGACTGGCAAGTGATCAGGTTGGCCCATAATTATGTTTTTGGATAGCAAAATTAACAGAATGATTTACTGTAATTCATTCTTATATTGTTCTAAAATGACGTGACGGCAATATATTAAATATGAACACCAATGATTCAAATCCGATTATCCGATTTATAAAATTAATATTTCAAACAAATAAAAATAATTTGGCGAAGTAAAATAAATAACGATAATGATTTTTATTTTGGAATCTTTTGTAGAATTAAAATCTAATAAGTTTAGCTTGTTTGTGAAAATTTCTTGACATACCCTTTCTCCGTTCTACACTGTCACATGAATAAATGTTACAGTTGATTATACAGAAATGAGAGCACCGTTAATATGATATGAGAACAAGCTGTGTTCCGTGTCTTTCAATTAGCTAATAATCAAAGCACGTTTTGTAATTTATGCAAATCGAATGAAGTCTGGATGCAGCCTGCGAAAGCATGAACATAATTTGATATGGTGGTTTCGTTATGGGCTATTAAGAGAGAACCGTACGTCTATACTCGAATCTCTAATCCCTTTGGCCAATATCCAAGAGCTGTAAAAGAATGCAGTTCGTTACGCGTTGTCTCCTGCGAATTACAGCTGTCCGATTTAGCCACAAATCATGCAACACAGCTGTGGCAGTGTCTGCGATTTGTATTCGTTGGATTGTGTTGTGCATATTAAGTATATCTAAGTATTTCCGTTTTCATGGGAATCAATAGACAACAAAATGGCGAAAATGATTGATCAACCAACTGAAAACAACTTGAAACAATCCCCCATCAACAACTCTGTTGTGTATTGTCATTGTCGTGAGGTCTTGCCCACTTCAATTATACACTAACTGAAGAATCGTAAACTGGGCGGCGGCACAACTCAAATTTTAGGTAGCTTCATGACACAGTATTGAAATATCAAATCTTTATGACTATGGCTTTTTTGCCAAATGACATGTCAAATGTAGACGGCAGATTATGAGCCGATGCAATATAGAATCTAAGCCAGACGCTCGTACAGTTTAGAAATCTAAAATGTATGAACTTGTGCTGTCATCAAAACTTAGCTTGGTATTATCGTTTTTCGTAGTTCAGATTGGGGGCAATCGTAATTTGACATAAATCTCAGCAGTGTATGACAACCAGCTACTCCCATGTCAAATTTAGTCTCGCCAGCACTTGTAATTGTGAAGATCTACACATTAGACATATTAGATACCAACGAAATTTCAAAATAGCGAATCACATTGAACTTTTGTTAGATTCTTTTGAGATTCGCATAATGATTTCGTCTCTGAAGCTGTTCAACTTTAATAATAGGCTTGGGCTCTTTTGATTTGGAACCTTGTCAAGTTCTTGACAATACGTAGGTTTTTGTTTTGACCAAGACTCGATGAGAATCGATGACATTCAAGCCTAGGCATTCGAGTCAAGGTCGCAATGTTAACTAGTCCGTTGCACGCTGCACGTTGCAAGCTGCAAGCTTCTAACGGCAAATTAAAAGTGGTTTTCACTATTCTTTATTATTACCTTACTCGTATTTTTTGTCTTTTGTGGCTGTAATCAATGGATTTGTTGCTAGAATTTGGTGAGCTGTTGTCATTGACCGCGTTTGGCGTTTTGAGCGAATCTAGCCATTGACGCTTGGCTACGCCATTTGCGATTTTCGGTGCACGGCATTGCCATTTGTCAAATTACAGCTGGAAGTTTAGTAGTCTAGTGCATTAGGTTTTATCTAAGGGGCCTACATAGAACGAAGATTAACCGAAGTTTGAACTTTGCGCCTTTTGCAATAGTTTCGATGGCAAAAAAAACTGCCTAACCATGTTGACACAGCTGTTTTTTTTTTTGTAATAAGTTTCGAATGTCTGATGACTAAGTAGTTTTTTCAAATTTTGATAGCTATGTCCATATCTTAGTCTCCCCATGTGTCTCGCAGCACTTGGCTAGTTCTTTTTGCGGACAGACGGTGGAAATTCTTGATTGCACGTCTGACGGGCTCGACTCGTTTCCAACGTATTTATGAGCATAATTTGCATATTTAGTACCAACACATACTTTTTCGGAGAATATTTTTAGACCCTGTACTTTGAAAAAGTACGAATGGGTCTATTAAGTTAGTGCAAATCGGTAACAGTATGTAATACGCGGAATTATTCTTGATCATGACGAGCTAAATCGATATAGCCATGTCGGTCGGTCTGTCCGCGTGAACACCTAGTTCGCACTAACTAATAAAAACCTAGAGATATAATCTTAAAAATGTATGTTGATAAAGTTTGTTATAAAAACAAAAAAAGCAGTCACATTTTCACATATACCTATCCTATGAAATCATCTGTCGATGCTGTAAACTGCATTTCGATCAAGTAAGAAATAGCGAAGATATGCAGCAGACAATTTGCTCGATTGCAAGAAAGACGGAGTATGTAATTTGCCTTATGTGAGCGCTATGTGTATGCGATCTGTTTGATTAGTGAAATACAAAGTACAGGGTCTGCTACTGTCGGTTACGTCCGACTGTAGCTTTTTTTTGCCAGACTGATCTCCGCCGTACTTACCGGTTATGTTATGGGCTAGAAATTTTGCTTAATATTTTGTAAATTCTTTAGTATTTGTTTTTGTGGAACTTCTAAAGAATTTGCTTGTAATTAGCTATGGAAATTTAATGCTCGAAGTTTTTAAATAGTTTTAGCTTTTTTTTTCTTCAGCTGAAAGTATTTGTTTATGATTCAGATCTGCTACATTTATGCGCCATTGATTTGTAGATAATCGCAAATATTCACTTGGCAAATATTCTGTCAAAGAAGCAGAATAAGTGCGAGTAATTTAAGTTCAATTTAGAGAGAAGTTGCGCCGTTAAATGACTAAACAAGATATCCATAAAAGAAACAAAACAAAATCAAATACTAAAAGCAAAATAAAAACGCCAAAATCAAATAACTAAACATGAACTTTTGTTTTTGTTTTTGTATTTTTTTGCCGCAATAACGAAGCAAAGCAAAATCTGCTATAAAAACCTATCTACAAGGTCGCCAGACTCACAAAAACAACAAAGTATTTAGTAACCACAACATTCAGATAGATTGAACTGAAAATCTTAGAATGCTGTCAACAGACTAGTTACGAGCATCGTACTGGATGGATGAGTTCGATAGAACTCTTACTATAAACATAAATAAAATAAAAATAAAAACGTTTTTGTGTAATCAATATCAAGGTGATTTTGCGTTTCCGATTCCGGATTCTCAATTCAATTCTCGTATTTCAAAAGTTGCCGAAATGATGTATTTACTATATCTATTTATTTTTATTTGTGTATTTATTTATTTAATTGAGTTCACCAACACTTGAGATTTTAAAGATGGTTTTGTTACAATTTAAATTATTTTGTGATTTTTAGTCTAAAATTAGGTTTTGACTTTACTTTCAAGTTAAATAAGTTGCTAAAATTGCACAAGTTTATTCACATCAAAACTTTAAATTCAAAACAGAATACAAAAAAATACCAATGCAGCTACAATGAACAGCGCCAATCAGTCTTGCCCCAATGTGCAACATCAGCTGCAGCAATATCCGCTTGATATCGTCAGATATAATCAGAATGATAACGCTGTGGACGAGAGCCATGCCAAGACCACAGATCAGGTGAAATTGGCCCTGCATGCCAATTCCGAGAATGAGGACGATATTCCCAACGAGTTACCGCCCCTACCAACCGAAACGGTCGTAACTCTGTCCTCCGATGGGACAGCCGCATTTCATTTAGAACCAGATTCACGCTCTAATCGTTTCATTCGCCTGCTGATCCGTTGTCTCCGGTATGGCGGCTCAAATATTGCCGATGGTTTTGGCCTGAAGCGTCAGCCAACGTCTTGGTATAAGCACTGCTGGGGAAATCCCAATGAACGTTATCTGGATGCAATGGTTGAAGATCCCGCAACTTGAACATTGTAACCAATTCTTCAATTCTAGAAAATAATATTTAAAATCTTTGATTTCAGTTTAAAAAATATATTCCTCTCGTCAATAATTATTTATTTGTTTTGTGTTTATTTTGATCTTATTATAATTATTTGATTTTTATATCCGCTTTTATTGTAATTAATTATTTTTAATTATTGCGTATTTAAGATTATTTAAAATATGTATTCCTAATACTGCAAAAATGATAAACTTTTGAATGCTATTTTGTATGTTATTTAATTTGTTTATTATTTATTATTTATGTTCAATAAATTCTTACCAGTTCCCTTCAAATTCCTTTCGTAATCAACTTTATTATTGAATTGCTTTGATCTGCTTCAAATACACAAGTGTCTTCAATGCTTCCTACTCCATTGTTCCGTTTCAAGAAGTATTAAGCAAATATAAACATTTGGTTGTCAGAAATAATATATCATTTATTGACTTCACTTCCAGCTTCAGTTAAATCAAATAATTGCACACTTTAATGTGCTTTAGAGCTCAGCAAACCCAACATTATCAATAATAATTCGCCATCCCACTCAATCGCCATTGTTTGACAACCGTTGATTGTTGTGAGCGTAACGAAATTATATGAATTATCGTTTTTCAATCATCATTCAGAAATGTTATTCAACTGAACAAGTTGTGCATTTGTGCTCCATGGGCTACTGAACCGCAACGAAGCGGTGTCATCGACTGACAATCGTTAAGATATTTGCTCGATTGCCCAATTATAAGAATTACACTAAAGTCGGCACATAATTACTGCATATACACATGTGTTAATTGTCGAGTTGACTATTTGAACTCAATTATCGTTAATGAAGGCACAAATCAGTTCATAAGTATCGCTAACACTTATCGTTGCCCCATTGTATTCTTGTATACGCTATGTGAAGGCGTTATTATAATGCTATAAAACGTGCAAACTGTTCAATCGAATGAGGCATATCCTATCCTATCTTAACAAAAGTTGGACAGTTAGATATAATTGGTTGCGGATACGACTTTCAGCTAAAGAAATTCGGAGATTTGCTAACTAATTCTCTCATTGGCTTGACCTAACTATGTGAACTAGACTCTATATACAGCTAGGCAGCTGAAATTTGTTATGTATTCGCCCTTGAGCAAGTGAAAGTGAATTTTAGAAATTTGACCTGATTCGAACACATACAAATAGTTCAAACTGGCTTACTAGTATAAGAACTCGATTTCACAATGCGCTGGACAGTTAAAATTTGTTATAGATAAGTCTTTGCACTAAAGAAACGAAATACTTGAAAAGTAAAAGTGATATTTGATATATTCCTGTCTAATAGACCTATCTTATAGCTACCTAACTATGCGAACTGGACTGTGAGCTGAGTTAGGCAGCTGAAATTTGTTATAGATTTATCTTAGGATCAAATAAAGTGAATTCCGTAATGATCGTTTGACTAGATCTTAAAGTTGATATGGTATACTAGGAAACGAACTATAATAATTTATGTTTCAAGTATATAACAAAATCTTTCAAAGATCCCCGAATTACGACGTTATGCATTGTAAGTGTATCTGAGTATATGCTAGCTTACATCGCTGAAAGGTTTTCCTGTTTGTCATCGTGCTGTCATTTATCACAGCTTTGGCTCTTTTATCGACAAAACCCGCCGAACATCTCTATAAATTGAGTCAAGGTCACCACTTAGAATTCTATACAACTTGTAATGATGATGTGATGATTATGAGTAGGAGCACACCTAGTGAGCTCTAAGACGAATGCGATTATGAACAGAATAACTGTTCGACTTCAGGGTCAAAATCATTTGTAATGCAGGAAGGGTATGGTAATGGGAGAGAAGGGAACCGGTCAACATCAGGTAGTTCTTTCCATAAGGGCACGAAAATAGTTCCGCATCTGTCTGCTAGTCGTGCCGTATCATTAATATTATTATATTAATGTGAGCTTGTAATTTTCAAAAAAAAAAAAAATCAAACAGCCTTTACTAATAGTATGATAATTATAAATCTCTCCATGCCGCTCTGTCTAATATTGTTTGTTTTTTTTTTCATTTTTTACAGGTAAGCATACGAGACAACAGCAACGTGAGTGAATGAAACTTCTTAGCCATGAAATTCTTGCGGCAAAGTCAGAGATCAAGTTCACTAGGTCTGGGTCAACAGGCTGGAGACTGCGTGAGTTGTCCAAGTCCAAATCGAAGTCGTTGCTTGCCTAACGGATTCGCATGCAAATCATAATTGAAAATCATATCAGACCGACTATAACAAGTTTATTAACCTCTAAGTGGAACATAACGATGCGTGCATGCAGAAAAGGAAGTTGGCGCAACAACAAGAATGCTAAAATTATAATAATAATAATAATAGTTAGATAACAATAACAATAACAATACCAAACATACTCGTTAGCTTCAATATGCAGAAGCAGCCAAAGATGATATTACTTCCGTCAGCCATTGACCCAGTTGATCTTGGCTATTGGCTCTTTTGCATTGCCAAATTTGTGATAGCTTTTGTTTAGATCGAAGCGAAGGGCAACTTGGTGACAAGTAGTGTTGCGATTATATCGATATCCCCCCTCCGATATTTTGGGCTTGGATATCGATCATAGCTTTTGTTTCAAATTCCCAAAATCGTTCAAACGAGATTATTGAAGTTCCCCAACAAATAGTTTTTAATAGCCAACAATTAGCAAGAATATGCTAATATCTTGTATTGTGTTTTTTTTTGTGTCGAGATAGGTTCGATTATTATCAGTTGTACCGTTTTGAAGCTATCGGTAATTATTGCTTTTTTATGCATTTTAATTTAATAAAATATATCATTTTTTTTAAATAATCTCTGTTTATATGTCTCATTATTGGTGTTGAAATTTATTTTCATTTGTTCTATTTTTAGACCCTTTACTTTAAAAAAGTAAAAAGGGTCTATTAGTTTAGTGCAAAGAGGAAATGTGTGTAACACCCAGAAGGAGGCGTGGCAGACCCCATAAAGTATATATATTCTTGATCAGGACGACAAGACGAGTCGATATAGCCATGTCCGTCCGTCCGTCTGTCTGTCCGTCTGTCCGTCTGTCCGTCTGTCCGTCTGTCCGTCTGTCTGTCCGTCTGTATGAACACCTAGATCTCAGCAACTATAAGAGCTAGAGACACCATATTCGGTACTTAGGTTCCCCTATTCAGTAAGCAGCACGAGTTTGTTTTAGATTTTGGATACCTCCCCCCCTTTCCCCGCAAACCGCAAAAAGCTACTGCAGCCACAGCTTTAAAGATATTGACTTGTAATTTGGTACGTAACTAGCTTATGATATTCTCTATTGACTCTGTGAATTTCGTTTCGATTGGATAAGAAACAGCGAAAATATGGAACGGACAATTTGCCGCACTAGGCAGAGGGGGGGTGGTGTGCCTTGCATACGCGGGTAGGTTAGTGTGCGTGCCTTTGACTGTGTTTGTAAATGCATAAAGGTAAAGTAAAGGGTCTCCCACTGTCGGTTACGTCCGACTGTAGCCTCCGTCCCACTGATCTGCCCCGTCCATATTTTTTTGTTTCATTGATTTAATCAAGAACCTTTGAAATTGACATTTTATAATTAGTTTTTGTTCGAGGTGAGCATGTAATTTAGAGCAATACTATGCCTTAATGGATTTGAAAAAGCTGATTTTCTACATTTAAAAGCTTTTAAATATATCTACGTATTTATTTATTTAGAATTCAAAAGGCCATAAGAATCGCAACAATGTATGCTTTCCAATACAAAAACATTGCAATGTCGTTATCGATAAATGTAGACTTTACATTCTATAACAAGCAGGCAAGGCAATCTTATTCTTATTCCTTATACTTTATATATTATTATACTTTGTAACTTGAACTATCTTTAACTGACGTAACTAATCTAACAACTATTCCGCGCCTCTTATTCAAATTATTTCCCAGATCAATGCACTTTTATATAGACTACTCTGAATGTAGCTATTTAAAGCGACGCACAACAAGTTCATTAGCTAACAAAAGCTTGTAAATCATGTGCATATGTTGCTTTTAATGATAGACTAGCATAAGTACAGGGTATTAGGCGACGAATCAATTCAACTTAACCTTCAACTGCCGTTTAAAACGTCAACGAACCGTTGAACACAAAAAAGTGTAAAATAGTTTAGCTGTAAAACGCTTTTGTCAAGATTTGACCAGAGAGCTATTAATCGAGCAGCAAATGAACAAATTAACATATTTTAATCCTGTACTTTGATAAAGTGCAAAAGGGTATATTGAGTCAGTGCAATGGGAGCAGGAGAAGGAGGATCAGGACGTCGAGCTGATTCGATATGGCCATGTCCGTCTTTCATTCTGTCTGTCCGTATGAACACCCTTTGGTATTTAGGTTCTCCTATGCAGTAAGCAGATCAAGTTTGTTCTACACATCCACAATTTGAAAATAACATTCATTCAATTTGGCATAAACGTAGCCTATGACATTCTCCATCGATACTGTGAATTGCTTACGATCGAAAAAAAAACCGCGAAGATATGCAACTGACAATTTGCTCAATTTTAAATTAGAAGTGGAGGGGGCTGGTACATCGCAGGTATGTGGTAAATCTTAAATCATAATATAGGGTCTGTTACTGTCGGTTACGTTCGACTGCAGCCTTCCGCCCGACTGGTTGAATTTTTCTTGTTCCGAAATGAAGCAAAGGTGTCTTTGCTGATTTGGTTCGATTGTAAATTAGAATGTTTTGATGTTTCGCTTGTTTCCGATGATATATTTGGGATATTGGGCAGGGTCTAATCGTTTAACACGTTGTGTGCGTGTTTTTTTATTATATATATTTTTTAGCTTTTGTTTTTATCTCGGGGCTATAATAAACATTTCCGTTCTTTGCCGGAAAAGTACTCAATGCAATTCGAATTGATTAGTCAGTTGGCCAGTTAGTCGAAGTGCTGTTAACAAATATTTCCGGCTTCCGATGGATTTTTATGGACATGAAAATTGTTGACCAAGGTTATGGCATGCGAGCGGAGCTCATAAGATGATTTATGGCCAAATCGCTGGGCGTTGTACACGTTTGACTTGTCTCTCAGCCAAGTTCAAAGTTGACCCTCTACACATTTTGTTGTTATTATTTGCCCTTCGTATCGATACACGCCGTCGGTCCACCTGTCTTGGGGTCACGCTGGGCTCGGCTATCATAAATTATATTAATTTTTATCTAATTTACATTTGCGTGACGTTGGGTCATTTAACGACTGCGCCTAGCGGTTATGTTATACAATTTTTCCCAACGCTTAGCTAGCGATGAGCGCGTGCGTTCTCTAAACTATCGAAATGTTCCGACAAATATATTCCGTGTCAAAAATGTTCCAATTCCTCAAGTATTTTTAGACCCTGTATTTTAAAAAAATAAAAGGGTCTATTAATTTAGTGCAAATGACAGCTGTGTGTAACAGGCAGAAGGAAGCGAGGTAGACCCCACAAACTATATATATTCTGACTCAGGACGACGAGCTGAGTTGATATAGCCATGTCCGTCTGTCCGTCTGTCTGTCTGTTGTCCGTATGAACACCTAGATCTCAGCAACTACAAGAGCTAGAGACACCATTTTTGGTATGTAGGTTCTTCTAAGCTGTACGCTGATCAAGTTTGTTTTAGATTTTTGATATCGCAACGAGATCTTGGAAACTAGAAGAGCTAGCAACACAATTTTTTGGTATTTAGGTTCTCCTATGCAACAGTTATATAAAATATGTTTAAGTTTTTTAATAACTCTTCACATTGGACCGCTAATTGAAAAAGAATTTAGCAACAGTTTTCGGTTTTAAAGCTATAGTTTTAATGGTAAATATACGGGATTTGGCATGCACGTAGTCTATGGCCTTCTCCATCAATGCTGTGCATTGCATTACGATCGGATAAAAAGCAGCGAAGAAATCACAAAATACAGGGTCTACTACAGTCGGTTACGTCCGACTGTAGCTCCGTCCATACTGGTTTTTTAACAATTAGAATTTCGTCGAAGTTGTTTTAGCTTTTTTACAGCTTAAACCTTGCGATTTGCTGCTCATATGCCCAACGATATTTGCCAGCGATGTTGACTCGTGTCACGCACAACTATCGCATAGGCTGACGTGCCATAGCCCAAGACAACGCCCTGTCAATGTTGCCTGCTTTTAGGCCGTTGACATAAATTGTTGCTGTTGATGCGGTTTATGCTATTATGCAAATGAAGTTTATTAAATAGAATTTGTTATGGTTGTTGTTTTCGATGTTGGTTTTCTTTTCATTGTTTTTTTTACGATATGCAGTTATAAATAATATGTGGGGAATGCTTATAAATAGTCAAAGATGTATCTACAAATTGTAGCTAAATTACGTACTAAATACTATGCGGACAAAAAAAGAGTTTTAGATGTAGTTATAATTAATTAATAATTAATAATATGTAGCGGTAATTAAAACGGATAAACAATAATTAACTAGCAGATGTGGTGTATATATGTACATATTTAGGTATATATTATGTGTGATATATGACTATGACTCGATTTCATGCTTTGCCATTATATAACTTGAGATTTGCTTATTGAGCATGGGAAAGTGTTGCTGGTCTATAACAAAGCCAACAAGATCTCTGTCCGTCTGTCCCCCTATCTGTCCGCCCGTCTGTCCCCCTGTTTGTCTTAACACTAATTTCAAACAATGGCAAACTTTTGTATGCTTCTCTTTTTCTATAGCGCCGTCTGTCTAACTTCGTCTATCGATTTATTGTAAAGCTAGTTGACCCCTGAGCACCCCTGGCCACCAATCACTTTGGTTAACTATTTGTGGCCGTTGCTGTCAACGTTAAGTTGCTGCTGCTGCTGTTGCTGCTGTTGTTGCTGCTGCTGCTGCTGTTGCTGCTGTAAATACTACTGGCAGCCGTTTCAGTATCCCCATAGCTATTGCTTCTCTTCAGCTTGTATTCGGGATTCTTGAGCCAATCCTCCTTGACGAGATCGGCACCCTTTTCGGCAATCATGATGACCGGCGCGTTGGTATTGCCGCTGCTGATGGTCGGCATAATGCTGGCATCGATGACGCGTAGACCACGCACACCGTAGACCCTTAGACGCGGATCGACGACAGCTTCTGGATCCCAGGAGGGTCCCATTTTGGCGGTACCGCAGGGGTGGTAGATGGTCATGGAGATGGTGCGCACCTGACACTCCAGATACGCATCCGAGAGAAACTTGTGCTGTTTGCAATTGGGCAAAGGTTTTCGCCAGACACGCGAACCGAACTGTTTGAAGACCTCGGCTTCGGCGACGCGTAGTGCGATCTTGGCACCCTCAACGAGGGTTTTGGCGTCCAGCGGATCGTCAAAGTAGTTGGCATTGATTAAGGGATAGTGAAAGGGATTTGCGGAGCGCAGACGCACGCTGCCACGGGAACGTGGACGCAAGAGCAGCGGCATTATGGTCCAGCTATCCTTGTTGGCAATGGGATGATAGACCTCCTGGTAGACGGACTCCTTCAGACCCATCACCTTCTTGACGCGTGCACCGTTGTCCGAATTGATGGATGCGGGTGCCATATGAAACTGTATATCGGGCCAGTCGATGCTCCTATTCGAGTACGGCGTATGCACAAAGGCCAAACCCTCGACGCCGCCCAGCGTCGTCATGGGTCCGCGTTCGCGCAGCACATACTGAAATGTGACCGCAGTGGGATTGAAGCGATCTTGCACAATGGCCACGGGCTTGTCCACCAGAAATGTGAGACCTCCCATGCCCACATGATCCTGCATGTTCTCACCCACGGGCAGATCCTGCAGCACTTTAATGCCATGCTGCTCCAGCTGCTTACGAGGTCCCAATCCGGACAGCATCATCAGCTGTGGTGTGTTGATGGCACCGGCCGCTAATATGATCTCACGACGAGCCGATAGGCGATAGACCTTGCCGTGCTTCACGAACTCCACGGCCTGAGCCCGCATCGTGCCCGGCTCGATGATCACGCGCGTCACATGCGAATTCATCGACAGATGAAAGTTGGCGCGCTGACGAATGGGACGCAGAAATGCTTTGGCCGTGGAGCAGCGGGAGCCGCGACGTATGGTGCCCTGGGCGATCATGAAGCCCGCCTGCTGGGCGCCATTGATGTCACGATTGTCGTAGCCTAGTTGGGTGCCCGCCTCCACGAAAGCGGCCACCAGGGGCGTATGCCATGGGGACTCCTGAACGGTGAGCAGGCCGCCACGTCCATGGTAGGCGCTCTTGGCCAAATAGGGATTGCGATTGTCCTCGGACTTTTTGAAGTAGTGCAGCACATGGTCGTAATCCCAGCCAGTGTTGCCCAGCGAGGCCCAATGATCGTAGTCGTGACGATTTCCACGCACATAGAGCATATAGTTGAGCACGGATGAGCCGCCAAGGACGCGACCGCGTGGCCAATTGCAGCGATTGTTTTGCATGCCGAGGCAGGCCTTGTTCGAGGGTTCCGTCTTGTAGGCCCAGTCCAGTTTGCTCAGCTGCAAATATGCGGCTAACGATGGCACATCTGATATCTCATTCTCGTCCGGTCCCGCCTCGATCAGCAGCACCTTCCACTTGCGCACCTCGCTCAGGCGATTGGCAACCACCGCCCCAGCGGAGCCACCGCCCACCACAATGAAATCGTATTCGGGCCACAGATTGAGCTGGTCCAATGGTCGCGATTCCGGATCGACTGCATCATAACGATAATATGTAATGGCCGCCAGCATTAACGGTATCAGCCAAAGGCCAGTGGTAACCACACCGAATGTCGACTTGATCACGGTGGTAATGAACAGCAGATTCAGCACCATATTCGATCTAGATTACTTTCTACTACGCTCTACGATCTTGCTGTCTTGTCGTGTTCTTCTGTATCTTGTTTCTCGCTCACGCTCTCACTCGCACTCGCTCTCGCTCGCTCTCTGTCTAGCGTTTCTTTCTCTTGTGCATGGCGTGGCTCTGCTACCATCCAACCCGTTCGCTGGGTATGTTGCGTCCTCTGCCTCTACGGTTGCGGATGTCTGTTATCTGAAAGACACAAAAAATTGCGATTAATATTGGACTTAAATTTCACATTCAATTCATCTACATAATGTTAGTAACTATTGGTATTGAATTTCTTATTTTAGGTTAGGTAATCGGGTAGAAACGAATCACTTCCATAGACCTATTGCTACAGATTTTCAAGTACCATCCTGTCTCAAGTGTGTCCGCTGTTAAACCAACTCGAAAGTCTATTAATAATATCCTGTACCCATGAAATAGGTAAAAACTGAGTTATTAACTTTTCAAAAATAAAAAGGCGTGGCAAATCCCACAAAGTAAAAATCTTTTGTACAGATACTGTTGACGAGCGGTCCCGGAAACTATAAAAGCTAGAGAACCCATTTTCAAAATGGAACTAGTTCATAAAATCTGGGATGTCACTTCCCTTTCGCCCACAATGAGCAAAAATAGCATTTATCGACCTATTTAAGATACACAAACCTTTGAACTTTGCCTCCGATAGTTGCTGAAGATCATAACCAATCGGTCACGAATTAAGAGAGGCTTGATGCATCAAAGTTATGCTTATTTGCTAACTTGCAACGTTAGCACTTGAATTGCGGCAACAATATCGCTGCAATTGGTGTATGACCAACTTATAGGTTTCACTTTAGGCACCGTTTAGACTGCATTTGTGTGCCTCAAAGCCAAGCCAAAATCAGTGAGGCATTGTCGGTTTCATTAGGCGACTGCATTCAAATAACAGCAAACGCAACAACAACTGTTGCATCAGCTAAGGGCCATTGGCAGCAACAACAAACAACAAATACCAAACAACCAACAACAATCGCTGCGACCTTGACGATAAGGCGGCCAATATCGTTAAAGTGTTGAAAAGCCAACCAGCGAATGATGATGCGATGCGATGCGATGCGATGAAATGTGTTTCATGCCGCCTATAATGAATGCGAGCCACGCAAAATACCGTTTAGCTGCATTATAACAATATACGTATATCTGTATATATGTCGTATATATCGCACTCACAGCCACTGATGCCAAACACGCTTTATTTCCGCCAGATCTAGCTGTTTTTTGAAGAGCATTGGGCGGACAAATTGTAAAATTGCGGCTGTTTATGAGCTTTTTCTTAAATCTTACTAAATTTCACACCAAAATAAGCAATAATTATAGATCAGTTAACATTATTTTGGCCGATATTTGCACATAACACCATTAATTTAAAGCACATAATTCAAAATAGCTAGGTTGTTTTCCTTTTTTTTTGTGTTTTTTTTTTTGCACAATTTATTTTAGCTTTAAGGCTTTTCCCGCCAAAAAAATCGTCTGTGTCTCGTAAAAATTGGCAACTCTGTTGACAGCAAAAGAGAGAAGCGATGTTGTTGCTGCTTGTCTTTCAAATTGTCGGCGCATTCGTTTTTTATTATTACAATATCTACAGACGCTGATGTAATATGCAACCAAATTGTTTGTTATTGATGTTGTTGCCGCTTTTTTTTTCGGTTTCTGTTTGTGGCATATAATTGGCGCGCTCGATTGGTAAATCTACAAATCTACATACGAAATGTTTTTTGTCTATTTGTTTATCTGGCGAGCATAATTCATTTTGCCGTTAAAGCCCCGTCCATGTTGTTGTCACAGTTATGCTGTTATGTTGTTGTGCTGTTGTGTGTAGTTGTTATCGTGCGGGTGTTGAAACATGCCGCTAAAGCGCTTACAGTGAGCGCCAAAAGAGTTCGCACATGCGCATTTTGTATGCGCATAAATATCGCTTGCATTATACGCACTCGATAAGGCTGAGAAACTGCCGGCATTATTATGTTAAACAACTATAACAATTGGCAGTTATTTCTGTTCAAAAAAACAACTACAATAAACAATGTTATACAATAATAAAAAAAGAAAAAATATTTATAGGAAGTGTTCACATTTCGTACAAAAATATAAATATATAAAAATAAATTTAATATTTATACTAGCTAATTGCAATTATTCAGCAGAAATTGAAACGCAACGGACAAAACGTTTTAACAATCTGGCAACGCCGATCGCAACTTGGTGCTGCCACACTAATCGCTTATTGTTGTAATTTAAATATGTACAAACTTTAACGCAAAACTTTGATGCAGCACAGCTCTCTTAATTATAGCTTTTATAGTTTCTAAAATCTCAGCGTTCATTCAAACAGATGGACCTAAAAAAAAACATATAGTTTTGTAAACAGTAGCCAAAACGCAACTCCAACCACTGTGTCTATGCCTCGGTGAAAGGCCAAAGGCTGCTGGGTTACACTGCCTGAGAAAAGTATGCCAACAGCTGCCACATTAATGCAACAGGTGGCATGCCACAAGAAGCAACATTGAGCGCATATAGCACATATAACATATGATATCAATGAGTTTTTTTTCTGGCTTGTTTTGGATTTGCGCGAAAAGTTGAATAAAAACCAAAACAATCAAAAAAATAAAGATACAAAAATAACAACAACAAAAAATTGGTAAAAATGTCGAAAAAAGTGGCATGTAATTGGGTCAGCGGCAAACGAGTTTTGGGGTATGAAGAGCTGGGCAAAATGCTGGAGCTGGAGCTGAAGCTGCAGCTGGAGGGGGAAACTGGAGAGTGGCAGGGTGCGGAGGCATGTTGTAGTTGTGGCTGATAAACCAGTTGGTATTGCAGCTATTGTGTGCCAAATGCTTTCCAACCGAACTACGCATGCGTGTATGGCAGTGTGTCAATGCAGGTGTGTATTGTATTGTATTGTGTGTATTGTGTTGTGTGTATTGCGTTTGTAAGCAGCCGAAGCCAATTAGCTACGGACTTCCTGGACCGAGTTTTGAAGGCCAAGCGTCCAAAATGGCATTTATTTTGCACTGCAAATGTCAAGTTTGGCCAGGCACAACACCCACTACAGTGTTGCCAATTTATTATCGAAAGAGAGAGAGAGAGAAAAAAGCTATTGTTGGCGGGAAGCGCACGGATATAAAGCTGACAAAAGTTTCCCTTTAATTTCAAAATCTGTCAAACCCAACCGTAGGCGTCACAGAACTTTTTCAGATACTATTTCTCGAGGTTTTCCGATGGAATATAGCCGGTAAACAATATCGAAAGCCAACAAAAGATATAGCAACTTTATGTATACAGTTGATATTCTGCTTTAAATTCAATTAAAACGGACAAATATCAATTAAAATATTGAAAACAGATCTATAATGGTTGCCTATTTATTAGCATAAGTTTTGAAAAACTTAAAACAATTTGCAGAAATATCTGAATTCTTAAAAAAAAGCCAGAACTTCCGCTTACGGCATATTCTAGTAAATGCGGTTCAAAAACAGCCAAACTTGACGATGAAAAGTGGCAACAACGCATTACACACACATCTACACATTTATACATTTATACGTATATAAAAAGTTGACACTCGTCAAGAAATTGCGCGCAATTTGAGAGATGATTTTCTGCGCTAATTTGGTGTAAACAAACTGAACTGTTTGGGCTAGAGGCCAAAGTCAATGACCAACAGAGCCCATAATGATCACGATAATGAATTAAACAATGAATTGAGTAATGATCATTGGCATAGGTTGTAGGTTGTTGCTGTTGTCAGTCACCTTGACAATAACTGCCTAACAGTCTAACAGCAATTGAGTCGCAATCATTTCAACCAGAGTTGAAGTCTGCACTTGTCTCACTTGTGGGTTCATTGTGCCAATGACAGCGGGCAACATCAGCAACAACAACATCATCAGCAACACCAATAATCACATCAACAATATGCATTCGGTGTGTAACCACAAATGTTTTGTACTTTATTCATTTAGTTAGCTGCAATAACACCTCTCCAAATTGCAATGCATTTCAATTTTATTGTAATGGCTGCTGTTGCAGTTGCTGTTGGAGTTGCTGTTGCAGTTGCTGTTGCAGTAGCTGTTGCAGTTGCTGTTGCAGTTGCTGTTGCAGTTGCAATTGCTGATGCGTGCCGTCAAATTTGTGTGCTAAGTCTTTTGTTTACACGCTCACAATTCGCAACGCCAACGCCATCGCCATTGCTAATAGAAAGTGTGGGCTTACAAGCCCAAGGCAACTGTGGTCGACGTGCAGTTACCCTGTAAACTAACCATACGCTACAGCTCATGTTGCTTAGTATAATTGGCTTTAGGAAACCCTAGGCACAATCAAACCAAACATTCGAAGCATTAAGTTAATCAGCAAGGAATGCATCGAACAGTATTAATAAAGCAAGCAATATAGATGTAGATTGAAGGCGATTGATGCTTAGAGATTGAGATTGATTGAAAAAGGAACAAAGAACACTTGGCACATGTTTGATAGACGGAGCAAAGTAGTGAGAAAGTTTGAGGTAGAAAAAGTAAGTTTAAGAAGAAAAGTGCAGTAAAAGAATAAAAGAGATATTATTTTGCATATGATTGTTAGAGAGGTAAACGAGAAAGATTGAGAAGGACTGAGTGGTGTGAGGGTTCTCCTAAGTCGATTTAGCTAATAAAGAGAAAAGCACCAAATTATCGGGATTGATCGAAAGGGATGCCGAGAAAGAGAATGTAGTTTATTGACATAGAGAAAAAGAGATTGATCAAGATTGACAAAGAAATGCTGGGAAATATTGATAAGGAAATAAAGAAGTAGAGAGAATAAGATCAAGAAAGATTGATAAAGGGACACAGTGAAATTTAAATGAAACCCAATTAATAAAGGGACACAGAAAAAGCGTCATTGAATATGATTGATAAGGGAAGTTGGAGAGTTCGCATAAGATTAATTCATTGCGCGAGGAAGATCTTTCTCTCAGACACAAGCTGATATACCCAGTTAGAATTTGTACGAGGCAGCTGAACATAAGAGGAAGTTGAAGTGGCAAAAGAAACACTGAAGATGTTAAGGAACACCAGCAACAATAACAATAACAGAAGAATAACAAACTGCAACAGTTGTGGCATTAACTTGATGGTTTTGATTGCAAGCAGAGGGTTCTTGCTTATCCAAGCATATGAAAACAGTTGCAATTGTTGCTGATGTTGCTGCTGTTGCAGCTGCAGCTGTTGCAGCTGTTGCTGTTGTAGCCTACTTATGTTTTGCTGTTGCTTTTCCATTTCGTTTTGGCTCTCGGTGCCTCAAGTGCTCGTGTCTTGCACTCAGATTGCGAAATGTTGCCTCTTGCAACTGTTGCTTTTGCAGTTGTTGCTGTTGCTGCTGTTGCTGTTGTTGCTGTTGCAGTTGAGTGCTTTTGAATTTGGCAAAACACTCGAGCAAATGGTCATGTGAAGGGTACTGCTAAATGCCTTTGCCATTGCAATGTCAACAAGTTGCTGTTGTGAATGTTGTTGCTGTTATTGTTGCTGTTGCTGTTGCAATTGTTGCTGTTGTTGTTGCAGTTATTGCTGCTGTGACTGTCCTTTGCCCTTTCTCTAAACGTTTTCACTTTAATTGCATTTGCTTGCAAACTCACACACACAAAAACAATTCACTCTTATTTCGATTCTTCTAAGCGATAAGTGCTGTTATCGATTTATCGATAATTTGCTGATTTGCTTACTTGATATACGCGCACAATATGCTGTATTTTTTCTTTATCGGCTCGTGCTTCTCCTGCACGCAGCAAACACAAACAAAAAGTGGTAAAAAAAGATGCCAATTAATTATCGGTTATCGATAAATCTTAGCAGCGGCACTGCGTCCGTGCGGCTGCGTTGCACGTTTTCAACTGAATGCCAAGCTCAACGCGAATTCCGTGCAAACGGCCAAAACGGCAACGACGTCGCTGCTGACGCCGACGTCAACAGCGCCAACTGTTTGGCAACAGCAGCAACAATTGCTGCGACAAGAGCAACAGCAACAGCAGCAACATGAGCAGCAGCAGCAGCCGATTGCCATATTATTGGCACATCGTGAGTCGAACGTGTTCGAACTCGTTCGCAACATGTTTGAAGCGCTGATAACACGATTCGTGCATGAAAAAAAAGATGAGATCTTGATGGAGGGAGGGAGGCGTGGCGTGCTGTGGCTGCGTGCAAACGAGAATATCAAAAATAATGATAAAAAAACTTGTCTTAACTTAAATTACTGCAAATCGCAGAGACAAGCACAGCTTTGGCTTACGTTACAGTTAGAGAGCGTAACCGTTATCGCAACGGTTAAACCGAATGAAACGATACGAAACGTTTGAAATGCTGCAAGCGTGGGCAAGATTTATGCCTTTGTGTATATTTCTATTAAGACCCTGTACTCTGAAAAAGCACAAATGGGTCTATTAGGTTGGTGCAAATAGCAAATGTTCGCGATAGGCA
This sequence comes from Hypselothyrea guttata, assembly GCA_035045125.1. Classification (NCBI taxonomy): domain Eukaryota; kingdom Metazoa; phylum Arthropoda; class Insecta; order Diptera; family Drosophilidae; genus Hypselothyrea; species Hypselothyrea guttata. The sequence goes on along the minus strand of JAWNNJ010001770.1, from coordinate 146,303 downwards.
AAAGAAGGCGTGGCAGAGCCCACAAAACATATATATTCTTGATCAGAAAACTAGAAAAGCTAGACAATATTTGGTATTTAGGTTCTCCTGTGCTGTTTGTTTCGTCCCACATTAATCATGCATTACGATTGTATAAGAAACAGCGAAGATATGCAACAGACAATTTGCTCGACCTGTCAGTGTAAAGATATTTGATATGTGACTGAAGGTACATATACACAAGGTGCAGGACCTTCTGCTGTCGGTTACGTTCGACTGTAGCGTTCCACCCGACTGATCCGCTCTATTCCTATTGGTTTATTCATGATATATTATAGATGTTTTGAACATTTGATCGAAATATAACCATCGATTAAATTTGCGTATTTGATTTATTATTGAATTCAATATTTATTTGATATATATAAGTAATATATAAGATCTCATCAGCTGCCGAATGACAGTTCAGATCATACTTAGTTTGCATGCCATGAAGCAAGAGCTTTTAACGAACTTTTTAGCATGTTAAATTCGAAAAACACATATAGAGAAAGGCTGCATAGAGACTCGGGACTGTTTTGAGCAGGTTTTCCCATAAGTATGCGGCTTTATATGCCATTACTCAAGATCTTAACAACTGTAAAAGCTATTTACATGCTTTTTAGTGGGTTCAAGTAGGTCATAGCCAAAGGCCGTTGAGTTTGGGACTTGAAAAATATTCAATAATATTATTGAAAATATTCTTGTTTATGATAATTGGTATATCTAGCTAGAAGTAGAACTCTCTTCGGTTTGATTAGGTTTTTATTTCTGGGTTTCCCACAATATGTGCTGCAAATGCTAGCTCATTTTAAAGTCTTTTTATCTGCAAATTAATTTAGTTTAATCAAATTTATTTCAGTAATTTTATTTTATGCCTAACTTGTATTTATATTTTTATTTTGCTCTGTCAACGCGTCTTAGTCGGCATTAAAAACACATTCGCATTAATAAATTCATTCAATTTCAATCCATTTTTAATGGGCACTGGCTATAATTATGCAAGAAAAGTAGGCAACAAATCGGTAGTCTCCAATACATTCTAATCTATGAATTGCCAAAATAAAGCGCAGCTTAGAAAAAATGAAAGAAAACTGAAAGAAAAGAAAGGGAAATGCAGAGCCAAAAAATAGAGGCAGAATTACAAAAGTTTCGTGTGCGAATGATGTGAGAGATAATGAGCAAGTGTTGAGGTATTAGCATCATAATTTCTTTAATTAGCCTTGCCACAAACTGTTGTAAGCAGACATACTGCTGCCACTGTTGTTGTTACTATTGTTGTTGCTGTTGCTGTTGTTGTTTGTGTAGGTTACGTGTCCGCATTCCGTGCGTAACAGACGCATTGCCAATGCGAGTCTCCCAACTGTTGAAAGCTCAACTCATTGAATGCTCGACTGGCGGTATACCCTGCATGCCGAAAATTGGCAATGCACTGTGGGCTGCATCGCAAAAAAACTATATTGAAACTAACACTAAATAAATTGTTTGAACCAATACTTTATACGTTAGGGCAACAGTTCAGTATAATTTGTTGTTGCATAATATGAGCCAAATGTAGGCGTGGTCGGTCGGCTTGTAAATCATGCTTGGTGTTTAACATTTTATTCCCATCAAATGTAACTTAATTATACAATTTTTAGCCATTTTTTTTTTTTTTTGCAATCCAGCCCACAGTGCAATAAGTATACGCTAATCGAGCGCCTGTGTTTACAGGGTATCTGAGCAAATAAAGCTATTAGCTGATTGCAATTTGACAGAGCGCTAAAAATGTGCCCAATTTGTGGCAGTGGCAACCACTGTGCGGTTATCTGGCTATCTGGCAGCCTGGCCGCCTGGCCGCCTGGTGGCAAGGCATTTTGGCCGAAATCTTTTGCTTTTTGCCAGTTTTGTCACATTTTGGCCATAATTTATGTAATCATCAGCAAGAGAGCAAGGCATTCAAACTCTTTGCTCGAGCTGTTGAAATATTCGGCTGTATCTTATTGCTCTTGTTGGGTGTTAATGTGCAATTAGCGCTCACTGTATGTAGTCTGGCTAAGAGAGAGGAACGCCGTACGGACTGGCAGCGAAGGGTAGCAGCATGGTGTAGGAGCGAGCGGAAGTAGGGGCAGCAGAGGGACAGCGTAGCCAACACCAGTCTTCATTTCCAGTTGATGGTGCAAAAATAATGAAATGAAATGAAATGCGGCCGCCCTCAAAAAATTCACAAATAAAAATAAATAAATACACTCAAAATACACTGCAAGAAATTTGGGCAAACCATTATATAATACAAGTATTTACAAGTATTATAGTAGCTATTTTAAAATGATTTACTAATGTGTTATTAGAAATTTTCTATACAAATCATTTGGGATCAACATCTTGCAAAAACAAGTTGTTGACCTTATGGTAAGGTCGAAAAATATGGGATGTAATACGTGTTATGTACCTGAAAAAGTCCTAGGATACACAATTCTTGTCCAAATACACCCATGTCTTGATTTTTAATGATTTATTTTGCTATACAAAGCATTTACGATCATAATATGGGATTAGTATTAGTACCTCAATTATTCTAATATTACAATATGAAGTAAAGGTATTTAGGTTTATTACTCATACAAATGAACGATTTTAGCAAGTTTTCTATTTTCTAGTTGTATTTTTTGCAGTGTAAAATAATAACTTTCGCTTAAAGCGCCAGGAAGCGAATGTAGTGTAATGAAGTTCAGAGCTGACTGCAGGTCTTTTAGCTTTTCAATCTTTTTCTCCTTTTTGCGAGTTACTTTTCTTTTTTCCTTTTCCTTTGTTGTTTTTGTGTCTTTTTTTATTTTTGCTCTTAAGTTTGGAGTGTTGTGGTATATTGGGTCTGGGATCCAATTAATGAACGGTTAAACAGTTGGCTCTGGCTAAGGGCAGCTGGCCTACGTGAGCACCATCAAGTGGCAGGTGCTGCTTATTTAGAGGAGGTGCCGGGCAACACCTTCCATGTGCCATATGACGCAAGCATTTCCATCGAAGTGCTCAAAACAAAAAGCAAAAAACAAAACTTTTTTTTGTTTGACAATGCCTGACTGCTTCCCAGATTTCTCAGCTCAAAGCCCCAGCAACAAATTATATATCTAAGCGCATAACTTGGGTGGGTTTATGGTACAGTTTTCGGTACGATTCGGGCGGCATAATTGACCAAAATTAAGCAGACATTATTCAATTTCGTGCCGTATCTGCAGACGGCTGACTTTGCCGGCTCTCTTGGCTTACGGCTGTAGCTTTTCGGATTGGGTTTTTGAATTTTGAATTTTTGGGTTTGGGGTTTTGGGCATTGGGCATTGGGTTTTTGCCTGTTAGCTGGATGGTTGCCTCGGTTTGGGCTAGTTGCTTCGTCAAATGTGTACGACATCACGTCGACACTTGTGTGTCTCGCTGTCGAGGCTGGCGAGAGTGTTGCGGCATTTATGGGATAGTCATGGACAGGAATTGTACATAGATTGTTTGTTCATTGCATTCCACAACACTACACCACCACCACCACCAACAACAACAACAACAACAACAACAGCGACTTTTCTGTTTGTTACTCATCGATTATACTTGAGTTTATGCAGCTCAATTGGTATTTGATTGGGGTTCACCTCAATCAAGCGCCTGACACCCGCTTGAAGTTATTTCTTGGCTACAGTTTGACTACTTCCCTATGTGCCTGCACCCTAGGCTTAGCGGTCAGCTGGGCATGCTCGACTTGTAGGCGAGTTTATTGCGCTCAAGAAGCTATTTATACGAGTTTGCATACCCTGTAACCATTGAAAATGGGTAAAACCAGGAAAAGAAGGCGTTTTACAGCCTATAAAATATTTGCAAAAAATATACATTCTTGATCAAGATGATAAGCTGCGTCGTTTAATCCTTTTTTGTCAGTGCTTCTGAATAAACGCTGAATTCTTGGAAACTATAAGTGATAATTCAGCCAGGAGCAGATCAAGTTCATTTCAAATCTTGGATGCCACACCCTATCCGCCCACAATGAGCATAATTAGAAAAAATTGACCTATTTAAGAGATATAAATTTATCTACTTAAATTCTATCTTCAAGAGTTACTAATATCATTAATATCTAATCTTAATACATAATTAGGAGAGCTATGATGCATCAAAGTTTAGAAAAATGTTTCAATTTGGATTCCTTTTCAGTATGAGTATAATTACTGCTACTGATATTTTATTGATTTTATTTGTGTAATTATTTAAATGGATTTGGCAAAAGTATTTTTTTAATTGGATATTATTATTTAACTGGATTATATTTATGCATTTTTTGTAATTCGATTAAAGTTACGTTTTGTTTTGTTTTGAGGGGTTTATCGAAATTCCCTTCTCTGTGCGCTGAACCTCTTTTGCGGCATTGCAACATCTCGTGCTCTCATGTGCTGTAACATTTCGCCTGAATTTGATGCTCAATGCTCCGACAGTAAGCTGGCAAACCCACGCCCATCCCAACTTGCAACATACCGGCAACAACATCAACAAGATATATGTATATATATATATATATATATATGTGTGTGTGTGTAACTGGCCAGTCAACTGTTGCTGCTGTGGTGATTGAAAACAGCGAAATGTGTCAATTGCCGCGCTGTTCCCAGCCTGCTTTCGGTGTGTGTGTGTGCGTGTGTGTGTGTGTGTTTTATTTATTTTCATTGTCTTCAAACATACTCTATGGCTCGTCTATATAGTATATATATGTTAGCGCAGCCTCTTTGCCGATTAATGACCCAAATTCGTGGCCGCACTGACCACAGACAACCGTACAGTGCACTATGGTAAAAGATACGGCAATACACCAAAAAATCCAACAATCTGGCAACGCCAATGGCCAGTATAGTTGCCGTATTGCCAGCATTTAAATATGTGTATTTATTATGTATTATATTTATAAATATATTTTGTATTATTATCAGCAATTATAAAATATCTCTTTCCCACAATATAATTATAGCCAATTGTAGTTAAATTATTAATAATTTAAAAAAAACACAATGTACAAAACGGTCCAACAATCTGGCAACGCCGTTCGCAAATGCTGTACCACACACATACTTACATAGGTAGTACATAGATTTGTGTATTAGAAACCTTTCATTTATTATATATTTCGTAAATTTAAACCGATTTTGATAAAGAAGAATATGTAATGTTTGTGGGCTCTGCCACGCCTTTTTACCCATTTTATTGGGTAATTCTTAAAAAAGTGCCTATATTTGACCAACAAGCGAACTTTGACCTTTTGTCGCGAGCTCTAAACGTTTAATGATTAACCTGAAACTTCATATTTTATTTTCTCGGCTTATATGCAAGAGTTGTAAATAGAAAGGACGGAGCAGATTAGTGGGACGAAAGGCTACAGTCGGACGTAACTGACAGTAGCAGTGCCTATACTTTTCACTAGCGCTGTAAACCCTTTGTAAAGTATAAGTTTAAAATTTTTCAAAATATATATCGTAATTATTTTGGATGGCAGATTGGCAGAATCGACCACTGTGAAACGTTCCGCGGTCTGTGTCATAATCATGTTCGGTCGTCGCTTCTTCATTATGAACTTTTGGCCAGTTTTGAGCATGTTTACTTTATCGCTGGTTGCCTTCTTCTGCTACTTCTTTGGCATAACACTTTCCATTTCATTGGTCTCACGTACGCCGTCACATTGCCCTCGGTTTGCCCTGCTGACTGTGACTAGGTATGACTTGGCATTTCGTTTAAATCAAATCAAATATTTGCTTTAGGTATTGGCCTGGCCGGCTGGGTTGGCTAAAGGGCCTTATATAAGACACGCCTTGGGTGGTTTATGGCCAGCTCAGCATATAGGATTTTTGTTTCTCTTTCGATTGCGAATCGCAGATTGAATTGAATTAAATTGGGAAACGGCTGAAACCCCAGCGAAATTGTGCAGCATATTGATAGAGCCCATTAGCTGTTGGCCGTTAACTGGGCTATTCCTATACGAAATAAAACGTGCCCGGCACATAAAACGCCAAACCTCGCAACAAATTTAACCTTGGCACAATTGCGGCACCTGCGTAGTGTAAATAACATTTCCGGTTGTTTGCTTTGCTGCGGAAATTGTGTTATGATTGTGCCTGATTGCCTGACATTTAATTTGTGGCTGTAAAGCGGAAGCGTGCCTGCCACACATCACGTATACGACAGGTTGCCAGGCTCAGGCTCAGCCTCTGCTTGGCTCCATGGTGGGTGTACTTGCTAATAACCTATAGGTTTGCGCCTTGGCTGCTTCGATTGGCGCTGCTGGTTTGTGTCCGTGCCAATGACACAAAAAGCGTTGCATACTCGCGGGCTCACTTTTATTTTGCGCTTTAATTTCTTTTGGCTTTACTTGTTACTATTTGTTATTTGAATATTTCAACAAAATATATACTAATGTGTATATGTAAATCTGAATAATAGGATGAATATAAACAAGGGCAAGGATTATACTCGGCAGATCAGCAATAACTAATAAAAAAGTTGGCACAAAAAGTATTACTAAAGTAAAAGTTTTTATTCGAAATCGAAGTATTTTAGTAGTAATATCAATAAATATCATATTTAATAGCATAAATATATAACAAAACGCAATGAAATTCATAATGCAATAACCTAAAAAACAAATACAAAAAAAAAGTAATTACAAATAAACGTATCAATAATAACAATAATAATTACATACACACATTTGACTAGCTGAATGAAATTAATAAATTACACAAATATATATATATCTAATAAATATATATATATATAGATCTTAAGCAATCGGACGTCGCGCACCCCAGTCCTCTTTGATCATATCGGAGGCCTTCTCCCCAATAGCTATGACGCCCGCATTCGGATTACCGTTGACAATGGTCGGCATTATGCTGGCATCGACCACACGTAGTCCGGACACACCGTACACCCGGAGTCTGGGGTCCACAACGGCGTTGACATCCCAGCTGGGACCCATGCGGCAGGTGCCGGACGGATGATAGATGGTGAACGTAAACTGTTTGATGCAGCACGCCCAATACTCATCGGACTGGAAGGCCAGATGGCGACAGCCCGGTAATGGAATGTTGTGCAGTCGTGAGCCAAAGCGCTGGAATGCATGCGTGTTGGACACGTTGATGGCCAGCTTGATGCCCTCGACGAGCACATCGATGTCCTGCTGATGGGCAAAATAGTTGGGTATCAACTTGGGCGGTTGCTGCGGATTACGCGAGTTGAGACGCACCCAACCGGTGCTCAGGGGACGCAACAGCAGCGGCAGTATCGACCAGGTTTCGCTGTGCTGCAATGGTTTGTAGACCGTGTTGTAGAAACCATCGCGTAGATTGAGTATCTTGCGTATCTGCTCGCCACCATCCGAATTGATGGAGCTGGGTAGAAAATGAAACTGTATGTCCGGCCAATCGATGGCAGGATCTTGGTATTTGGTATTCAAAAACGCCACGCCCTCCACGCCCGTAAACGTCATGGGTCCCTGCTCACGTAGTATGTACTCCATGGCAACGGGTATGGTTTGAAAGCGATTACGAGTCACCGTCAACGGTGCATCAACCACAAACGTCAGACCACCGAGACCCACATGATCTTGCAGATTATTGCCCACGGGCAGATCCGATATTACGGGTATATTGTGCTCCTGCAGATGTTCCGACGGACCAATGCCGCTCAGCATCAACAGCTTGGGTGAGTTGAGTGCTCCGGCACTCACGATGACCTCGTGTCGCACGAACACCACCTGCTTGTGACCGCCCTTGGTGAACTCCACGCCCACGGTGCGTTTGTCCTTGTTAATCAGCAGCTTGGTCGCCTCCGCCTGGAGCAGTACGTCCAGGTTCTTGCGCAGACGCACCGGACGTATGAAGGCTTTGCCGGTACTGCAGCGTGCCCCGCGACGTATGGTGCTTTGGGTCAGCATGAAACCCGTTTGCTTGGCACCATTGATGTCCCGATTCTCGTAGCCCATCTCAATGCCCGCCTGCAAGAAGGCAATCGAGAGCGGAGTACGCCATGGTGATTCCTGTACGGTCAGATAGCCACCTGTTTCGTGATAGGGTGTTGCAGCCAGATACGGATTGCGCACATCCTCGGATTTCAGAAAATACTTCAGCATTTGATTGTACTCCCAGCCGGGATTGCCCAAGGAGGCCCAATGATTGTAGTCATTTTTGGAGCCACGCACGTAAACCATGGCATTTAGCACTGAGCTGCCGCCGAGGACCTTGCCACGTGGCCAGAAACAGCGATCGCCCTTCATGGCCTTGCAGTACTGTCCGGTGGATGAGGGCGACGTCTGATACTTCCAATCCAGATCGGTCAGCTGCATATAACCCGCCAAGGCAGGGACATCGGATACCTCGGTCTCATCCGTGCCAGCCTCCAGCAGTAGCACCGTCCAATTGCGCACCTCACTCAACCTATTGGCAACCACAGCACCAGCTGAACCACCGCCAATAACCACAAAGTCATACTGACGTCTTATCTGCAAGCAAGCAAGAAAGAATGTTGGTTAATCGAAGTAGTACGTACTACATATATTGGAAGCACAAATTAGCTAGGTCCGTTTATTTTGGGTGTTCAATGTGCACCGTCCCAAACATCACTAATCGGTTGAAAGGATGTTCGTAAAAGGTTATTTAATTGTTTACCAAGAATTTTCTTTTTACCCATTTCATGGTCCAGGCTATACATACGGACCAAATTAATTTGTACACCCAATACTTTAGTTGTTGTCCCTTTACTTACGATTGTTGGCTCCTGCACTTTGTTCTCGGGATCGACGCTTTGATAGCGATAGAAATTCATGCCGATCGCCAGTAACGGGATCATGCCAAGCAAAGACGTCATTGTGCCAAACGCCATGTTTCAGTAATTGTCAAATCCAAGGATCCTCCGCAGTATTCCTGCCCGCCCCAACTGACGCTGGCGCTGAGCTAACACTACAACTGCTACGCTGTTTCCCACTTCCCAACTGATTGGGATAGCCAAAACTGGCTGCGGGTGCACTAGCCGACAACGTGGAGCTCGTGGAATCCGATCCACCTCCAAGAATTTTCGGTGTATAGTTGCGTATGCCGCCCGGACGTGCCGACTTAAAGTGGGCACGTGCACGCTCGTCCTCCTCCAAGATGTCCAGATACGACTTAATGTACAGATGATGACTCAGATAGTGCTTTTGCTTGTCCAGCGAACGACTAGACTTGCTCGACACCAACGAACTGGGACAACCGCTGCTCGAGCTGGCCGAACTGCTGCTCACTGCCGATAGGGATGACAACGAGGAGCAATGACAGGACGAGTTATAGATGCCACTATCCGAGCTCTGCGAACTGCTACGCTGCAGATACTTGTTGTTGATCTTGGCGTATTGCGAATCACTGTCGGACTGTGTGGTACTTGTGCGATTTGTGGCCGTACCGGGTAGGATTTTGGTGCGTTCGTATGTCTGCTTACTGAGATTGTATTTGTGCCTGAGGCGATAGTTGGCGTCGTAGTCGTCGGTGCTCTGTGAACTGCAGCTGCTGGATAGTTGACTGGCGGGCGTATAAATGGGATCCTTGTAGCTTTTGCGATGTGTCTGGCCACGTTTTAGGTTCTGGTTGAGGTTTTGGTTGAGGTGCTGGTTGAGGTTGTGGTTATGGTTGTGGTGTTGCTGCTGCTGTTGCGATATCTCTTGGCCCATATTTCAGTTGGAATATGGACAGAACTGCAAGAGAAGAATAAGCGATAAATTAGACAAGGCTTTTTCTTATGGGAATTTTAAAAATCTGTAAAATTTAACAATTGATAAAAGGGTTTGTATCTATGCTATTTTTTAATAGCATACAACTGTTTATCTAATCCTAAAGATTTAAGGGAGTTACGTCCATTGACTTCGCATTCAACCCTAGCTTAGTTTGCAGCACATATTTCTTGTTTGAGTATCTGTTTCTATAAATAATTTTAGAATTCACGAATGTCTTTTTTGTTTATACGATGCATGAGTTAAGTCTGTTTTTCTCTATGTCCTACCCATCGTGAAGAAAAGTTAGAAAACTAAAAGTCCTGGTCAAGTTTTTTATTGAAACTGGTCCATGTTAAACGTTGAGGCTATATGCCACAGTTAAGTACAGATATCTTGGATTTATCTTGCTAAAAACTGATGTACTAAATTAAATATTTAGCTGAGCGTAAGATAGTTTTCCCTTGCCAAAAACTTGCTCTGACCACAATGTCGAAAACTGTTCCCACAGCTGTTCCCATCGGGGCGTATCATTTTGTCTTTAGTTTCCACAGAAGTCGTCGGGTTAACTGTGTGGGAAGACTATTTGCATGCCATTATCGTGAAGCGGGTTGTCGAGGGTACTTGGGTAACGGACGAAGCGCGGAAGCGCTGATGTCTATTTTGCAATTATTGTTGGCCAATTGTTGTCGCATTTGCATGAGGAGCACACGCACCTCAAACGGCATTTTGAGCAAACAAAAGACTTAGGCAACGAACTTGTTTACATTTTTCGCAAGCCCAATAAAGAAAGACAGATAAAAAAGTTATCAAATCGGTGATTGAAAACAATATTCGAATGATGTCAAAACGGCATCTCATTATAGACATGTGCATTGGCATCTCATTTGCTCAGTAGCTCTCAATTCCCCCTCCCCTTCTCTTCCTATCGCTTGTAAGTTTTATGCGTTTCAAGTTTTTCAAGTTCAATGCCGCCAAGCGGAAAAGCAACTAGTCACAATCCTCGTCTCAGTTTTGTCCACTTTTATGATTGTAAAATGCAATTTCGTTATTCGGTTTTTCTTTTATATCACCTGCTCCCCCCCTACCCGCTTGCAAGCTCATGTCTCTATCTATCCCAGTGCCAGTGTCAGCTTTAATTGCCGACGCTGGTTTTTCCAGTCTACCGTCCATGTTGTCGTTGTCTCCGTCGTTGTCGATTTAAACGATATCAGTGAAAGCCATCCCGCCAAGACGGTCAGGAATACTGCACACTGTGTTCAACACATGCGCATGAACGAGACACAAACTAAACAGACTGCAGACTTTTGCCACTTCCTACTCCTGGGCCAAGGAAAGTTGGCTCCAAGTTGGCTATTCATAAAAAGGAATATACAACGTTGTGAAATAGAAAACGGGTTTTATCAAATACAAGAATGAAGTGCACTTAGAAGGCCTATAAAGCAAATAAATATTTTCAAACATCAAGACGTACTGAGTCAATCTGGTCTTGTCATCTGTCTGTAGGAACTACTTCTATTGCTAAACTAAACAAGAAAGTAAGATGCACTTCGTTTTAAAAACATTTCTAAATTATATACTGCGCGCTGCGCGAGCAGTAGATCTTTAAATAGGGCAAGCCCGACCTTGTAGTAGGATTATTTATTATTATTTTATTATTTCCTCACTACAAATTTGTTTAATTAATCAATACTTGTGTGCTAAAAATTACGTCAAATTATAGCTAATTATTTCATCTATTTAACCGATTGAATACGAGTAGCCCCAAAACCAGCATTAGAAAAATCCTTTTCACAAAATATTTATTGTTTTTCTAGACATTTTATTTAGTTAAATGAAACTTTCGAAACTAAATTTATTAGTTTAATCAATTAATTTTATGAACTCATTTGTTTTATTTATGTTAAGTATTATACTCATAATCTCTTCTAATTTCGAATGTTATTCTGCTTGTCTGTTTTAGAAGAGCGTACAGATTTCACAGATTTATCTTTAATAAATTAAAAAATAAATAAAAGCTTGTTCACTGTTCACTGTTTTAAGTTCACATTAAATAAATAAACAGAACAAAGTATTTTATTAAAATTTCGTTATTATTAGTATTTTTCTAATTTTATTTTAAGTTTCACCTACTGTTGAGTTAAATTTCAATTTAAAACTGAGCTGTGCTGAGGAAACAACTCTTTGACGATTTGTTTTTAATAATATTTAATTTTAATTTTAATGTACTATATCTACATTTTATTATATTTATTTTGTGTTTTATGTTTTAGATGGGTTTTGGTACTGCCAGTGTCAGCTGTTTTGCACTTTTTTCGCACTTTGTCACGTGTTATTAATAATTTTGTCACGGCTTACAAATGATTATGGTATGTTTATATGGAGTTAGTTGAAAAGCGAACGGAGCAGTTTTTTAGCCGTTTTTTTTTCTTTCTACGTTTGGCTAAGCGGCGCGTTTTAACGTCTTCGCGGTTGGCATATAACTGAGCCAATAAAACAAACAACAACAAATGAGCAACGGCCAAAAGCTTGTGGAAAAATAAAAGCATACAAGCCAAAATCCAAAATCCAGCCAAAATCCCATCAAAATTCATTGAGATAAGAAACCGTTAATAAAAAAGCAACAGCAAAAGCAAACGCAACACACATCGGGCCCACATCGACTGCAATCGACGCTAATTTATGCAACGCCCTTGGGACAGACCTGGACAGATCTGGACAGACATACGGATGGACTGACGAAGCCCGTTAAGATTTGGGCCAGCTTTGGACTGCGCTTCATACAAATTCAGTTCAATGCCTGACGCAATCGTCTTTTTTTTTCTTTGGGTTTTTTTTGGCTTTTCTCATTCATTGAATTGTTTGCCACTGCAACATCTCTCAAATGCAGAGTTGCCAATTTTCTATCGAGAGAAAAAGCTATTTTTGGTGTAAAATAAAGATGACTAAATTAAAAAAAATAAAAAGGCTAAAAACGCTTAAGTTAAGCTAAGTTCTTCTTACGATTTTGCTACCTTTTCACGATGCAGTTGATATTGCATTTTTAATATAAAGTTTTATTGGGCAAATATTGTTCAAATTAATGACGACAGATCTATAAATGTTACTTGTTCTTGCATGAGTTTGCTCAAGAGTTAATTATAGAAAAAAGCGCAGAAAAAGCTAAATTACTTTTGAAAAAGCCAGAGTTTTCCCTTGCCGCTGCTGTACAATATTGCTAGCAAATGCTCCTAAAAAACAGCCAAATTTGACGGGGAAAAGATCTAATTTGGCAACAGCTCTGTCATCACTGTCTTTTTGTTTTTCTCTCTTTCTCTCTCTCTCTCTCTCTCTCTCTCTCTCTTTCTCTGTTTCTGTGGCTTTACATCATTTTGTTGGCTTTGAGCGGACAGTTAGCTTCATTCGCAGCTCCAGCTCCAGTTCGCTGATGAGCTGCTGTCGTTTGGCTAGTTCGTAAATTATTATGTAATTTACGCATTGTTAGAAACTCCGACTCCAAACTGAAACCAAAAGCCAAAAAACTGCGGCTTAACAATTCAGGCATTATTTTTATTTATTTTTTTTTCGTCTGTTCGTCCGTTGTCTATGCTGTCGGTTGGTCTGTCTGTCTGTCAATTATGATTTGACAGCTTTTAATTATGACTGGGCTTACTTTATGGCTATATAATTGATGACATTTGCTGCTATATATTTCTGTTTTTTTCCTTCTCTGATTTACAAGTCTGTTTAGTGGGTCATAAAGGCCCAACGAGCAGCTACTGCAGGTCTTGACACTTTCTCGCCTGAGTCACGCTCGCATGCGTTTTGCCTCAATCGTATTCGTATACGCGCCAGTAATTAGTCAGGTAATCATAGAGTCATATAGTTGCACGATTCATACGGTATACTATGGAGCATACCCTATGCCTATGCCAAGTCTCTGTACATTTCCGGCCCAAAATGCGCTTTGTACTCGCTGGTAATTGTTCCAAGTTTCTGATATTTATCTGTACAAGCTCGTAAATTGTTTATTTCGGCGCTGCCTCTTTCTTTCCGCGACTTTAACAAGATTTCTAGATACAAATCTGAAAAAAACCTTACAGCTTGTATTTAAATAAATTCCTCACAAATTCCTTTTCTGCTCTCACTTCTAAAATGAAATTCAATTTTGAGTTGTTTTATGCAGCTAAATGTTATTATATATTATTATTATATTAAATATTAAACTTGATATAACTTCCATTTTACTCACTTTTTAAAGCTAAATACATTTTCTTAAAAGAAAATATTATTGTCATTATAAAAGTAACTGTTCTCACTTCTAAAACTGACAAATCTTTGTAGATGTTGTAATTTTTTGCACAATATCCTCTTAAAATGCAAACTTTCTACTTATTCAAATATTATTTTCATTTGTAAGTACATATATTTCAACTGTTTTTAGATTATATTCTGTATATTCTAACTGTTCTCACTTTGAAAAATATTGACAAATCTTTGTAGATTTTGCTTTTACTGCAATTATGGTTTATCAACTTACTGCAGCTAAATAACATTCTTTAGACCACATAATCCCAATAAATTTAGTCCAACTGTTCTCACTTCTGAAACTACATATAGCTATGTTCTAATTGTTCCCAGTTGCCAAATTAAAGGCAAATCTTTTTTTTAAATTTTGCTGCAGAAATATGCAACCTTCTCTTTTGTAGCTTTCTTTGGGCACAGCCCACTCGACTGCAGCATGCATGTTTGTGTTGCTTTTAGCCGCTTTTCGCTCTGCTCTGCGAAATGTTAAATGAAATGTTGCCAATATCACCATATGTTCATTCGACTAAGCTTCGTTTTTACTCTGTCTTATCGCAATGAAGTTTTTTATTTTTGTGTGTTTCTTCTTCCGCTTTTTGTGCTATTTCGGTCTACTTATAGTATATCCGCCATAAAGTGGCGCCCGATCAGGGACCATCAAAGCAGTATCTTTGCATTTATTTGCTTATTGTATGTTTTATGGGAGCTTGCTTTCCTTTGAGCTGTTTTATTTGATTTTATTGTTGTGTTTGCTGTGCTGCGACGTCATGATTTGCTATTTATGGCATGGACGTGCACAAATTGATAATGATAATAATAATTTGATGGCAGGTGCGAGGCGGCACGCCGTCAACTAGAAAGTTCGGGAGGGAAACGCAGACACGAATTGGCCCAAGTGAAGACGTTGGGATGAAGGGAAACGGGTGGCTCAAGTGCAGATCGGGCTATAGTTGCACTTACATAAGAATCCGTAAACTTGCACTGCATTTAAATTCAGCTAATGAGCCCCTTAACAAAATTCCAAATTAGCATTCCGAAGCGCAGTTGGGAAATGGCATAAACTGGGTAAATGACTTGACTGCAAATCAGGCAAATGAGTAGAAGAACTTTAGATTTTAGAATTTCGGTGTTAAAATTAGAACAAAATGTATTAAAAGCAAATTGAAATATTGAAAAGAATAAAAAGAAATGCGCTCTTTTGAATATTCGGAGTACAAATTTTGAAGATATTCGATGTACAAATTCGGGAAACGAAGAATTCGGAATTAGAAAACGAATGTCTAGTTAGAAAGAATAGAGACAAAAATCAATCAGAACAGTAGAACTTTAATATAAAGAGATAACTATAGTGGAGAGAATAAATCCTAATTCTAGAATGAACGAATAATAGAAAACTAACTAACTAACTGGAATAACAGAAAACTAAATTCGGAGTTATACTAGTTTAGAAAAGCAATAGATAAGCGGATAGGGGCAGAAGAATGCAAGAACCGGTTAAAGAAATTATGAAACAGGAGACGAATTCAGCAATTGGAATTGAAATGGAAACTGAAATTGTAGATAGAAATCAGATTTGGAATTGAATATAGGAATTAGAATTGGAATTAATATTTAAATTGTAATTATATATGGGAATTGCAATTGTAATTATGATTGGTATTGTGTATAAATCGGAGTTAGACTTGAAATTATATGTAGGAATCGGAATTGGAATTGGAATTGGAATTATACATGGGAATGGGAATTAGAATCACAATTGGAACTGTATATAAAAATCGGAGTTAGATTTAGAAATGTTAATAGGAACTTAAATTGGAATTGGCATTTTATATAGGAATCGGAATCGGAATTGGAATTGGATTTGGAATTGTATACAGTGTTATTTAGCCTGTTGCATAAGACCGGATGAAATGAAATGCGCGCGCTTTCCAAAAAGTGAAAATTGGGACAAGTAAATCAAGTGCGTGCCATCGCGCACATTTGTGTGTGTGCGTGTGTGTGTGCGTGTGTGCATGTGTGTAGTGTGTGCGTGTGTGTGTGTGTGTGTGTATTGGCTAGTACAAGGCACTTTGTCAACTTGCCTCCGCTTGCTGTTGCCGCTGTCTTCTTGTCGTCTGCCGCAGTTGCAGTTGCAGTTGCTGCTGTTGCTGCTGTTGCTGCTGTTGCTGCTGTTGTTGCTGTTGTTGCTGGTAGTGTTTGCTGCAACCGTTGCCCGTACGTCTGCGTTCACCACAAACGCAACGGTCTGCCACTTTCCTTTGTTTCACACATTATATGGCTATTCACTTCTGCTTTTTGTTGTTTGCTTTCTTTATGCTTTTCATACAACAACAACAACAAAAACAAAAAACAAAAATTATAAAAAAATTATGAAAAAATCATAGCAAATGTAATTGTTGTCTTTGCCTCGCTCTCAGTTTATTTTGTGCACATTTCTGCCGTGGTGTATATATTTTTTAAATAATTTATTTTGTTGTGTGTTTCGCTCGGCACTCGGCACTTGCCACTTGCCACTTGCCACTTTCGACGGCGACTGTCGCGACTGTCGACTGGAGCGCTCTCTGATCACGTTACGCACGCCACGGGAACGTCTTGTCCAATGAGCCAAGCGCCGCAGCTGCGATGCCAGAAAAGCTGAGCTGCTTGCTGGCTTGTTGGCTTGTTGGCTTGTTGGCTTGTACTTCGGCTCGAAAGCTTTTCCAATAAGCCAGGCCCAAATCGATAAAAGCTTGCTTTACTTTTGCCATTGCCATTGCGCTTGCACTTTCGTTTTCATTCGTCTTCAGCGGCATCGCACAGTGGCCCCAATCACATGTCCACCGGCATAAAAATGTGCTCGAATTTAGCTTTTTAAAATCAGTAACCACTGTTGCCAAATAGGTTGTTCCCCCGCCAAATCTGGCTGTTTTTGGAGGGCATTGGCTAGAAAAATTGTTTTGTTAGCTTTTTCTTAAATCTTTAAATCATTATTTGGATCGATGTTTGCCCATAACACACCTTTAATTTATAGCGCATACTTAGAAATAGCTTTTTTCTTTGTCCTATTATTTACGTTCTTCGCGTCAAAAAAAGCTTTTGTTGCTTGAAAAAGATTGACAACACTGTTGATAGCATTTCAATGAACTTTTAAAAGCATCCCTGATCGACTGGGAGCTTTTAAGTTTCACTTTTTTTTCAGCACATTTTATTTGTAAAAAAAAAGAGAAAAAGAATTTGCATAAAATAAAAAGCTTACTGTCCCACTGTGCATCGTCGTCTACGTGCATTGGCCAACGTTTTTTGCTCAGCGGTTCAGCTGGTTTTTTCATCTTCTTTTATTTCGCTTTTTGCCTGTTGCTTTTTGCTTTACATTTTTGTCTTTCGTTGGCTTTTTACTTATTTTGGTGTTAACCGAAAGCTTTCCAAGCTCTTGACACTGATCATGAACGATTTACAAGTTGGCTTATCGGCTTATATGATCGGCTGGCTTATGGCATTTATGCATTTTATGGCCGATCGAATTGTTTAACAACTGGCTTTATGGCTCTCCGCTACATTCTCTGCGCGTCTGTCCGTCTTCTATTGCAGCTAATCTCTTGAGCTCCCGACTTGGCAGCGGCCAGGGCCTCATATTGTATATCTTCAGTATTGAGTACTTGGTAGTGGCAATTTTCATGCCAATTAATTAATTACATAATATCTGGTGACGTAATCATTTCTTTTATTTTGAACAAATGGCTTAGGTGTTAGAGCAAACGAACAAAGAGAACCTCCAAAAACGCAAGCTCAACTACAATGCATGCTTTAAAACTATTTGATTTAAAAGAAAAGTGTCTAAGTTCTGTGTTTGTCTCCAAAAGAATATTCTGATTTCGAAAGCTTAAAATTGTGCCCATTTTAAATACATATCTGAATTCTATAGCGTAAGAAATCTGTGCTTTTGAATGTTAGTTTGCGAATAAGCTTAACACAACTACGACAAAAATATTAGTACATTATGATATATTATTATATGATATACATATTCAATATACTATTCTCCTAAATCATATATATATTCATTGCCTATTCAGAGCTTCGAAACAAATTCAATTTAAACAAATTCCATAACCTCTAGAGCAGAACAATTGAAGACATATTTTTTGTTGCATACCGCAGGGGTTAGTATTACTAAAAATGATAAAAAATGATATTTAGACCCTTTACTTTAAAAAAGTAAAAAGGGTCTATTAGTTTAGTGCAAAGAGGAAATGTGTGTAACACCCAGAAGGAGACGTGGCAGACCCCATAAAGTATATATATATTCTTGATCAGGACGACAAGCCGAGTCGATATAGCCATGTCCGTCTGTCCGTCTGTCCGTCTGTCTGTCTGTCTGTCTGTCTGTCTGTCTGTCCGTCCGTCTGTATGAACACCTAGATCTCAGCAACTATAAGAGCTAGAGACACCATATTTGAGATTTAGGTTCTCCTCTCCTCTCCTCTCTCTCAGTAAGCAGCACGAGTTTGTTTTAGATTTTGGATACCTCCCCCCCTTTCCCAGCAAACCGCAAAAAGCTACTGCAGCCACAGCTTTAAAGATATTGATTTGTAATTTGGTATGTAACTAGCTTATGACATTCTCTATCGACGCTGTGAATTTTGTTTCGATCGGATAAGAAACAGCGAACATATGGCACAGACAATTTGCCGCACTAGGCAGAGGGGGGGTGGTGTGCCTTGCATACGCGGGTACTTAGTGTGAGTGCGTCAGATTGTGTTTGTATGTACATATACTCAAAGTAAAGGGTCTTCTACGGTCGGTTACGTCCGACTGTAGACTCCGTCCCACTGATCTGCCCCGTCCCTATATTTTTAAAGAGAAACGAACTTTCAGGTTTATTTTTGTAATAGACATCAAAAATTAATCTGTATATGTCATAATTTTCTTTTCGTTTCAACGTTTTCTACAACATTTTATGGCAAATTTAACTATTTACTTAAAATAGCTTTAATATTTCCCAATCTGATTCTTACAAGTATGTCTTTAACCCTGTACCATCGCTCGTAAAACAGCAAAGTAGCGTTTCAATTGTGCAATATAAATAAAATAACTAATTTAGTTTCGGTGACTGTCGTATAATTGAACCCGTTTTGCATAAACTTTGACCTGGCTGTGGCCATAAAAACAGTTAAGCTTACAGCCGGAATGAATGTCCAGTGAAATTTGTAACTATCTGAACTCTGTCGTGAACTCTGCGTTAGTTTGAAGACAAGTAAAGCAATCTAAAATAACGAAATTAACTTGGTATTAAAAGCAGTTTGATCTGAGAGCATTCTGTGACTCTCATTGCTTAAATTGAGTTCAATTGCATTCACTTGACTCTGTGAATGGCAACGTTGAATGACCCCAGAGTAATGCAAAAAACCAACATGCCAAACGGTTGCGTCTTCATTCATTCAAATCATTATTCGTGGATTCATTAAGTCATTCAAGTGGCCTGAACCCAGCACAAATTTGCCATGAAATGACAACATTAACGGCGAGTCGAGAGTCTCTGCCTCCACACAAGATATGGACCATCAATTGAACTCTATTCACTTCACACTCACGCACACTCATTCGCACACACTCACGAATATTCACGCGCATTCACACACATTGGTGGCATAAATTGTATGCGCTTGGCCAACAACGCTTCCGACAACTAAGCCAAGCTGAAGGTTAGGCCAAAACTGCAGAGGCGCAGCCACAAAATGCACTCCAAATGTTATCAAACAGGCGGATCAGTGGGGTGACAGCTGATCAGTCGGACGTAAACTACAGACACGACAACCAAATCAGTTTAAAGATTAGATCAGATCTGTAAGGTCGCAGCCATAAATGCCCAATAACAAGTAAATTAGAGGGACAGCTGCGGATCAGTCGGACGTAAGCGATAAATTATTAGGCTTTGGAAGAGTTAAGTAAAGCTGCCAGAAAATGCACTCCAAATACTATCAAACAACAAGCGGATTAGTAGAGTGTCTGCTGATCAGTCGGATGTAAAGAACGTTATAACATGCTTGGGAACAGATTATAACAGAGAAGTCAAGCTTAAGTTTATACTAGATTGCAGCTACCAAATACCATGCAAGTGTTGTCAATTAAGGAGCGGATTACAGGGACAGCAGCTGATCAGTCGGACGTTACCTAGAGTATATTTAGCAGATCTGTTCTATTTGCTATAGCAATGCTAAGCAGTACAAAGTTTTTATATATTACATTTTGAATAGGCTGCGACCTAGTAGTATAGCAGCCGATCAGTCGGAAGCATTGTGAGTAGTCTACAAATTCAAGGCTGTTTTGCTTTCCTGGTTTAAAATGGACTATCGCCTATCATCCTACCTTCTTACAAACTTGTCATACCCATTGTGAATGGGGTGCCGGGTAGGCAGGCAGCTGCCGTACACCGGTTGACACTGAAGTTGAGTTTGGTTTGTTTTGGTTTTGATTCAGGGGTGGGCCGTAGGGGCTGTGGAGTTGCCAGACTGCGGACTGACAATGGCAGGCAACTTTCGTTTTCGTTTGGACGAATATTTTGGCCGGTCGTTGGCGTTGGCGTTGGCAAAATCAAGCAGCCAGGTGAGCCACAGCTGGGGAATAAATATTTATGCGTTGCACTTGAGAGCGTACCGTTCCTTGCAGCATACAGATCCGAAACTGTACCCCCCTCTCTCTCCCGGGGTATACACATACTCCTTCGGCTGCGGATTTATGGCCAGTTTCCGCGACCTGAGCCATGGACTACGGGCAGGAGTCGTCGCATGCAGTGGCTTAGATTGAAGAGGGGTTACAATCAATGATGGCACGATTTTGTTCCAATAAACGATTTTATTGTATCGTAGCACAATAATCGATTAATGACATTTTTTGCCATCCCTAAACACTTACAACAACAATGAGATGTCGTAAATGATTGAACAAATTTATGCAGATTTTTTTTCCTAATAAGTTTTGGCATCGCTTCTGGAAAACCCCCTTGCAGAACAGCCACTGCTTAGATTGCAGTAATTACCAGATGTTGCAGTGCGTTTTGTTAACAAATCATTGGAGAGTATTTTACGACCGTCTGCTCGCCCACAAAATGAATTATTCAATACGGTTGCAGTTGGGCTATGGTCGGTGCTGTATGCACCGTTAGGTTTCTGGCCCCTGGCTATATCTAACGGTTCGGTACGGACAGCAAACCCTATGCTTTGCGCTAATTGCAATAATTATTGAATAAAAGTTGTAATTGCAATTGTAAGCATAATTGATTCGGAATTTCAGCGCATCTAATTGTGTTTTCCAGGCTCAACGGTTTCTATTGATGGAGTTGTAGTGTGAGTTGGAGTTGTTGTTATTATGGTTATTGGTATCGTTTTTTATATTTACGCACTCATTGCTTGATACAATGAGGAACTCGTTTGATTGCGTATATTGCAAAACATTTATCTGCGGATTGTATTGCTTTCGTATATATTAAAGATGTATTTCCTTGATATGCAGTGTCTTCTGCAAAACTTTTAGAGCTTGAATTTTGTTGTATATTTCCAAGAAAAATACGATAGTTGCAAAGCAGTGTTGTCAATTTGACCTTCTTGCGGACAGATATATTTTGGTTTTCCAATCGGTATTTCCAGAAAATTTTTTAGAACGTCGCCAGAAAAACGCCTATTTTATTTTACTTTATTTTCTTACATCCGTTTTTAGTTTTTATCATATATATCATATTAATCTACATGGATCATATGGATTTTCCGTTAACTTGCAATCGATGCAACTCTGCTTTATTTAAGTGTAATCGAAATCGGACTTATCGAACATCAATAAATTGCGAGTTGCATTATCAGGTTCCTAACTGTTGACTTCAGTGTTGTCATTTTAGCTTATTTAGTGTTTGATCTTGCATTCAATAATTTAAACAAACTTTATGATCTTTAAAAAAACTCTAAATTTTTTCTTTGACCTTGAGTGCAAATTTACCTCATTTTGCATATGATAAAGTGTTTTTAATTTAAATGTAATTATTGTTATTATTTGCTTTTAGCTGATTTACTTTTGAAATAAATTTTATTAAAGCGCAACAATTTAAAGCTTTTTTAATTATATATTAACATAAAAAATGAAAACCTATAGCAATTTGTACTCAAAAAAAAATACAATTCTACGAAAAGTGTTTTTACTTGTTTGAAATTATAATCTTACAGCCTATTCAGAATTATTTGTATACAAATACTGGACTATTACTTATTGGGATTGAAAATAGAATTCTAACTTTATTTTGCTAGGTTAAGCGTTAATTTGTAATTGACCTAATGGAATCGTTATTGCATCGAATCGTTTATAAATCAATTTAAAATGTTGACTCGACTTAGTTGTAACCTTTATTTGTTTTCTTCTTCTTTTGCAGGTGAGCATCTTTTGTCCAAAATCGCAAGAGAAATCCGGCGACTTAGCAGAGTTACACTGTATTGGTTTGTGTCCACACTCGACATCATGCAGGCGACAAACTTGAGCCAAGAGGTTTGAATGCTTGCTAAGCGATCGCCGCTGGGGTTTGTGTACTAGCTGAGCATGCATGCGAAACGGTAACGGTTATGCTTACACAGGCTAAATGAAAGGTTCGAGCACTGGCTGTGCCGTCTGTGGTTTGTGCGCTGGCTAAGCGTTGAGCTGCAAATGCTGAAATGGCTAAAAATGGATTTAAATTCAGTTATTTTAATGAAAATGTCATTAGGAATAATTTCTTTGTTTATTTTTGATTTATTGATTTATTCGAGCTGTGCAAACCGTGTTTGCTTCGCATGAAACTTACAAACTAATTGAGGTACTTCAAGTGTACGCGGCCAAGCATAGTATAAAAACAGAGTTAATATTAATAATAATGATAATAATAATGATAATGATAATAAAAAAAAAACAATCAAACATATGTTTAAGCATAAATGACTCGATATTTACAAGAAGCGCTTAGTTGACTAAGGAAAACGCACAGAAAGTATGTTTACAATACAGTAATAGGAGCAGTAAGCGAACTGAGGCTTAATAAATTAATTAATGACAAGATTAACTAACTAAACGCTAAAACGCTACCCGCCTTAACACTAATCGACTATACGTCAATGACAATTGCCTAAATCTGACACTGCATCATCTGCTAGATTGGAAATTCGTTAGGTCGTAAGCTTAGGGTTGACTTAGAGAACAAGAGAAGCTGGGGGGAAAATCATGGGAAATAATAACTGTGCGAAATTCATTGGCAAAATATGCAAGGTGTCAGCACCTTAAAGCTCACGGAAAGCTCAAAAGCGTCACCAAAAAGTCTCTTAATTAGTTTTTTTTTTGTTTAAAATAAAAAATATAAAAGCTTAGTTCAGTTGCATCTATAGTCTAATGTCAAGTGCCAGCCAAATGCCATGATCTGCTACACTCATAGAAAAGCGGCCAGAAACTTTTTTCTTTCAAAACAGTCGAGATAATTGTCTGTTGCATATCTTTGTTGTCTCTTATTCGATCGTTATACAACTTGCACCATCGATGGAGAATGGCATAGGCCACGTAAATGCCAAACTACAAGTCTGGATCTTTTAAATTGCACTAACTTAATAGACCCTTTTGTACGTATTTAAAGTACAGGATCTGAAAGGTCTTGCAAAATACTAGCAGGTTTTTGATTTACGAATCGACCAGGATAGATTTAAGTATACATATATGTAATTTAACTGCAGAAGACAAAGATTTAAAACAATCTTGAATGCATTATCCGAAACGTACTTAAAATCAGGAAATTTTGGACGAAATGAGGACAGCTTGAATTAATTGCGCTCTTAATCAGATCAAGGGAATTCTGGATAGCACGACTATTGACATTGACACGTTTCTGGCTTGAATCAAGTAAGAATGTTTTGGTTCTTTTTATCTGGTTTATCTGTGTCTACGCTACGAACTTGGCATTGCCCATTGATGCACTTCGGCTGGCATTTGTGTGACGTTCATCGATCTCATCGATCTCTTGCTACGCTGCCATTGATGCCCCGTCGTTGGCGTCAGCCACAGCTGTTTGATGAGATCGGCCCCCTTCTCGCCGATCATGACCACGGGCGCATGTATATTGCCATTGGTTATCGCCGGCATAATGCTAGCGTCCATGACTCGCAACCCCGGCACCCCGTAAACCCTCAGCTGCGGATCGACAACGGCCCAGGGATCGCTGGGGGGTCCCATTTTGGCGGTACCGCTCATATGGTAGATGGTCATCGTGTACTGCCGTATGAAGCAGTTCCAATACTCGTCAGTGAAGAGCGTCAGATGCTTGCAGTTGGGCAGTGGTTTGCTCCAGAATCTGGCGCCGAAACGCTTCATGGCCTGCGTTTCGCCCATGGCCACCGCGGCCTTGACACCCTCCCGGAGCACGTTGACGTCGTCGGGATGGGTGAGATAGTTGTGATAGAGCAGGGGATAGCGCAGGGGATTCTTCGAGGCCAGCTTGATGTAGCCGCGACTCTTGGGTCGCAGCATCATCGGGAATATGCCGAAGACATCCCGATTGGTGATCTCACCGAACACCTCCTGGTAGAACTCGTCCGTCAGACCATGGGCGGTCTTCACCTGGGTGCCGCCGTCCGACATGACCGATGCGGAGGTCATCATGAAGTTCATGTCGGGCCAATCGTCGCTGGCATTGGCGTACTTGGTGTTGATGAAGGCGACTGCCTCGAGCCCAATGCTGGAGGTCAAGGGTCCGTCCTCAGTGATGGCATACCGCAATGCGGTATTGATGTTCACCATGCGCTTCATCACAATCGATATCGGGTAGTCGATGAGGAACGCAATGCCTCCCACGGCAATGTGATCCTGCAGATTCTGTCCCACACCAGGCAGATGCTGCACCAACGGTATTCCCACCCGACTCAGCTCCTCCCCATGCCCGATGCCCGACAGCATCATCAGATGCGGACTTCCAATAGCCCCAGCCGCCAGCACCACCTCCCGCGTTGCATAGACATTCTGCAGCCGCCCGTCCCTTATGAACTGCACCCCCGTCGCCCGCCTCGTATGCGGATCCGTCAGCACCTTTGTCACGTGTGAGAACAGCGCCACGTGAAGGTTGGGCCGCAACCGAGCCGGACGTAGAAACGACTTGGCCGTGGAGCTGCGGGAACCCCGCCGCATGTTGAACTGGTAGAAACCGAAGCCCGTCTGTTGCTCCCCGTTCACGTCCACAATGTCGTATCCCATCTCCTCGCCCGCCTGCAGAAAGGCGGGGCCAATGGGTGTGTTGTAGGGTGCGTCCTGTACGGTCCAGAGGCCACCTACAGAACCATAAGAAGAAGAACCTCGATTAGACATAATTGTCAAAAGGAAAACAAAAAGGTTTAAAACTCGGGTGTTAAAGCTAGACTAAGAATTATGCAGATGGGTTTGTTAATTGTTACAGTTAGTCGCCGGGAGGCTTCGGACAGGACGAACGCACTGGTTAACGCATTCGTCTCATAACCAAATATTTTTCAACTCAAAGGTCACTGATGGGAATGTTTGGCAACATTCGAAATAGTTTTATCCGACCAAACGAATTTTTCATGCATTTTTCCCTAAGCTGATTGACGTCTAGTACCAATGGCTAAAAGGAATGCGGCTTACCTGTGCCATGATAGCGCTTATTGCGTGCCAGATAGGGATTGCGCTGATCCTCCGATTTGCGAAAGTAGGGCAGTATCTCCTCGTAAGACCATCCAGGGTTTCCGAAGTGGGCCCACTGATCAAAGTCCCGCCGATTGCCGCGTATGTAGAGCATGGTATTCAGAACGGAGCTGCCGCCAATGACCTTGCCACGTGTCCAGCAGCAGCGTTTGTCCTTCATGGCCTGGCAGGCGGTGGGCTGGGGTTGGGTGCTAAGCGACGGAGACAGAGAAAGAGAAAAAGAAAGAGAAAGTGGGTAATACAGTTAAAGTGGGAACGTAAACAATTAGCAAATACGGCAATGTTGGCAGAGCTTTCATCATTAATCAACAGTTAAACATCAGTGACAATAAAATCGCATTAGCTAAGCTCTGCCCCGCCCATCTGTCTGCCGGGGGCAATGCGATATTGAGTGTCGTAAATAAAAATATATAGACACAAAACAAAAAAAAAATGCAGAAATAAATATGAACAAAATGAAAACAGAAGCAGACAGCGAAAAAATACACACACAAAACACAGCGTTCAGCAATTGTTGCTGCCACTAGACAGTGTTGACAATCAAAATAGCGTTTTTAACGCGAAGAAGACGGGAAAAAGCTAAAGTAGTCAAGCATATTGTCTGTTAAATAACTTTGCTGTTTCTTATGCGATGGTAATGTAATTAACAGCATTAATAGAGTATGCCATAGGCTACAAAGTAAAACTAATTTTTTAGACCCTTTCCTTTAAAAAAGTAAAAAGGGTCTATTAGTTTAGTGCAAAGAGGAAATGTGTGTAACACCCAGAAGGAGGCGTGGCAGACCCCACAAAGTATATATATTCTTGATCAGGACGACAAGCCGAGTCGATATAGCCATGTCCGTCTGTCCGTCTGTCCGTCTGTCCGTCTGTCTGTCTGTCTGTCCGTCTGTCTGTTTGTCCGTCCGTCTGTATGAACACCTAGATCTCAGCAAGCATAAGAGCTAGAGACACCATATTCGGGATTCCCCTATTCAGTAAGCAGCACGAGTTGGTTTTAGATTTTGGATACCTCCCCCCCTTCCCATGCAAACCGCAAAAAGCTGCTGTGGCCACAGTTTTAAAGCTATTGATTTGTAATTTGGTATTTAACTAGATTATAACATTCTCTATCGACGCTGTGTTTTGTTTCAATCGGATAAGAAACAGCGAACATATGCCACAGACACTTTGCCGCACTAGGCAGAGGGGGGGTGGTGTGCCTTGCATACGCGGGTAGTGTGTGTGCGTCTGATTGTGTTTGTATGTACATATGCTCAAAGTAAAGGGTCTCCTACGGTCGGTGACGTCCGACTGTAGCCTCCGTCCCACCGATCTGCCCCGTCCCTATATTTTATTTATTTTAATATTTAACTTTTAAATGTCAGCAAAAATATAGAAAAGATTCAGTTACGCTATGAATTTTCAGACTACAAATAATATTGTGCTTTTAATCAAAGGTGTTACTGTTAAACATCGATCAAAATAATGACAACATTTCTATAAACTTTGAAATCAGATTTGGCGGGAAAAAGGCTAACTTGGCGCCACTGCACTGGAGCAACTTAATTACAGAGAGCGAAGCCCCCAATTGAATCTTCTCCCTCAGCTCTTGAACTGCTCATTTAGCTGTCAACGGTTCGAGTCGATTGCCTTGAATAGGCCAGAGGGCTGGGCGGGCGTAGCATGAGTTTTTTGTACCAACTTTGAGTATACTCATACTTATAGTCATACTCATTATGAATATGCATAAATTTACACTTACCGCCTTGACACCTAAGTAGCATGATGTAAGAGCCATGACTCTAGGCTATATAGCATATTTTACTCCTTGAAGAGCGTTGCTTAGCTTGAGTTTGGACTCCCAACTTATGTAAGCCTTCAATTTCGAGGGAGGTTTTAAACTAACTGAATAACTCGAAGCCATTTTGATGATCAATAAATCAGCGTTTGGTATTCAGCTTGTCGAATTCGCGGTTGTTTATCTTTGCAGTGAATTGCAGTGCTGCGTTTGACTTCTCTAAGTACTAGGTAATACCCATTGGGTTTTATTGGCAAAAAGGTTTAAATGTTTATGGGTTTCAGTTGAGTATTTCTTTAAGTACACTAGTCGACATATTTTAATAAAGGGTTTGATATCCGATTTACAAAATATACACCTAAAAATCATTTAATTGTTTGTTCTCCAGATATGGGAAAATGTTTTTTGGATTCGAAAAAAAAAACAAAAAAAAAAAACACATTTCTTATTTGCACTAACTTAATAGACTCTTTTGTACTTTTTTTTTAAGTACAAGGTCTAAAAAAGAAAGCCCGCCAAAGCAAACAGACGCTAGATATGCGTAATTATTAAATTAACATTTCATGGCTTGATCAGCTTTAGCTCCATTTGCTGTAATTTCATAACGACAACAATGGAGATCACTTTTCAAATTTCAAGCTATGATTGTTAAATAAATCACAAGCTGCAGCTGAGGCCAAAATTGCAGCCAACACTTGACTACAAATTGCAAACAAAACACCTACAACTATGTCAGAGGAAAGAGATAGAGGTAGAGAGAGAAAGAGAGAGGGAGAGTTAAACACTTATGTAGATAGACAGACGGTAGGAGCGCTCCTTAATTAGTATTAGCTGGAGTCCCGCTATGCGTTTATTAAACATACAGGAAACTGCAGCTAACAACAGCACGAACTGCAAATTAAATACATTTCCAACAACAACAACAACTTTAAACAACAATGACAAGCAACAACAATAACAAACAACAACAATAACAATAAACAATTCACAATGAGCTAAGCAACTGCAGCAGCAAAAGCCAACTAAATACATGACAAAACAATAAAGCATACTGACAGCAAAATGCCACAGCAGGCACATACCCTGTAATTTGTGTGTGTCCAAATAATGCAAAGAAAATCGAACACTGCCGAAAATATGCATTACGTTTGCATTAAATGTAATGGGTTGCATTTGCTGCTCACTGGAAGCGATACTGTAATCAATTCTATCGACGCTTGATTACATTTTCTTACACAAGTAATGCAGTTTGTGTGCACCTGGATTAAATGGAAACATGTCTTATAAATGTAACGCAGAAAGTAATCGATTACTTTTATGCAAATTCTTACTAATCGAGGATTAAGCAAGGAAATATTCATATTTCTGTTAGCCTAGTTTTAAGAAGAAAATCTCTCAAATATAAAATAAAGCACGCACTTTTAAACTATTCCAATTCGATGCGCTGAAAGTGAGCGGAAATTCCATAACACCCCAGACAGGAGTACAGGGTGTATAAAAAAGGAAATGTCAGCACGGAAAACTTTGGCTCATCAAATGGCAAATAAAGGTGCAAAATAAAGCGAAGAAATAGCGAAAGAGGAGCAGCCAGTTGTGAGTTTGTAAAATGTAAGACGCCAAGTTGAAAACTTCAGATTAACAAATTCAACGAAAAAATGCTTGTAAAAAACGAGCATAAAATATAGTTTCAAGCTGTAGCTTTAGCTACGAAAGTGTTCAAATTGTTGTGCTTTGAATTATTGATATTGTCAGAGATGTCTAATCTAAACGCTTGATTTATGCATTGCCCGGCATTGCCCGGCATTGATAGTGGACGCCTCTTTAGCATTTGTGATTAATATGCTAGCATTTGTTTTATTTGTCGCGTTTGGTGTCACAGTGCAGCAGGTTTGGCACCACTGTGCCGCATTGCTGGGCGTGTAGCGCAACGCCGATTGAGTACGCGCCTTAACTCTATTCACTCAATCACTCAATCAGTCATTCGAGTCATTCCAGTCATTCGAGTCACTCGGTCAAACGGTGCCATAAAAAATACTAAACAACTTTCCCTCTACACTTCCCGCTCAAATTTCAGTCTCAGTTTGAGTTTCAGTTTTAGTTTACACTTTACACCTTACACTTTTCAGTATTCAGTATTCGGTATTCAGTATTCAGTTTTCAGAGCGAAATGTTTTGTAATTTGTTGTTGGCTCTTATTGGCCGTTTAACAGTTGGCGCACATAAATGTTACCAATTATTACTGTTGGCCAATTCCCTTTGCAGCATAATCATTTCGCACATTACACATCTATGGGCGGTTGCCTTTGAAACAAAGCTATTTATATTTATTTGACTTGTTTACACACTCGTTCAACTGTCGACTCTGACTAACTAGCCAACGCACAGTGGTTGAAATTTTATGAACGGTGTATGTGCAAATAACGTTATCAAATTTGTAGTAAACATCTATAAAAATGGACCGGCTATATTCTATAGCTCCCATAGAAACGATCAGCATATTTTAATAAATTTCGTATTTTTGAAAATATTTGAACTTTAATAATTGACCTTTTAAACATACACAAATAACTATTTATATTCAGTCGTGCTTGAAGCCTCCTGCTGACTAGCTATGAGCATCAACAAGCCCATCTGCATAATACTAAGTCTAGCTTTTGCACCCTAGTTTTAAATCTGTTTAATCCCCCCATAAAGAAGCTTCATGCTTGACGTAATTTATTTGTAAACTCAAAGGTTTAATTTATATAAATGTTGTTTTTACTATTTTGTATAATGATGAATTCTAATCTAAATTATTAAAAACATCGCCGATATTTTCGAAATATCCATATCTCAACCGAACTTTAAAGGAGAAGCTTATGCAAATATGAATACATATCGCTCGTTTACCAGAAGAATGTCATAACTCAAAAAAGTTCGTTTCGAGATAAACGCGTTTAAAGTTTTCAAGCGCCGTGTATCTCCATAAAAGGTGGAGCGACATATTCTCTTCTCAAAAATCACGTTTTTTGAGTTATGACACTCTTCTGGTAAACGAGCAATATTATAAAATGCTTCTTAAGTTTTCTCATTGTTAGTTTTTTACATCTCTAATACAAATGTTTGCATAGGGTATTCTTGCAGTCTTGATCCTTTGCTTTATCTCTTTGCCATTTAGAGAAAGAGCTAGGACAGGGACAGGGAGAAACACATGGAGACAGAGACAGAGCGATAGAGTTGAAAGGAAAAGCGAGACGAAGATCACGATAAAGACCCTCGCATAGCAGAAAAACGTTGCCAAAATCAAAGTAGACGTGCCTCAAAAGGCACCTACTGCTGCTGCAGCAGCTGCAGCTCATCAACGAGTGGAAAGCAAGTTGTTGCAACTAAGGTTGTTGCTTGTTGCTGTTGCTGTGGCAGTTAGCTTATGCAATCTTGCAATGCGACCCCAGAGCGAATCGATGTCGCTTTCAGCGTTAGGTCATTAATGTCAGCGGGGAGGATTGTTAGCGTCAAAAAACAAGCGTTCAAATTGACTAAGTTCCAGCATGAGTTAGTACGTGTATGACTACACTCAGACTAATAAAGAATGATTCGTTCTACAAACTAAAGCTCTGAAATGAATCTTGTTGTGTGCTAGAACTCCAATCGGAATAGAATTGTGAATGAATTCAGATCAAGAACACAAATGGGATTGGCTTAGAATTAGTTGCAAATAATGATTAAATTAAGTACGAATCGCAACTTATTTTAGTCTTAATGTACGAGTACGAAAACATTGATATTTCTCTCAGTGTGCTCAGATGAATGCATCAAGTGAATAGTAAAGTGAATAAGTGAATAACCAACAGCTACCGGTATGTCAAATGCGCTCATTTATGACGCGAAAATGCCAAACAGCTGAAAGCGATCAGCTGAGAGCAGGAGAGCAGACAGATGAATGAGTAGACAGAGAGAGAGGAAGAGATAGAGAGAGAGACAGGGAGAGAGAGAGATGAAGAGATTGAGTTGTGGGGAATGCCGGCATATCCTACAACAAGAATTTCACAATTTATGGCGGGCAAAACTGGTTGGGGCATGCGTTAAGTGGGTTAATCGGTTACAGGTTTGCAGCTCACTGGAAATGGCACGAAATTAAATGAAATACACTTACATACAACACATAATACACATACACACAAGAGACCAGATCAGGCAAGAGCAACAACAATTGCAAATAAAGCTAAAGCGGTCTGGGACCGCTTGCCAATTGCAATAAGCGCTATTGCCATTCGCAATAGTATATACACGAAACGCAAACACAGCAGCCGAAGACGGGAGACTCGAAGACTGGAGACTCGTCGGTTTTGGAGAGCTGCGACAGGCTTCAGTGAGCCGCTCTCTGTGAGGCCATACAAACAGGGTTGCCACATTAGTCAAAATTGTGCTGGATGTGGTGTTTTTATACCCTGTACCCACGAAATAGGTAAAATCAGGCTTAAAAGCCTTGTTAAAATGTATGCAGTTCGTAAAGATTATTAACATCAATAAATTCTGTAGAATTCATACGGATATGATGCATCAAAGTTTTGCTTATCTAAATTATAGGTTATAAATGTATTTTTTAATAATTTAAAAAATAAAGGAAATATATCGATTTTTATCGTATTATTTTTATATGTATTATTCAAAACAAGTTTTTCGTTTTTATTTAAATTAATAAATTATTACTCGATAATTATTTGTAGTTATTTATTTTTAAGATTACCAATGGTACAAGTTAGTACAAATTTGAACATAACATTTTGCTTATTAATTTTTGGTTCATTTGCCATTTCTAAGGTGGCAACTGTGCATACATATATGTATATATGTATATATACACGATCAATACCTGATGTTGCAAAGTGTGCGAAAATATCAAATAAACCACAAAAAAGTATAAACATTTCGCAACTTTTCCTTTTGCCGCTGCTGCCAAATCAAAAGACTTAGGACACGAACTTGCTAATGGCCTACACAAAAACAAAAATCGCAGTTAATTGCCCACTAAAAATATGAACTATAATCCAACGCTTAAGATAAACATCAGCCATATACCCAACAGCAACCGTTTTATTTTCAACCCATATAATGCACCATATAAAGACCTTGACTTTAGTTAGTATTGAGCGATTTCTATGGCTTATAGCGGTTGCTTTTACCATTTGGCCATTGTGGTAGCTGTCGTTGCTCTCCATGGTGCCAATTGAATTCATTTGCAAATATAGAGATTACAACAATAGCAACAATAGCTTAGCAGGAAGGTGTTAAAAACTGCAAAAACTGCAAGACTTGGATGATTTATGAAACACTTTATTAATGCTACTTAATCCGTATTTATTAGCGAATTTAGTCATAATATCAATTTGTAATACCCATGCGAAGGTTTTTTTCTTAATTTTTGTTTATATTTTTGAATATTTGAAAACGTTTTTTGTTTGTTATCAATTTGTATTAGTAATAACTTTATTTAAATTTATTAAATTCATATATAAGTGATATAATGTAGTAATTATTTAAATTAAATATCTGTTCAATATAAAATTATTAGCTGCAGCATTGCAATTATTTTATAATATTTGCATAAATAAAAAATGTTCAGAAAGTCGTTCAGAAATCATTAGGTTTTTTCACCAAAATTCATAATCATAAAAAAGCGATTTCTTGCTAATAAAAACTTTTAAAAAATATAATGTAAGCAAAGAAAAGAATTGATTATTAATGTTAAACATTTCAGCCGACAATGATAATTTCTTGAATCCAGGCTCAATGTCATAAGCTAGAGAGGAATTTTAATTAAAAGTCTTGCGAAATATGAAAGTTTGACATGCAAAGTGGGTGAAAGTTTAAAGTTTTTTGCTTAAATTCAAATTAAGAATTTAGTTTATGGATCAGATAAATAGAGTATTTAGAACAAATATCCCCAAACTTAGGAGGCAAAGCCAAAAATATAAATTAATATTAATTGATATATCTGAAATAATAATAATAATGATATCTGAAATAATTACTAGAATTTAGAATTTAGGTTAATTTTTGTTAATTAATTTATTTTTTTAAATTATATTTAAAGTCAATGTACACTTGGCATTCCACCGTCGGGTGCGTCCGACTGATCTGCTCCGCCCATTCTGGTTTTAAATTTAATTAAAATCATTATTATTTTTTTTGCTCATATTTAAACAGGCCCAAGTGATTGCTAAGTTAGTAGGTTGGCTCGTTAGTTGCTATAACAGTCGCATGCCACAGCGATGTTGCAAGTAGCGTGCTGACATTTAAAAGTGCTTTCAATTGAAGTGCCCAAAAAAAGAGTAAATGAAACCAGGGATTGATGCCTAGCCCCTGGGGGACAGGGCTGTGGCTTAGCCAGGCAACGGGTGGAGGAGGCGTGGGGAAGAAATGGGGGTTAACGGTTTATGGCTGTGTCAGTCTGTGCTGCATGCCTCCACAAAAGTGATGCAATGGCGCAGAAAACAGGCGTCGATTGCCACACACACACACATAGACTACATTTCAATTTGTTGAGCATGTGTGTGTTTATAAACAGTTATCAGGCTGTCAGTCAAACAGACGGTTGATGTTGCAGCACGGCCCGCGCTGTTGCATGCCACAATAATGAAAAATGAAAATGGAAATGGTTTGATGGCGTTTTAGCTGGTATTTATTGCTAATAAAACGAGTAAGGATGATGTAGATCAGTCGGGCGGATGGCTACTGTCGGACGCCGCCGACAGTAGGAGACCCTGTACTTTGTTTCCATAATACACACACACACACACATACACAGAGGTGAGCTATGCAAGCTTTGTACAAAGGGGCAAGCTACTTTCCTCTCTGATATGCGAATAAACTGTTTCATATCTCCGCTATTTCTTTTTCTATCGTAATGAAATTCGTCGTATTACAAGTCTGTAAATTTAAGATAAAGATCAGATGATCGGCTTACTGCATAGGAGAACCTTACTACTTAAAATGGCGTTTCTAGCTCTTATAGTTTGTGCGATCTGGGTATTTATACAGATGGACAAACTGACATGGTTATATCGACTCCGATCGTCGTCCAGATGAGGAATATACATATACTTTGTGGGCTCTGCCACGCCTACTTCTGGCTGTTACACACATTCCTCATTTGCACTAACTTTATCGACCCTTTTATACTTTTTTACAGCACAGGGTTCGATTATTAAAATGCTTTATGGCGGCAAATGCATAAAAAATACTATTGAAATTCTCTGCGAGAGCGCAAGAGAAAAGTGAAATTTGTTTTGTTTAGGCCTAGAGAACTGGCCCTAGCCTAACAGTTAAATGGATTACGGTATTGAGACTTGCAACTCATGAATAATAAGCAGCAGGTGGGGAGAGGCGTATGCGGCAAATAAATGAATTGTGAAGCGATATTCAACGATGTGACAGCGATTCCTAACGGTAGCTTGTTCTAATTTAAAGCAGTTACAGCTAACGATGTTCAATTTTATGACAAGTTTAGCAACTGAGAGAAAGATCAAGAGAACGTCTCTCCTTCTCTCTCTCTGTTTCTCTGTGTGCCACATTTAATTGTAATCGCTTTTGGAAATCTCACTCTGCATAGTGGTCGATTTCACACGATAAAAATCAAAACCCCAAATCGAAATTTTAGAGTTTGAAACATGTTTAGCGTTTATTTTTAATGTGACCGTTCGTTTAAAAAAAGATAATATTAAAGTTAAATAGTATAAAAATATACAAAATATATTATTATTTTTACCGATTTAAGCTATACGATATATTCGATATATTTAAAATACTTTTATCGATGTTTGGTAAAAATTTAATGACGA
This sequence comes from Hypselothyrea guttata, assembly GCA_035045125.1. Taxonomy (NCBI): domain Eukaryota; kingdom Metazoa; phylum Arthropoda; class Insecta; order Diptera; family Drosophilidae; genus Hypselothyrea; species Hypselothyrea guttata. The sequence continues at coordinate 110,983 of JAWNNJ010001770.1, read as the reverse complement.
TATCTCCAATAGAACTATTTTTCGTCACATACTTTCATACAAGAGACCACTGTGCGTTGCCTCTGTTCTCTTTTTGATCAAAGTCCACGCAAAAGTCACGTAGGCCGCTGATAGAAAGCCATCCATCTGTCCCTCCATCCCTCCGTCCCACCATCCATCTGTCCATCTGTCCATTCAAGCGGTGTCCATTGCACAATGTGTGCACTGCAGTACAGTGAATACACTGCCATAAACCCTGTTACACTGTGTGCTTTTGGCCATAATACGACGCCAGCCCCAGCCCAATTCGCAAATAATTTTACACTTTATCAACTGGCAGTATTTGGGTGTGCTGACTTGTTTCTTCTGGCCACGTAACTGGCCAACGTGTTAATTGAGCGCCTAAATTTGTTGTAAGCCCATTAGAAAGGCGACAGAGATAGAGAAAGAGAAGTAGGAATAGATAAAGAGACAGAGATAAAGGCAGATGGCAACAGAGGCATGCCAAAAGGTGTCGCATTGCGTAGGACGGAGCTCATTGAACCGCACCGAAACTGGTGCGTACACTGCAATAAATCAGTTAGCAACAACACACAAAGCTCACACTGCAACTGCAAATTGTCAAATATTGACGTGGCGAATTATCATGGAATTTTCTAGCAATAAATCTCGTACTCTTTATAGACTATTTTGTAGGTTTGCAAGATCAGCAATTTAACAAAAAGGTTCACATATGAGAAATAATAAAAATCAAATAATAAAAATAAAACAATAAAATTAAAATAAAACTAATAAAATATTAAAAAATAATATAATAACCGGAAAAAAATAAAAGTTAACTTATTAAAATAAAATAACAAAAATAAAAACAATTTAACTGAAATAAACCAATAGAAATAAAATAATAAATATAACTTCACAAAAATAAACTAATAAAAATAAAATAGTAAATTGTACAATTTTTAAGTAAAACAACATATTACATATTTAATATAAATACAAATATTAAATTGAATTTATAAAAATATATAGTGTATTTATTTTATTTAATTTCTAGCTTTATTCAAAGCTCATGTGAACTATCAAATATCACAAACAAAGCATCAGAAACGTATGCCTAATTTCTAGGCATATCGACTGATAAGTGTTTATTAATACTAAAGCAGTTGTATTAACATATTGGAATTCTATAAAAATAATGGCATACACGCAGATAAAAATATTGTACATTTTATTTATTAATATTGTATCAACAATAAAATTTTTCAAAACATTATTTTAAGAATTTTAAATTATAGAAATTTATAAAGTTAAAAAGAAATTTCTATTTTAGTAGACTCGTTAGCTCAATTAGAAACCAAATTATGGAGATACTCTACCTAAAAGATAGAAGATATATTATCTACAAATTTTGTTCGTTTTTCCCTGTTGCCGTAGTATATTAATTTCTTTTGTAATAAAATTAGTAATACCTATTAGAACAAACTGCAGATGGAGCATTAACGACAGCTTAGATTATAATGTTTCACAACAGAGACCGACAATGAACGGGTTCATATCAATAAACTGCGGCTCATTTGCATGTGGAGAGCAAACAGAGAGATAGAGCCCCATTAAACAAATGCTTCCAAAAAATGTGATGAATAAAAAATAAATAACCAGCGAAATGGCAAGTCATTCATGTGACGCATCAAGACCCAGATCCATGCCAAGTCCAAGACCAAGCCCAAAGCCCAAAGCCCAAAGCCCAAACAGAAACCTCGCGTTTAGGTTGACCAAGAGATATGGTAAACGACCGTCTTGTCATTATTATAACTATTATCGTATTTAGGGCTGGTAATTGTCATAAGTCTTACTGCAAGCTGGGCATGTGTGTCAGTGTGAAGGTCTCCAGCTATATATTTATATACACTCAGAAAAATACAGAGTGATTCGTTCTAGAAAATAGTGCTATTAAATAAATCTTGTGTTTTTCTAGAAATTTTAAAAGAATCGCGAATGAATGCAGATTATTTAAGCTCCAAATCGAGATTGATAATTAAAATAATGTGCAAGCAAATTGTCTGTTGTATATCTTCGCTATTGCTTATCCGATCGTCATGCAATTGATAGAGAATGCCAACTCGAACTACCTCAATTAAGAATTTTCTGTCTTTTGACACCGCAAATTCTTGAATTTTGAATCGCTATTGATATTTATCTCAGTGTATTTACTTGCTCCACTTACCGATACTTCCAGTCCATTTTGCTTTTGTGCAAATAGAGCGATAGGAGCGGCACATCCGATATCTCGGTCTCGTGTCCCCCCGCCTCCAAGAGCAAGATCTTCCAGTGCGCGATCTCCGAGAGACGCGATGCCAAAACTGTGCCCGCAGATCCGCCACCAACGATGATGAAATCGTATGCTAGATCCACTTGCTTGACGTTGAAGGGACGATTCTCGGGATCGAAGAGATCGTAATTGTAGTAGGCAATGGCTGCGATCAGGAATGGTATTATCGTCAATTTGCCCACACCGATGACGGCTGTGGTGAGCTTTATGGCCGTGGCAATGGCCAGGCCCAGTTTGGAGGCACCAATGGCTGCCACGCCCGCTGTGGCCGCTGCCTTGGAGGCGGCACTTGCCTTGAACAGCAAACCGCCCACCGAAACGGCGGCGGCGCCCAAAGCTGGCACCACAACCATAATTCCCACAACTATTAAACCGGGTATACAAGGATGATGCCGTTGATGAAATGTGCAGCAATTTTTCCCTCACTCAAAGTTTTTTTTTTGTTGCACGCGTTACATTTGGCACATCATGCCCGATTAGCTGGGAGGGGGGAATGCTTTACGCAAATTCACGCACTCGTTGCACTTTCATTACAATTGTTATAACAAGCAAACCACAACAACAACAACAGAAAACAAAAAAGAAAATGAAATAATTCGATAGAAATTGTGAATATCACTTTTCGCTCGCCGAATTCCTCGACGCGTCTCGAGACACAACACAAATTGGATGTATAAATAGAGTTAAGTGGGCAACCGACCGACTCGTTTGGCAGCCGCTGCGTTTCTGAGCCACAAAAGCAACTCGTGTGCGACGTTTTGTCTGCTTCGCTTTTCTTGTTGCAAGCCCAACCACAGCGCACCACCGCACCACACACCGCACCACACACACCGCCAGACGCAGCAGCGGAGGCCTTAGCTTGTGGCGGTTGCGCATGCGCTCGCTCTGCTCTGCTCTGCCGGCTTCTCCATCTCTCTCTCTTAGTCTTAGCCTTTACCCAGACAGAGAGAGAGAGAGAGAGAGAGAGAGAAAGAGAGAGAGAGAGGGAGAGAGCGCGCGCGATCTCTCTTGCATTCGTGATGCGCGCGTGACACGTGCAGAGCACGAATCCAGCACGAGTTCAAGTCTTTTCAGTGGAGCTCACGCCGTTGCTCTCGTTGCTCATTTGCTTTTGCAATTGCTCTTTCTTATAAAGGGAGCAGCTCGTATATGTGAGTGATCTTTCTCGTATGCTAATCAAATTACAAGAACAATCGCGTTAACTTTTTCTCATTCCGATCTTACAACAATTAATTTTAATGGAAGAAATTTCATTTAAAAGCAGTAACGATGCAGGCGATCAGTCGAATGCGCCCAACTGTAGAATATCCGGCATCCTATATCTTAAATATAATTTCAAAATATTTATAAAATATACGAAGAGCAGCAGCAATGCTTCTTCTTATTTTTTTTTATCGAGCGAGGCAAAATCTACAAAATAGTTTCTCGAATAACTTCTGTGTAATAATTAATATCTTGGAAACAATTTTTATATTGTTTTTTATTTCCCAAGATATTAAAGTAATTTTCTTAGTTCAAAAATAAACAGTTCTAAAATAAATAATGGAAAGTTAACAATATGGATATTTGGAAATTGTACATCATTTTTAACAAAATTACTTAATTATTATTAATTATTATCTATTATTATTTCAGTGTTTTTAAACACCGGCGGCACGTGCTCCTCTCTATTTCAAGTACACACACACTCTTAGTGAGGAATAGGAAGTGAGAGAGCGGGAGAGTGAGTGAGTGAGAGAGAGAGCGAGAGAGTAAGAGTCGGTACGCGTTCCAGCTTGATGGCTCCTTTTTGGTTGTGGGTTGCGAAACGGTTGAGCATTGCGGTGAGCGAATGCATAACCGATTGCCAACCGTTTGGAGCTCCTGCCTCGCTCTCTTGCCATCGCCAATGAGCACGTTCTCCGGTTCTCCGATTAGATTATATACTACAATTGCATTTTCACTGCGACTAACGACACGACCTTCATGCTCACTTAACGGTTATCTGCACTTACCTGTCGATCTCCACCTGTCTCATGTGTGTTAACGCTCACGTAAGCCGTTGGCCATACATTGCAAAGGAACTGGGGAAATGTCGCCTTCGAAATATCAGCGCAAGAATCCAAAAATTCACTTAAACCATAATAAAATTGAATACATTATCTGTGTACTCGAACGTAACGGGAAACCGGTTAAAAAAACTTGCCAAATTTATCGGAAAAAGGAAAAATGAAAAATGAATAAATTAAAATTGTATACTTGTTTAATAGTAGTATGCAAGGCGTGATTCCAGCAAAGTTGATTTCAATTGAATGGCGTTTATACATAATCGTATACATTTATGCATATCCTCACTTTCCACTCCATGCATTATGATCTGTTGATTTTAATCTATCTGCATTAAAGTGATTGTTCTTTGCTCTCAAATGTCGGTGTTGGATTATGTGAAATGCCATTTCCATTATCATAATGGATAAACATGCAAAATGCTTTTTGCCACAGCCTGTTGAAGTTTACATAATATTACGGATATTGAAGAAACTTTTTGTGCAAATTCAATGAAACGATTTCGATGTCATTATTATCGATTATGAGTGCGATTTTATTGCAACATTATAAACACTTCACTGCTTGCAGTCTATGCGTTAGCTTAGTTTCAATTTCAGCCTGAAACTTGGGCAGAAACTGGACTTTGCTATATCATGTTGGATTACTTTGATTCGATGTGTTTAACGAAAAAGTGACCACTTTTATAGGCAATTTTAACATTGACTTAAGTGTTAACCACTTTAAAACAAATTGCATTTAGTTTTGAATTGAATATACAGTAGAATCCGGTTATAGCGACATTCAAGGGACCGACGATTTTACGTCGTTATATCCGGCAGACGCACTATCCGAAAGGAGCAAAAAAAATTTATTTTTTTTTTATTTTATGGATGCCATGTTCGTAATAGGTTTTAAAATCAAACAAATTAATATTTTAATCAAAACAAAAAATTTAATACAATAGAGTCCGGTTATAGCGACTTTCAAGGGACCGACGATTTTTCGTCGTTATATCCGGAAGACAAAATCCATGATTTTGTTTCTTTTTCGTATTGAAAAAACACAAAATCCATTATTTTGTTTGCTTCTTTTAGCATTGTTAAAGAAATCAAATTTTCCTCTTTAAAGTTTTTATTTTTTGTTCGGCACGTCGCAATATCCGGTTGAATTGTGAAAAATCCCGTCGTTATAAGCGGTTTGTCGCTAAAAGCGGAGACGTTATAAGCGGAGGCCGTTTCATATAAGTTTGTATGGGGACCAACCAAACCATCGAGTTTTCGTCGCAATAACCGGACGGACGCTATAAGCGGCGTCGTTATAACCGGAAGACAAAATCCATGATTTTGTTTCTTTTTCGTATTGAAAAAACACAAAATCCATTATTTTGTTTGCTTCTTTTAGCATTGTTAAAGAAATCAAATTTTCCTCTTTAAATTTTTTTTTTGTTCGGCACGTCGCAATAACCGGTTGAATTGAAATTGAAAAATCTCGTCGTTATAAGCGGTTTGTCGCTAAAAGCGGAGTCGTTCTAAGCGGAGGCCCTTTCATATAAGTTTGTATGGGGACCAACCAAACCATCGAGTTTTCGTCGCAATAACCGGTCGGACGCTATAAGCGGCGTCGTTATAACCGGATTCTACTGTATTTTGTTGGCTTCAATTTCTATCCAGGTTAGGTTTTTTTTTAAACTCCGCAAACTCAGACTCCATTATTTTAATGGCTTAAGATTTAAAATTTTTTTAAGGCTGTCTCTTAAGCTCCGCTTTCTTTTCGGATAGCCTAACACGTTATCTATGGAGCTTGGCGTTAGATTTTCAACTCAGAAAATTTACTCCGTTTTCGTTTTTTCTCCGAAATTTTAGTAATTTTCAAATACCACTTTACTGAAATGTTGCTTTGTTTTGGTTTTCGAAAACAATCGAACGCTTTGACCGAAGCTGCGGTTTACCTTTCCTTTGGATAGCCCCCAATTTTTAGACCCTGTACTTTGAAAAAGTACAAAAGGGTCTATTAACTTAGTGCAAAGAGGAAATGTGTGTAACACCCAAAAGGAGGCGTGGCAGACCCCACAAAGTATATATATTCTTGATCAGGACGACAAGCCGAGTCGATATAGCCATGTCCGTCTGTCCGTCTGTCTGTCTGTCTGTCTGTCCGTCTGTCCGTCTGTCTGTCTGTCTGTCTGTATGAACACCTAGATCTCAGCAACTATGAGAGCTAGAGTCACCATATTCGGGATTTAGGTTCTCCTAATTAGTAAGCAGCACGAGTTTGTTTTAGATTTTGGACACCACCCCCCCTTTCCCCGCAAACCGCAAAAAGCTACTGCAGCCACAGCTTTAAAGTTATTAACTTGTAATTTGGTATATAACTAGCTTATGACATTATCTATTGATTCTGTGAATTTCGTTACGATCGGATAAGAAACAGCGAAAACATGGAAAGGACAATAAGCGTCACTGGGCAGAGGGGGGGTATGTCGCATGCACTCGCATACGTAGCTTGCCTCTATGTGTGAGTGTGTGTATGTGCAAGTGAGTGAGTGATACGTGTGTGTGTGTGTACATTTTAAACGAAGTACAGGGTCTCCTACTGTCGGTTACGTCCGACTGTAGCCTCCGTCCCACTGATCTGCCCCGTCCATATATTTTTAATTTTTGTTTTGCTCTGGACTCAACTGGCTTTGAACTTCAAAAGAAGTTTTTTGGAAGATTACAAAATGTAATAAATAAATTCGGAGGACTCTTGGTGCATGTTTGCTTTGCTGTTCCAATTCCATAGATTCCATAGCTCTTCTTCAGCACTGCTGCTTCTTCTTTCTGCCAAAGAGTCCTCTCCTTTCGCTCCGCTTTACTACTTCAGAGAGGTTCAATATAATAATATAAGTAAGCTTGTATATTGTAAGTAAGTATTAGGAGAAACGTCGAAGTACCTTTGGGCTTCACCTCCTCATCATCGTCACTATAAAGATGACAATCGAATGGATTTGAACGGCACTTAATTGTGTCTAGGCAGCATCCAAGTATCGAATGTCTCTATTAAGTGTCAGCGATTCGATGGGGCAAGCTTTAAATTGTGCCGGCTGTGTGAGAGAGTGAGGGAGTAGAGAGTGGGGGGAGTGGGGAGTGTCGGTAAGTTGAGACACTTTGGGGCTCTAATGAGGCACTTCCATGTTGACACAGTCCCTTGGAAGAAGAAGACACACACAAAATGTAATGCCCGCAAATTAAGAGAGCGACAATAAAGCGATATAAGACGATTGTTATTGTTGTTGCGATTGCTAATGGCACAAGGTCAAATGACAAACAGTTTATATAGATATGTCTTCTTCTTCTTGTTGTTGTTTTTTTTTTTTTTTTTTTTTGAGGGGGGGATTTTCTAGTGCGTGCGTTTTTCATGCGAAAATTGGGTTTGAACTTTGGGAAAGTCTGTATGCAAGCGGACAAATGTGACCTTAGCAAATGTTACACTACGGCCTTCATTGTGGTGATATCTCTTTCCATGCGTAGCATTCTGTCTCTTTCTATCAGATTGAGGGAGAGAAAGAGAGGGAGAGAGAGAGAGACAGAGCGACTGTGACATCTGTGTGTTGCTCAAGCTTTATTACAGGCCCTTCAATGAGTTGTAAAGTCGTTTATTACTGACCAAGGGCCAGCATTATGTACGATGATGCTACAGAATTTATGACTATATGAGGGGGTTAAGCAATGTGACCAGTTAGAGAGGGATGACAAGAGCGAAAGAGAGGGGCAGCGAGAGGGAAAGAGATCATGCAGTTGGGCAATACTCCCAAATCCAAGTTTGATTTCAGTTTAGTTTCTCCGGCCATATTTCATGCAGTTTAATTGCGGAGCACAAAATAATGCTTGCGATTAATAAACAATTGGAGCTATAGGTGGCGCCAGCGATTGCGGGCCATTTAAATGTTAAATGTGACCCAGTGTAAACGACTTCCGCTACAATTACAATCACCGTCAAAAGTTTCCGCCAACGGCGACTTGCGGCTATTTGTATTCACTTTCCTAATCAACGTCAAAAGCCAATTTGACTTGAAAGCAATGAAAAGTGAAATGCAAACATAAAGCACCCCAAAAGAGAGTAGACAGAGACAGAAAAGAGAGAGAGAGAGAGCGAGAGAGAGAGATAGATAGAGAGAGAGAGAAGCAACAGACGTGACATAATGTGGACAACAAGTGCAGTATCTGCGCTGAATCATTGAACATCGCCTTTGAGTGCGGGGAAGCACCTGAACTTCATCAGATGACAATACACGAAATAATAAATAATAATAGTGTAACCACTGTAGCCAAACACGCTTGTTTCCCGCCAAATCTGGCTTTAAAAAACTAAAGAGCATTTGCTAGAAATATTACTAAACTGCAAAAAATTTCTAATTCATGCTAATGAGAAACTAATTAAAGATCTTTAGCGATTATTTTCATCGAGATTTGCCTATAATATTATTAGTTTAAAGCGCATTATATATTTAGTTTGCATTTGAAGTTTTCTGCTGTCACTTAAATAGTTAAATATTATAGGAAAATTGTTATTTTTTGAGTAAAAATAATTATATTAGAGAATTTGAAGACCAGTAAGAATGTACCCGATCAGAGCAGAGCAGAGGAAAAAAGCTTTTTTCGTTATCCGATATTTCGTATTCCAATAAAAAATTCTCAAAACTATAAATTTCAAAAGTCATATACATTTTGTTTTGCCACATTTGGAAACCAGCTAGTGCTGAAATTGAAAACGATTTCTGAAAATAACTTAGCTGTTTTCTGGCTTTTTTTTTTCTTTGTTGCAAATTTTATTAGCTTTATATCGACATTGTTTTCATGCCCTTGCGGTCAAAAATAGCTCTCAAACAATTTCGGCAACACTGACGACAACAAGTGCCTTATGTGCTTGTGTACATATCTCTGATTTTGTATCTCTATCTGTAGTATCTCTCCATCGCTGCCCTCGCATCCAGCCGTCTGTCGATAGGCGTACAGTTACCGGCCATATCTGAGGCCGGGCAAACATAACTAACCCAATCTCAGTGGAGCGTGTTAAATTGCTTGAGTGCGAGCGCTACGTGACCCATTCCTAGTCTTACAGCATGACAGAGCTACAGACTTCTGCGTGTAACTACAGTGAATGCCCGCTAAGGCGTAAAGCGAATCATTTTACGATCAGCTTGCAGTCGTTATGCAATGTTTTACGTACGCCATAAAACTCCTATCTAGCTATAAAGCCACGCTGCCTGTTGTTTTTATTATTGATCGACTTTGTGGTAGGCCTTTATGGCTCAATCAAGGCTATCATCATAATATTTATATTTTTACCTGATGTGCAAAGTGAATCGCATTCCATCGCATCAAATGCATATTGCACTGCTATGTTATACACGGGCTTTGCCCGGGTTAAGTATATAGATTAAAATAGATAAAAATACAGATAAAGAAAAAAAAACATCGAACAGCTAAAAACTGATTTTGCCATAAAGCAAAAGAAGAAGAGTATCGTATGAAGATTTTTATATTCGCCAATGAAGATTAAATATATTTTATTTCAATAATATGGTATATTTTTTCAAATCTTGGATGCCACGCCCCTTTCGCCTATAATGAATTTTTTTTTTTTTTAATGCTTATTTTATTATTTATTGAATCTATCCTTAAATTAGACTTTACAATAAGTATTAAAATCTTATGTACTAATAGGGAAATAACCACTTATATTGGTGGGTTATGGACGGTGGCCCTAAGAATTGGTAGCTGGGCTGGGAAGTCGTTTCTGCGGAGACGTGTTCGATTTCCCAACTGGGAGAGCGATCTGGCAAGTTGGTTGGGGTGCTCGGATGGTTTCAAAGAGTAATTGGATTTACGTCGCTGGATTTCTGCTACTACGGAAGGAATGTTGAGGTCTGAGTGGATGTTGTCATTTCGCATGTACCATGGTGCACCAGTTAATGTTCGTAGAATTTTCGATTGGACTCGTTGGATAATATCCTTGTTCGTGCTGCTTGCGTTGCCCCAAAGCTCGCAACCGTATGTCCAGATGGGTTTAATTGTGGAGTTATAGAGAAGGACTTTGTACTCTAGGCTAAGAGGTGAACTCGGATTGATTAGCCAGTGGAGGTGTAACGCTTTCATTTTTATTTGAGTTTTCTTGGCTTCTATGTGGTGACGCCAAGTAAGTCTTCTGTCCAGATGGATACCAAGGTATGTTACCGAATTGGATTGTGGAATTTGCACGTTATTTAGTGTAAGTGGAGGGCAGTCGCCATGGTTGAGCGTGAACGTAACGTGTTTGCATTTTTGCTCATTGACCAAAATCCGCCAGTCTGCAAGCCATTTTTCAATGGATGTTAGATGATTTGCCAGTTGGATTGACGCTGTATGCTGGCTTCTGGATCGGCTTAGTATTGCTGTGTCGTCGGCAAATGTCGTCGTAATAAGGCGAGTATTTGTTGGGATATCAGAGGTGTACAGGATATATAGGAAAGGTCCTAGTACACTACCTTGTGGAACTCCAGCTTTTATTGGGTACTCGTTCGAGGTATGGGAATTGCATCTGACTGAGAATACCCTTTGGATGATAATGAATGAAATAAAATACATTCGCCAATTTAAGAGACACTGAGCTATTTACATACATATATTCTGTCTTCAGTAGTTTGTAGGTCTATGTCATACGCAGTCTGAGGCATTGTTCCTTTACGCCATAATCGATAAAAACCGAATAACAAGCGTCTTATTGAACATAGAATTTTGTTATTTGGAATATATACTCTCTTTCATTATATTTATTTAAGCAATAATCTTGGAGAAAATTGAATGGAAAAACTAGGATAGTCCGATTCAGGATTTTAAATCGAGATTTAAAAATAAACAGAATTATCATTTAAATTAAGAATTTTACCACTCGACTTTTCCAAGAGCAGCTTGCTTGTTGAAGTTTTGTTGATTTGCATAGGAACTGCTTACTTTCTCCTACTGATATACTATAGTTTACATAAGAACTGATAAGCTCTTTTAACGTCGAGAGATCTTCTTATGGAAGACTTTGCACCATTACAGTTCACTGCAGGCAAGCTTCACTGTAGCCGAGCATGTACGTAGGTCTTAAAGTACGCATATGTAGGTTACCTCACACAAACAGACAAACCGACAGACAGACAGACACGTGAGTATTGCTGGCTGTTTTGGTTGTTGCTTTCGGGTAGTTGATGGTTTTGCATCTGGCAACTGGCAACTGGTAGCGCTTAGCTGACATCTGCTCATCTAATCTGTTGCCTAAATACCCACAAAAATGATTTGTGCACGTCATCGTATGCCCGCACTCACACTCGTATGCATACTCGTATTCGTGTTCGTATTCGTACTCGTATTCGTACTCGTAATTTACTGTCAAATCTCTGCGTAACGCATCTCTCGTGGCTCTCATTGCGTACAATTTGATTTCGTTAGTTCCCCAAGTGCAGCTTTATTTATACCTACGTATAAAAATATATATACAATATATCCAAATATATATGTTTGTCTGCGTGTTCGCATTACGTGCCAGCTAATTGCTCAATTTTGGGAACTAACGTGGGACTGTCTTATATCTCCCCATATCTTTTGGCAACGTGCAACAGTTTTTGAGAGCCAAAGTAAATGTAAATCGATTGAATTCATTGATTGGCAGCGGCAAGTGCAACAAGCCGGCGTTGCTCGTATCGCATTAAATGTGTGGCAAGCAGCAGATTGCAATTTGCGGCAATTATAGTAATTGGTGAAGTCATTGAGCATAAACAAATACTTTTCCACATTTTCATGAAAAATATAGTTATTTTTGAATTTTATGAATATAATTTGTATTCATTGTTTTTGATGCTTTTTACGCCTAATTTAAATTTGGGTTTATACAAAATTCGACTAGCTTTGGTATAATTCATTTTTGCAGCTCAGTTTGATTTTATATAATTATATAATTTTATTTTATTTTGTACAATTTATTTGATTATTTATATCAAATAATTTAAATATAAACTAATTTGAAGATAATTATTATTTTGTATTAAAATTATTATTTAATATTAAACAACAATGATGGAAATTCATGAGTTGTAACCAGTGTTGCCAGGTCTTGAACAAAAAATAATGCCAGATTTACGAAAAAAACTAGCTGAAAATAGCAAATTTGTTTGTAAAAATGGTTGAAAAAATGGCTAACATTTTGTTACCCCAAAAAATAACCAAATTACCCCAAAATAACAAAAAAATTGAATTTTAATTGAAATGTCCAATAATGATTTTATTAAATCTACATCTTCACTGTCTTCATTGTTATATTTTTCATTTTCGGCCATCATTTTTAAAAATTTCGTTGGCACTTCATAATCGTGGCAGCATTTTCCATTTCTCATCCTTCCGGATCCAGGCCTTGAACTCACTAGCCTGCATCCAAGCATCGGGAAACTTTTGCGTATAAAGCACTTTAGGCATTTTTGCATCACTTTTTTTGCGTCACTTAATGTACACCACAAACTAGAGATGAAACACACAAAGCAGTGATGGTCAAAAGTAGAAATCACTGTTCGATAAGTATTTTCACTCAAGTCACTTAGAGTATTTTCGCTGTAACTGGTAATTTTCACAGACCTAAATCACGGGTTCGAGAAAATTGCCGAAAATAGCTAAAGTTTATTTTAAAGTAGCTAGATTTATAGCTAGTAGCAATTTCTTAATTTTTCTAGCATTCGGCCTTTTAAAATGGCTAGAACTAGCCATAAAATTGCTAAACTGGCAACACTGTTCACAAATATCTCGACGATCGCGTCCCAGCAACATGCAACCTGTGCGAGTCGAGCACGCAACCGAACAGCCGCCTTGAAAATGTATAGGAATGGTTGCAAGCGAGCTCGCTACGAACGCGCTTCAAACGCACGTCAGTCGACTGCCGACTTTTGAACTGAGAGCACGGACTTATTCGTGTTCTCCGCAAAATGCGCATTGCCAGTTCTCAATGATGAGTCATCGATTGCTACTTTGATTCTAATTTCAGTTTTGTGTTTCGATGCTGGGCATTGGCGATCAGCGCACATTAAGAGTCGCGATGTTGATACCCTCTCTAATTTGCATATATTCCGCTGCCGCTAGAATTTAGCAATTGAGTGAATAGGGTATCAACTTGCGACGTTCATTGACGTTTGGGCTTCGTCAAAGTTGTTGTTGGTAATTTTGGTTTCGCTTGTGTGAAGAGTTGCGAACTTCGGCTGTGGCTCGGCCTTTGTGCGATGTTGCTGTCTTTGTCGGCGGCTTTGCTTGCTGCAGAAAAAGTTCCCACGGTTGTTTGTAGATTCTTGTAGGTGCGTGTGCAGCATATGCACCTGTGTGTTTGTTTTTTTTATTATTTTTATATATATTATTCATAATAAATATGGACATATTATATTCATTTTTCAGCATATTTTATTGTTAACAATCGTAATGCTCGTATACAATTATTCATATTATTTTTATTTTTTACAGAAGTGTTTGCAGCAATTGATTTTAAATTATGGATATCATACATTTTTATTTTGTACAGCAGATCATCGTGACAATAAGCACGGCCTAAAAAAGATCGAATTTACAGGGTATTAGTTAGGTTGGTTGATTAGGCTAATAAGTATGACCTACCAGTGCAACCCAGAGCAGCCAGGTGTTCTGCTGAGCCCATTCCTGCGTTTTCTTCGAGAAGGTAAAGATGCACACAAAGCCAAAGGTGATGGAGAGTTGCACCTAGAGCATAAATAGGGGTTAATAGGGGTCTATATCTACACTCAGAAAAGTTAAGTTAAATTCTTAAATTAATGGTGTTTTGCTAAATTTGGTACATATTTTTTCTGGAAAATATTGATACACCCTATGCTAAAAGTTATTATAAAGAGCAAAACAAAAAAGTTTAAATCTGGGATATCCGGAAATTTCACTTACATTATAAGCATTACTATTCAAAAAATTTAGTAAATCGAATTTTGTCAAACATAACAGTACAATTCAAAATATATTTCCGATTTGTACTCTTCTGATTTGCTATGATGCTATATAAGCCCGCCAAGTACAACCCGTACGGCGGTTCTCTTAGCGGTTCTATTGCTGCCATCGCTGGCTCCGACTTTGTGGTGATTGCTGCCGATACACGTGTGAGCTATGGAGAGACCATTCAAGCTCGTGACCAAAAAAAGCTCTTCCCAATGACCCAGAAAACGGTCTTCAGTTCTACTGGCAGCTGGTGCGATGTGATTGCCTTGTACGATCTGGTAAAGATGCGTGTGGATATATATAAATACGACCACGACAAGGTCATTTCTACGGATGCTCTTGGTCATATGGTCTCCAGGCTGATCTACCAAAGACGGTTCTTTCCCTATTACGTGCACAACATTGTGGCCGGGCTGAACGCGCAGGGAAGGGGCATTGTCTATGCCTATGATGGACATGGCCAAATCAATAACCATTTCTATCATGCTGCCGGAACTTCTAGCCACAGCATGGAATCGATGTTGGATTGTCTGATCTCTAATACCAACCTGAATCTGACCGAGGATTTATTACCTTCAGGGACCGAAGAGCATGCAGCGGAAATTCTATACCAGGTGTTCGGAAAGGCCACAGTCCTTGACAGATTCACTGGAGATTCCTTATACATGAATATCATTACCAAGGATGGCATTGAGGAGAGAAGTCTGCCTTTGGGACAGGATTGAATGCGATTGAAGGAGATGTGCAATTGCTTCATGTAGCATACAACCACTAAGCACTCAATACATAGAGGCGTCAAACAGCCAAAAAAGTGGTTTCACAAACAGTGTTGCCAGGTCTTGAACAAAAAATAATGCCAGATTTACGAAAAAAACTAGCTGAAAATAGCAAATTTGTTTGTAAAAATGGCTGAAAAAATGGCTAACATTTTGTTACCCCAAAAAATAACCAAATTACCCCAAAATAACAAAAAAATTGAATTTTAATTTAAATGTCCAATAATGATTTTATTAAATCTACATCTTCACTGTCTTCATTGTTATATTTTTCATTTTCGGCCATCATTTTTAAAAATTTCGTTGGCACTTCATAATCGTGGCAGCATTTTCCATTTCTCATCCTTCCGGATCCAGGCCTTGAACTCACTAGCCTGCATCCAAGCATCGGGAAACTTTTGCGTATAAAGCACTTTAGGCATTTTTGCATCACTTTTTTTGCGTCACTTAATGTACACCACAAACTAGAGATGAAACACACAAAGCAGTGATGGTCAAAAGTAGAAATCACTGTTCGATAAGTATTTTCACTCAAGTCACTTAGAGTATTTTTGCTGTAACTGGTAATTTTCACAGACCTAAATCACGGGTTCGAGAAAATTGCCGAAAATAGCTGAAGTTTATTTTAAAGTAGCTAGATTTATAGCTAGTAGCAATTTCTTAATTTTTCTAGCATTCGGCCTTTTAAAATGGCTAGAACTAGCCATAAAATTGCTAAACTGGCAACACTGGTTGTAACGTCAGTTCCATAACATCAGATGCTTTTGCTGAATATAAAAAATACACCAGAGCTGATTTTAAAATTTTATAAATCCAACACATATATTTTAAATTTAAATTTAAATTTTAAATTTAAAATAAATTCGAGTCAAAGGCCTAGGTTAGTACTCGTTAATTATTATTATGTTTGTATATTTTTGTTAAGCATAATTTTATAAATAAATAAATACATAAATTAAAATAAATTTGGCTTAAATTAACTTTTAATTTTTTTCCTTTTTTTGCAGGTAAGTTCATACCATGAACGTCCCGTAGCGACATTTGGAAATGGGAAATGATGTAAATATATACTATTAATAAATGAATTAACATTACGAATTAATAAATGAAATGCTTTAATTATCAATTAATAAATTTAATTTCGGAATTGATATCAGAGTATATATTCTACTTATCGAGATAATACTATTTTGCAAAATTGCATTTGGGCTGATCGATTTGTAGGGTCTTCAAACAGTCACCGTAGCCCAACTCTTTCGACTGCCTGGTCCCTATTGGCGTGGGTGCATCGGCGCATCTTTGATCGACACTTGGGTATCCGTAGCCCCCATTAAGGCACCTGTTCGACCCACCAGCCCATTAATTGCCAATAGTTTGTATGCATGGCAAACAGCTGTTGCCATTGTAGCCATTGCTGTGGCGCCAATGTCTTGGCTATAACTATGACTTGACTTGCCATGGCATAACAATGAGCCAAAAATTTGCGATTAATTAGAAAGTGAAAGCTATCAATCAATACCAGCAATTGCTGAAGAAACAGGCTCTCAGATTGAGACTAATCAAATTAAACTTTGGCTAATCACGCTTAATTGTGTAATGAAACAAGCATCAAGAATATAAGGCTCAAAAACTTATTTTTCCAACACAATTCTCCTACGTATAATTATCAATCATATAAAGATCAATTACTAATTGATAATTATTGTATGAAATTAAATTAAGATTAATTCAGACGTACATATACTAATATGTATTTTATTATTTATTTCATTCTAAAATCTTGGAGTAATGATGATCAAATGTCAATGCTAAATTATATATAGTATAACAAAGTAATTAACCCGATTTTACCTATTATATGGGTACAGGGTATACAAATAAAAGAAAGGGAATTCAGGCGTACAATATTCTAGAAGAAAACCCTATTTTTGGAAGATCATTAACTAACAAGCCAATTTGTTGAGCACAGTTCCAAACCAAGCTGATAATAAACTCGTTTATAAAATAACCGATTATAAGCAGCGTGGTTTCAAACCATTCGGACATTGGAGTAGAGTTTCCCACCATGATCCACAAAAAACAATAAAATAGCGCAGTTTCGAACCTGAATATATATCGTGTGGGGTTTCAAACCAAGCTCAATGAACATCTGCATAAAACCAGTGTTGCCAGGTCTTGAACAAAAAATAATGCCAGATTTACGAAAAAAACTAGCTAAAAATAGCAAATTTGTTTGTAAAAATGGCTGAAAAAATGGCTAACATTTTGTTACCCCAAAAAATAACCAAATTACCCCAAAATAACCAAAAAATTGAATTTTAATTTAAATGTCCAATAATGATTTTATTAAATCTACATCTTCACTGTCTTCATTGTTATATTTTTCATTTTCGGCCATCATTTTTAAAAATTTCGTTGGCACTTCATAATCGTGGCAGCATTTTCCATTTCTGTGCAGGCCGTATCTATAAAGAGGAATATTAATAATGCCTGCATCCAAGCATCGCGAAACTTTTGCGTATAAAGCGCTTTAGGCATTTTTGCATCACTTTTTTTGCGTCACTTAATGTACACCACAAACTAGAGATGAAACACACAAAGCAGTGATGGTCAAAAGTAGAAATCACTGTTCGATAAGTATTTTCACTCAAGTCACTTAGAGTATTTTCGCTGTAACTGGTAATTTTCACAGACCTAAATCACGGGTTCGAGAAAATTGCCGAAAATAGCTGAAGTTTATTTTAAAGTAGCTAGATTTATAGCTAGTAGCAATTTCTTAATTTTTCTAGCATTCGGCCTTTCAAAATGGCTAGAACTAGCCATAAAATTGCTAAACTGGCAACACTGCATAAAACGGTGAATCCAACCAATTGCAGCAGAAAAAGGCAGTGTTGCCAGGTCTTGAACAAAAAATAATGCCAGATTTACGAAAAAAACTAGCTGAAAATAGCAAATTTGTTTGTAAAAATGGCTGAAAAAATGGCTAACATTTTGTTACCCCAAAAAATAACCAAATTACCCCAAAATAACAAAAAAATTGAATTTTAATTTAAATGTCCAATAATGATTTTATTAAATCTACATCTTCACTGTCTTCATTGTTATATTTTTCATTTTCGGCCATTATTTTTAAAAATTTCGTTGGCACTTCATAATCGTGGCAGCATTTTCCATTTCTCATCCTTCCGGATCCAGGCCTTGAACTCACTAGCCTGCATCCAAGCATCGGGAAACTTTTGCGTATAAAGCACTTTAGGCATTTTTGCATCACTTTTTTTGCGTCACTTAATGTACACCACAAACTAGAGATGAAACACACAAAGCAGTGATGGTCAAAAGTAGAAATCACTGTTCGATAAGTATTTTCACTCAAATCACTTAGAGTATTTTCGCTGTAACTGGTAATTTTCACAGACCTAAATCACGGGTTCGAGAAAATTGCCGAAAATAGCTGAAGTTTATTTTAAAGTAGCTAGATTTATAGCTAGTAGCAATTTCTTAATTTTTCTAGCATTCGGCCTTTTAAAATGGCTAGAACTAGCCATAAAATTGCTAAACTGGCAACACTGGAAAAAGGTTCAATATGATTATTATAGTAAATATACTTAGCGCAGTTTCAAATCATGTCTTGGCTTTACGAGTTGTAGGCTTGGTTAGAAGGTACGGTAGGTGAGATTGGATTTCACCACACTTATTGGAAGAGAATCGCAGAAGTTGCCCTGGAAGCTATGCTTGAGAGATCTGAAATATACTAAAAAAAAGTGGGATTCTAGAAACCCATGTCTATTGTTCCAGAGAGCCGGAAACTGCTTCAAAAGTCTTTAAAGGGAAATAGATAAAGTAGTAAACAAATCCAGAAACGCAACATGCACAATTTATTCTATTTAAAAAAAAAAGAGAAAAAAAAAAGATCGTATACATATGGGACTGGGCATATCTATAGCTATATGACTCGGTAGCTTAGAGCTCTGTGTGCTTGGCGCCCAGATGATCCGCCTTGATCATGTCCGCACCCTTCTCGCCAATCATAATGCAGGCCGCGTTCGTGTTGGCGCCCACAATGTCCGGCATAATGCTGGCATCGATGACACGCAGTCCGGTGGCGCCGTGCACCCGGAGACGGGCATCGACGACGGCCGTGGGATCGTTGGCCGGACCCATGCGGGCCGTGCCCACGGGATGGTAGACGGTTGTGGTCATGTGGCGTATGTAGCAGCGCCAGTAGTCATCGGATTGATAGGCTAGATCATTGCAGGCCTCTAGATCGACCTGATGCAGCGTAGTTTCACGCTCCCCAAACGCCTTCGTCTCCGGCAGACGCTTGTAGATATTCAGAGCACGTATGTAGGTGTCGACGTCGCGTTCGTCGGTCATGTAGCCGGGATCGATGAGGGGCGCATCCAGATAGTTGGCACTCTGCAGCTGCAAACGGCCGGCAGAGAAGGGTTTCAGATGCAATAGGTATGTGATGTACGTATTGGAATTCTGATTAGCCGACAGAATGCTCTTCGCCACACGATCATTGAAGCCCGTTGCCTGCACATAACCCCGCAGCTCGGGACTCTGCATCAGACTAAAGAAGTTCGTCGTCTGTATGTCCGGATTGGGTCCATGCAGCGAGGTTGTGTTGATGAAACCCGTCAGCGCTGTGGCCTCATGATGCAGCAATTTGCTGTGTCTGCCCATAAGCAGATTGAACATGGCATCCACCAGCTCGTCCTCGGTGGGTTTACGGGCCGTCGACTTGTCTATTTGGAATATAACTGGCAGGCTGGCATGATCCTTCAGATTGTGACCCACCGGCAGATCCAGCTTAACGGGCACGCCCACGCTCTTCAGATGCTCAGCTGGGCCAATGCCTGCGGTAGTTAAAAGTTGGATTCAAATCAAAAACTTGAAAAACTTTGGCTTATAATAAGAGAGCTTAATGCTGTCTTGTTTTAAGCAAACTTGAACAATTGAAGCTTGAAAGTTAAGTGTAAAAAAAATTTACTGCTTGAAAAGCTTGTTTAAGGTTGATCAAGTTGCTTGTGCTAAAAGATTATAGTAGTATTAAATGTTCAAAAATTATGCGCTTTAAGTTATTGCTTATATCAAGAGCTTAAAGCTCTCGCTAAAAGTTGATTAAATTATGTTTAATTTTTCATTTTCAAATAAAGCGTAAGAGTTTTTATGTGTTCATTGAAGATGCTTTCAAAAGCTTAAAGTCGTTGCTTCTATCATTAGCTTAAAGTTGTCTTTTTTGGGAAACTGCTGTTAAAGTTGTTTTATTTTAGTTGAACTTGTCATTTGAGGTTATTAAGAAGAGGCAGATCTTTAAGGTCATTACCAATGACGGGATTTCTAAGCAACAAGTGACTTTTGTAATTCCTTTATGAACTCAAGATTTAAATTTATCGGAAAATAAGCTAAAGAGTTATCAGTTTAGTTGTTATCATAAACAATTAAGCAAAAACATAACTTATTCGACGGAGAGGGGGACAATCTAATCGCTTAAGATAAGCCCATGCTAAAAATACACCTTCGACATGGAAATTTTTCGATGTTTTACGAACCTGAGAGCATGAGTATCTGTGGTGTGCCAATGGCACCAGCCGAGAGTACAATCTCCTTGGTGGCATGCACCGTGTACTCCTTGTTGCCACGATGCACAAAGGTGACGCTCTCCGCCCGCTTGTTCTTGTCCAGATTGAGACGCTTGACATGGGCGTGACGTACGATGTGGAGATTGGGCGTGTCCTTGCGAAGGTGAGAGCGTGCGGTGGTGATGCGACGTCCACCGTCCTGGGTGCCCAGTATGTCTATCTGGCCGATGAAGGAGCCTTCGGTGAAGTCGGGCGCACTGCCGTAGCCCATTTCCTGCATGCCGGCGCGTATGGTGGTGCGGAACTCATTGTCCGAGACGTAATTGTTGATGCCCATAGGTCCGCCGACGCCATGATCTCCTGGCTTGTAGTCGGGACGCGTGGAGCGCAAATCTTCGGCTTTGCGGAAGTGCTTGAGCACCTGATCGTAGCCCCATCCGGGATTACCGCGCTGCTGCCAATCGTCAAAGTCCTGACGCGTGCCGCGCGCATAGATCATGGCGTTCATGCCGTTCGTGCCACCCAACATCTTGCCACGCGGCCAGTGGCAACTCTCGCCCAGCATCGCCATGCAGGCGCGTCCATTCGGCTCCGTATGATACTGCCAATCCCATTCGGAGAACTGTGTGGCCATATGCCAGGCAACAAATTCCGTTTCAATCGGCGGATCTCCGCCCGCCTCCAGCAACAGCACGCGCCAATTCGCCTGCTCCGCCAACCGTCCGGCAACCACAGCACCCGAACTACCAGAACCCACCACTATGAAATCGTAGGGCTCCCGAAATCCACCCGCACCCTCTAGCCAATCCCCCTGATCCGACGGCCATTGTTGCTGTCCGCTCAGATCGCAATATTTCGTTATCAGCGTGGTCAGCAGCAACGACATCAACGTATTCGCCGGACCCGCCGATCGAGACGCACACTGTGCGCTAAGGAACTCCATCTTCCGTACCCCTGACTACACTCGACTTCACACACGACAACACGGCAACGGAATGTATGGACGTTCCGGACACTGAGGCTAACCGTCAGCTACTGTCCGGCGCAAGTGGCCGGCAAGCGACATTTGTACGCAACCGTAGAGCTCTCATTCGCATGCCGTACGCGTTGCCGTAAATCACCTGCGCCATTTGCATTGCAAATAAACTACGTACGTACGTACGTATTTGCCGGGCACTCCGGGCGCTCGCTGCTAATGCCGGACGCGCCTTTATCACGGCCCGATTAGCTGTCGCTGACATTGAAGAGAAAGAGCGAAAGAGCCAAAGAGTCCGGGTGCAGTCGGCAGAGCCACAGCAGCCTAAGGTGACACTACGGCGTGCGGCTACACTGAGCGAAAATTCAAGAGAATCTTATCTAAAGCGGTAACTAAAGAACACCGCGACTTTCAACATCCATTGTAGCTCCTACCCAGTTCTGCTCATTAATTTCATATTCCGTGAAACATGCTGTATTTTTTGGAAACCAATGATTGCTGTCATTTCTATTGGAAAAAATCGTTAGTTATCTTTGAGTTATCTTCTAAAAAAGTGTCATATCTTAATCTATTTTTGATTGCGAAATTCATAATACAAAATATATTTCTACTTTGGTTTTAAAAAAAAAAAGCGAATAGGCAACACAAATATGAGTTCAGCTTTGTTGCTGAAAGATCTGAAATAGTTGTCCAAAATTAGCTCGTATGGGCGTGGGTAATAAATATATTTAATGACGATTCGCATTACGTTTTTCTACACGAAAATCATTAAAAGTTATTGCCTCATTTTAACCGTAGTATTGTGAAATATATTCCTAACATAATAGAATTTGCGAGCGCAATTTTATATTCTTATCAATGCAAATTGAAATTTAAAAAAATTACAAAAAACCTAAAAAAACATGTATAATGCCCAAAAAGTGGTATTATTTAAATTGTTATATTATATTTGATGCTTACTTGTGGCTCTGTTTGATGACATTCATTCTAAGCTAAACCCATATTTTTAGTTGGTCATTTTTGGACCTACTTATGACTGCTGCTTTCCCACCTTTATTGATCGCAGTATACAATTCTTTTTGGAAGGTGCTTTGCCATACATTTATTTCTCTTAGTGCACATCTACGAGCATGTTGATAAGCGAGGGGCTTCAAATTGCTTTTTATTACCACACTCATCCATCCATCCGCCGATAAGCCAAACTATATTCGTACAATATTCGCGCAAGTACTCGTAGTGCTATTCCGAGCTACTATCGGCTATCTTTATGCGGGCCATCGTGCTAGGGGCAAAGCAATTTAATTTTGCTTTTATTCTCTCGGCGGTAGACGCAAGTGGACGGATTCGCATTGGCACCGCGGATACCCTGTAAATCGAAACCCAGAATCCAAATTGTTCTTCGCTATTGATTTGTTCAGATTTGCACTTACCTCTAGCTTAAATTCGCATTTGCTCTTTAGCAAAAGCTGTAATTGCTTGGAATACAAAGTTTTTGAAAGCTACTGCCTGGGCAAGGCCGGCTAATACCCTTTATTGCTCTGCAGTTCGTGGCTTTTGTGATAACAACACTGGTAGTTTATCTATTGCAAACTGAACTTGGAACACAATTCGCAGATTGTAGATTGCATTTATGCTATCATAGTTTATATATTGTACTTAAAACCCAATTAGAGGATTAGCCCCCTTGGCAAATCAACAAATAACATTAGGCTCTTTTTATTATGATTTATTCGGAGTATAAAGTTATATATCTAATAATATAGTTTATGCATATGATATTGGCTCTGTATCAATATAGATAAATATAGGGTTGCTCGTGTAAAAAACATATTAAAATTCAGTTTGGTATTAGCTTTTTTATGGAGCAGAAGCAAAACAGCATGTAGAGCCTAATCGCAGTGCAAAGTATAAAAAATAGGGAAATTATTTTGTACCCATAGTTCAAATGTTTACAAAGCGCATTATATCACCATGACAAAGACTTTGCGTGTATATAGAGAGGAATGTGCATTATTCACAGTCTATTCAGTGTGAGAAATTATTTTCAAGTACATAGTTTACTCCGGGTTTCTTTATGTTTAATTAAAAGACACATTTTATAAATATTGTATATATACAGGTTTTTATTTATTTAACAAAAAAACAACAAAAAAACATTAGCTATTTACAATTGTTATTGCTATACCTTAGATAGGTTTCTCATAATAATATACTATGTAAAAAAAAAACAAAAAAACAAAAATTTTATAATATGTGTGCAAATAAAAAAGTGAAGAGTTCCAAGGAAGATATTTTCATCAACGGAAAAGTAATAATTTGTAAATCTCATTTGATTGCATTTCTTGTATAATGTTTTCTTATCTGCTTTTAGTCTATCCAAGTTCCAGTTCATTTCATTTAATTTTGACTTAAATTTATTTTAGCTCTTGCATCGCATCTCATCTTTTCCTAACTCATCTGGCCCATTTTATTTTCTTCAATTCGATTTGCTATCTCATTCCTTTTCAACCTATCTCATATCTTTCCATCGGATGTTATCTTTCTCGCGTTCATCTTCTCTTTAATTATTTTTTATTAATTACCCCTTCTTTACCAAGTTTTGAATGTGCTCATGCTCCTGACGATTCTGTGTAGGTGCAGGTGCAGGTGCAGGTGCAGGTGCAGGTGCAGGTGCAGGTGCTGGTGCAGGTGCATTCCAATCCCCTCTAATAAAGTCAGCGGCTCGTTCTGCAATCATGATAGTAGCAGCGTTCGTATTGGCGCTGACAATGTTCGGCATGATACTGGCATCCACGACACGCAGATTGGACACGCCTTGCAGCTGAAGGCGTGGATTGACGCAGGCCTGGGGGTCGGAGGCTGGTCCCATTTTGAGGGTACCCGTCTGATGGTAGCAGGTGACGGTTATGTACTTGGCATAGCAGCGCCAATAGCCGTCGGAGCGGAACTCGTGTTTCTCATCGCACTCCTTGATGGGAATGTGCACGAGATCAGCGAGATGCTCTTCATACGCTTTGGTTTTCAGCAGGGATTCCTGATAGCGTATGCCGTTTAGAAGGGTGTCCATATCCCCAGGCTGGGTGAGGTAGTTGTGTATGAGTACCGGCGGATCATTGTAGTCGGCGGTGCGTAAACGCAGTTGACCTTTTGAGGAAGGATTTGCGAGCAGCACAAACATCAGCAGTAGATGCGATTTGGTTATCTGCTCCTCAAGGTGTGGCTTATACCGATCGTCAAAGTTAAGTCTAGTCAGAAATGTGTTGAAGTTGTCTGGTCGGCCGCGTGGGAAGAACAGATGGTGAAACTCTACGTCCGGATACTGCGGATCACTGCTTTGGTTGGTATGGATAAAACCGGTCAAAGGCGTCGTTCCAATTGTGGTGAAAGGCCCGGTGCGATGTATCAGATAGTTATAGATAGCATTCAGTGTATCTTTCTCGTTAAGAGCTTCCGCCTGGCCCTCGTCCAGCTTCATAAAGATCGGCACCAGCACATGATCCTGCAGATTAGCACCCACCCCGGGCAATTCCCGCACCACCGGCAACTTCAGCGCCTCCAATTGCTTGCGTTCACCCACACCCGATCGCAACAACAACGCCGGCGAATCGATCGCGCCCGCCGAGAGCACCACCTCATTGGAGACACACGCGCGATACGTCTTTTTGCTCCGCACAAAATCCACCGACACCACCCGTTGGACATCGCCATCGAAGTGCAGTTTGGTCACTTGGGCGTGCTTGATCACATGCAGATTCTCTCGATCCTTCACATGGGCCAAGTGACCTTTGCCCGTGGTGGTGCGCTGACCATTCACTACGGTGCCGGGCAGATTGGAATAACCCACATAGCTACCCTCTCTGAATTCCGACACACTGGGCACTCCCAACTCTTGGGCTCCGTCCCGTATCATGTCCTGTATTTGCGGATGATCAACCTCGTAGGGTTTAATTGCGAGATAACCCTGGGGATGTGAGTCATTGCCCACCGGATGCACGGAACGCTCAAAGTAGGGCATCACCTCGTCGTAGCTCCAGCCAGTGTTACCATATTCTGCCCAAGTATCGAAGTCCCGTCGATTTCCTCGCACATAGAGCATAGCGTTGACTGCACCTGAGCCGCCAATTATGCGACCCCTGGGCCAATAGCATTTTCCATCCGTCATGCCCTGACAGGCGTGCTCAGAAGGCTCTGTGTAATAGTTCCACATGTATTTCGTGTTCTGTAGAGTAACAAACAGTCCAGGTATCTGAAAAGGAAGTGAAACTGGTTAGGTAATGAGTAAAGTATTTTCTTTTTTTTAATATTTTAAAATATACTATGTATATCCTAACTAAACGCTCCTCTAAATTTAAAATTGTAGACTTAATAGAAACTTTTCTAATATGTAATGCACTTGGATCAAAAACATTTATCCATTTTGTCTATACTTTGGTAGATAAGCGTGCCAAGTACAAGTTCTTATCGTGTATTGACTTGATTGTCTTATCACATCTTGTGTATTGCTAATATATAGCCTTTTAGGAATATACCCATTGTTATCAAAGCAGGTCAAATAAATATCTTTGAGCCTAGCTATAGACACTTGTAGAGTTAAACTGCAAGATAAATTCGTTTCTATTTGATGTATGCTTCAAGTTCACAACATTATCATAGGATCATTAAGTTATACTGTGTACTTGAAACACTACCCGGACGTTAATACAATGGCTGTATTAGGTCTTTGCCTTGATCATGACATTGGGAGCACTTTGAGTCGAACTTGATTGATGACTCACCTCAGATTCCACGGGTGGATCCCCGCCGGCCTCCAAAACCAACACACGCCAATTGGGATTCTCGCTGAGTCGACTCGCCATCACAGAACCGGCCGAACCGGCGCCAATGATCACAAAGTCATACGGTTCACTGATCACACTCGGATTCCTATCCAATTCGTTGCCAAAATCCTCCGGCCAGACCGATGGCGGCGCCAGATTACATTGTGCCGTCAGCAAGGTCTGCAATAGCACATTCACCAGTCCATTCCAGAGCCCCAGGCCAGGCGCTGTGCAATCGGTACTGTTATTCAGGCAGCTTGTTGCTAGCATCTTTCTCTCAGCCAATTTGAGGCATTAGCAGCGTTCGCCACACGCTTTTATACTAATGATAAGCCCAACTGAGCTGTCGGTGTTTCTGTTTCTGTAATTGTGTTTGTAATTGTAATTGTAACCGTAACTGCTGCCTCTATATCTCCAACTAACGATAATTGGAGCATTAGCAGCTACCCTCAAGTTTTAGATATTGGCATAGGTAGAGTTATACATTTATTTTTGACAGCGCCTAAAACCCAATAATCTCTATCAGAGATGCAAAGTTAGAATTCCCACTCAATTTTATAAATGGGTTTAGTTCGTTCCAAAGTTCGGTTTTATTCCAGCTCTGGCTTGATTCAAATTTACAAATTTTTGTAAGTTCCAAAATACTTCTAAAATAATTTCTAATTAACAGTGCAAAAGATATGTAATAAATTTAACCTTAGAATTACGATTTTTAATTAACTGAATGTCAACGTTGACTTTATAAGCCTAACTAAAATATTTGATTATTGCAGATTATTATTTTTATACTTAGTACCCAAATATTAATTCCCTGTTTGGTTCGATTAATAGTTCCGTGTTAAAACTCTTTGGAGTTCCAGTTTCGAATCGGTTCGGTTCAAATAAGTTTGCAGCCCTGATTTTTGCTTAACAATTCGTTTTGCAAATTTCAAGCTAATCTGTATGCCATATTCAATTTGTATATTT
This sequence comes from Hypselothyrea guttata, assembly GCA_035045125.1. Taxonomy (NCBI): domain Eukaryota; kingdom Metazoa; phylum Arthropoda; class Insecta; order Diptera; family Drosophilidae; genus Hypselothyrea; species Hypselothyrea guttata. The sequence continues at coordinate 83,529 of JAWNNJ010001770.1, read as the reverse complement.
GCAGCTTTATAGTTCCCAAGACCTTTGTTATACAAAGGGGTGGCAAAAGTTTCCACTATAAACACAGATTATAGATTCTGAGAGCTTATTTCGTTAACTGAAATCATTTAAGCATGATTAAATGAAACGAACATAAAACTACAACTCTATCTATAATTAAATAAATTTGCTCTCCATGAAATATTACAAAATATCATGAAGAAATGACTAAGTTATTAACCCTGTTTTCCCATTTTTCAATGGGCACAGGGTATAAAAATATACCTAAATTTATATTTAAAATAATTTAAAATAAAGCACGATCATCTCTCAAATATCAGCTTTGTGTGTTTACGTTCAATTTTTTTCGCAGAAATTGATGAATCAAAATAATTATAGTCAAACAACTTAGTATTTATTAGCAATTAAAATATTTGCCAGTATTTTCAAATGCATTTTTAATCAGCACTCCGGCGGCAATATGGCCTAATCGACAATTGCAAATTATACAATTTGTAATAAAAAAAGCATTAAAACACTAATACTGTAAGTGGAGCACTTGAATTCGATATGAATTCGAGTATGAATGCAATTTACGAGCATTCAATTGGAAGTAGTACGAGTGTTTTGAGCAATGCGGGAGTCCATTAACATTTGATGCATGTATATATTAGCATTAATTTTAAAAATATAAGCAATCTTTAGCACTTGAAAATTAAACAAATTTAAACAAATAAAAAGTACTTTATTTTTAATAATATAAAATGGAATGGAAGTTATATAAAGAGTTGAAGTGATATTTTTTTGCTATAAAATAAATAAATATGGTCTCAAAAACATGTCTATTTCTTCATTATAAATATTGACTTCATTTCGTTTTTATACGTTTCTATTATTGCAAAACTTCGGACGCAAAACAATTGGCAATGTCGTTCAAGGACAACAATGATCATAGAGCAGCGACTTTGTCATACCCTGTAAGCCAAACACTCAATTGTGTATATTAGCTAAGCACTAATGTTTGCAATTACTGAATTAAGCATGTAAGCTGCTGCAAAACAATTACAGGGTATGCGCCTGTAGACATTGTTGAATTTTCCTTCTCTTTATGGTCGTTGAATGGACATATAAGGCATATGAATTTGCCAAAAGCACATTTTTCACACAAAAGCAACAAATTGCTGAATTTAGCTACATTAATAGACTTTAGCAACTAAAAGATACCCTAGAAAATTTTTAAAAATTTAAAATACTTTTAATATTTTTAATATAGGGATATTATATTATAAATATTTTATGCCGTATAAGGTATACTTAAAATATGTTCTTCTTTAGCGGAATTCAGACATCATCTGTCTAAGAAAGGGGCTAAATAAATCTTGAAGATCACATACTCGACGTCTTTATTTATTGTAATTAAATTAAAAAACCGTCGAAAACTAATTTTAATTTTAGTGAATTTAAGCGGAAAACAAAACCAAGGAAAATATTGCCTAATTATTAGGTCAGAGAAAACCTATAGCGTTTAGATCATATTTGACTATATTTCTAGTAGGACAAATAAAAAATAAAATCAAAACAATTTTAATAATTTAATAGAACTTGTAATAATAGAAATTAATTATTTTGTAAATGTTGAACAAAAACAAAAAAAAGGTAAAAATTATGGTATATTTGTATGCTCTATTCTGGTGCTCGCCTGGCGCCCTCTACAGTCCACTGTTCATGGCCAGACGCACAAATTGCACGGGTGCAGGGGGCTGGGCATTCGCAGCGGCGGCAATCAAACTGCTCACGGGCACCAGATTAATGCCAGCACTGAGATCTGCGAGATATAGCCGATAGTTGGAACACGATTTTTATCGATATTTTGCAGCTGACTTACCCGAGGGCTCATTGAGCTGCCCAGGTGCGGTTGTGTCCTCAACCAGCTGAACATCGCCAGCATCCAGCAGCAGATCCTGGGGCACAGCCTGCAGTCCAGGAAGAAGCAGCAGGAGCAGAAACAGGAACAGGAACAGCACCTGGAACGGCAACTGGAGGAGCTGTTGCGTTCGCGTCATTTTGTGAGCAGCGGATGCTGTGTACTGGCCCGTATGAAAAGTCTCGAAAACCTTTTTGAAAACTTCAGCAACCAGCTGAGTGTGTGTGTGTGTGTGTGTGTGCGTTGTGTGTGTGCTGTGTGTGTGTGTGTGTGTGTGGAGTGTGCTGACTGTCGGCAAACTGGTATAACTTGTCGCATTTGCCATTTGGTTCAGCGCCCGCTCATAAATTACAACAAAGACGCCCAAAACGGCAACGGCAACGGCAACGGCAACGGCAACAAAAGCAGCAGCAACAACACAACAACAACTGTTTGCATTCGCTGTCAATGTCGCCAGAATATGCTCGGAAATGTTGCAACTGCAACGCCACAGCAACTGTTGCTGCCGTTACTGTTGCTGTTGCGGTTGCTGTTGCTGTCTGACATTTGAAACTCTATTAGCCAAATATGCGAAAATAGCATTAGGTATGCTGCCTCTCAGTTACAGTTACACATTATGCAGCACAGTCGGAGGCAACCGACAGCCCACTTAGTGCAAAGAATATCAATAATATTAAATACAATTCAATCAAGGTATAAATAACAACAAAGAAATTGTAAATGCCACCAAAATGCGTACTCGACAGGAAACAGAAATCGACACCAACTTAATTGATTAAAACTTTAATTGTAGAACAGTCGAAGGCAATTAAAAAACTAATTTAAACATTAAATAATAGTCGGTTGCAACCGATAGTAAAAGAAGAATTAAAAAACGCATTATCACTCATAAATGCTAATACACGGAACAGTCGAAAGCAACCGATTGCAAATAAAACGAAAAGTCATAAATAAGATTAAGTCACATAATAAGATTCACAAAACAGTCGATAGCATCCGATTAAGACTTCGTCAAGACAAACACCAGTAACGACAGAGCCGATTAGTGGGATGCCATCGACAGTAGGAGACCCTGTGCTTTGTGTTTCAATAATCACCAAAAAGTAGTATTGTTTTGTTCGCTAATCGAATTAGCTACTTATTATACAATAAGCGCACGTTTACGACGTATATTGTCGACCAAATTGTCTGTTGCATATTTTCGCTGTTGCTTCGAGTTGATAGTGAATAAAAATTTTGTGGTTACCTTGAAAAGGAGCATATCGTATCCAAGAAATTTCTTTAGTTTTCTAGGGTATGCAGCCAGTGTCATACTACGTTGTTGGCGGATCTCACAAAGATTATATTTGACATTTTAGGATGTAATGAGTGTTGGCAAGGCGTGCTTCCTCTGCCCCTCTCACTCTCCTCCTTACACTCCCACTCCCTCTCTCTTTCTCTCTCTTGATCAGAACTAAGTTCAACGGAATGTGGCGTGGTCAGGGTCGTAAAACTGCGCATTGTCTATCGATCGATCGATGGATCAATCGATTGACTCGCGTTAACTGTGGCCAAGGCTGTAATTGTTTTTCGCTAAGCTTCACCTTTTGTGCATTGACCCACAATTAGATTTTGGCCCCGCTGAAAGAGTTATCACCTTGACAGACAGGTTTGTCGATAATCCCATTAATCGATATATTTATATATTTATTAAACAATTGAAGTAACAGACTAGGGCTAGACTAAAGTGACACCTAGAGCCAACCACCATGCGGATAATGCTGCCAGTCCTGCTTGATGATATCCGCACCGCGTTCGGCAATCATCAGAGTGGGTGCATTGGTATTCCCAGTGGGTATCGTGGGCATAATGCTGGCATCGATAACCCTAAGACCTCGAACGCCACGCACACGCAGTCGGGGATCGACGACGCCGTTGGGATCGTGGTCGGGGGCCATTTTGCAGGTGCCAACGGGATGGTAGATGGTCTGCGAGTAGTATCTGGCCAGGCACTCCCAGAACGCATCGCTGAGGTACTCCACCTCGGGACAATTGCGCCATTCGTATATGTTGAGGGTCGCATTGAGCTGTCGCATGGCCGGCGTCTGTGTGAGGCTGTGGGCCAGCTTGAGACCCTCAACCATGATGGCCATGTCGATGGGATCGTCATAGTAGTTGGCATGGATGCGCGGATGAATGCGCGCATCGGCGGAGATCAGTTGAACGTAGCCACGGGAACGGGGACGCATCACGAGCGGGGCAATCACAAACGAATCCTGGTACATCATGGGCTCAAAGGCATCGGCATAGTTCTCCAGCGTGATGGCCGCTCCGCGTCGTCCGATCATGCCGCCATCGGCACCGTAACCATAGCTGCCCATGAACAGCTGCAGATCGGGCCAATCGCGACCCGTGCGCTGATACTTGGTGCTGGCAAAACCCATGACCTCGCTAACCGGCATCGCATAGAAGAAGCCTCGTTTCTCGTGCAAAAACTCCTGCACTGCGTCCTCGTTCAGCTGCTCCGGCACGATGAACGACAAATGCTCGCCCGGCACCGGACCCTCAAAGGTATAGATGCCGCCCGAGGTGGAGATATGATCCTGTAGATTGCCACCAACGCCAGGCAAATGTTGCACCAACGGTATGCCCAATGGCTGCAGTTGCTCCGCGGGTCCAATGCCGCTCACCATCAACAGCTGCGGACTGGCCAGGGCGCCGGCGGAGAGCAGCACCTCCCGCTGCGCCTGCACCTCGTAGGAGAAGAGCTTATACTCGAAGCTGACGCCAAGCACACGCTTGCTGTCGGTGTCGATGAGCAGACGCTGCACAAAGGCCTTGAGCACAATGTCCAAGTTGGGACGCTGCCAGCTGCGACGCATGTAGCCCTTGTTGGCGCTGCAGCGTAGTCCGTTGCGCAGGGTGCCGTGCGGGGGGGCGAAGCCGGTCTGGGTGCGTCCGTTGAAGTCCCCATCGGGATGCGTGCGTCCCAGCTCGGCGGCAGCCTGCATGAAGACATTCAGCAGCGGGGAGGGGGAACGGTAGCGTTCCACGCTGATGGGTCCGCCGTGACCATGGTAGGGATTCTGCTGATAACCGGGCACACGCATATCTTCGGTTTTCCGAAAGTAGTGCAGCACCGAATTGTAATCCCAGCCGGGATTGCCCAGCTCCGACCAGTGATCGTAGTCGTGACGATTGCCGCGTATGTACATCATGGCATTGATCGAACTGCTGCCCCCGAGCACCTTGCCACGTGGCCAAAAGCAGCGCTGATCCTCCATCGCCAGGCAATAGCGATCGGAGGGCTCCACCGAGTACATCCAATCCCAGGGACTGCGCTGAAACACCGGATACATCTGCGGCAAGTCCATCAGCAACGGCTCATCCCCGCCCGCCTCCAACAGCAGCACACTCCACTCGGGATTCTCGGATAGACGGGCTGCCAGGACACAGCCCGCCGATCCCCCGCCCACCACGATGAAATCGTAACTGTCACGCAGCTGTTCGATATGTATCGTACGCACCCGATGCGCCTCGTCCACAATATCCAGGCGGTGCTCACTGATGCCCTTGTTCAGCATCAGTATGATCACAGCCGAGGGGCCAATGGTCAGCAGAAAACGCCACATGGTGACAAATGTGTTGACCGCCGTCATCTCTGCGCCGATAACTATATCTTCTATATTTTTCCTATCCGCACGTATCAGTCGTCAACCGCCTACTGACTACGGCCAATAGCCAGAAGCCGGGGTTCAGTTCAGCCGGAACCGCAAAGCCGGAGTTGCTGATGCAGCGCATTTATTGGCCAACTTTTGGCAGGTGCATTGCACTCTATGGGCTTGGAGATGGCAACGTGTCGATACTATCGAAGCTGAAATCGTTCAATAAATGTTAATAAACTCCAAGAGTAAGAAAAATACTTCCAATAAAACAAATAAATGAAAAACGTGAACAAAATAGTTAATGTAAGATCAACATAGATACAAATGAGCAAAATAATTAAAGATTATAATAAGTATAAATTATAAGTAAAATTATATAAATAAAGCAAAAAAAAAAAAGGAAGAAAGGAAATCAAAAATTCCAAATTCTGCAAATTGCCCGAATGTGTATTTAGATTTAGAGATTTGAAAACTTTGGGATCAGCTGCGATATTTTTTGTTCACCGTTGGACATTACGTGTCATGTACATTTATTTCCATTATTTTTTGGGTCTTGAAATTCAAGCAATGTTATCCATTTAATTTTTGTAATTTTTGATTTAAATCTGAAACCCTTATATGTAGTACAATATATCATTTCATATCTGGCTTCCATCGCTAATTCTGTCAAAAATGCTATTGCACTGCTCTGCATACGAACAAGCGATTTGATATAATTTCAAGCGTAATCAGAGCTATGCCAAAGACACTACGACTGATAAGATAGTACACCTTCATATATTTTCATAAAAACTCTTATGTGTTATGCTTATATGTATAAATATTGTTTTTGGATGTTGAAAGCAAACAAGACGATCAAAACAAAAGCCAAAAACAGCGAGAAAAAAACGTAACAAAAAATGTTTAACCCTGGTTACCCGTTTCATGGTTACAGGGTATAAAAACAAAAAACATGTAGATGTAATGATAAGGATTTAGTATAATAATTTATTATATTAAGCGTTAATGAAAACAAAATCATGGCGTTATCAGGTTACAAGGTTTAGTATACAATTTTCAAAGAATTTTCAGTATAAACGGTGCTAAGAATTAATAATAAACCCAACTTATAGGGTATACAAATAACTAATACAAGCTATAGACAAAAGTTCAGCTTTCAGTACTTCCAACACTTTGGTATTTTGCTGACTCAGCAGAACACTACAGTTTTTCATAAATCGTATTGAATGTAATAAATTTGTAGCTGACAATTTCAAAAAAGAAATTAACACAATACGAACTAGAGTGTTACAATAATTGCCAGTAAATGGATTTCTAAGTATAATTGACTGCACTACTCAGATATAAGTAATGCTTGACATTGTCAAGACCTCAAGGCCTTGCATGAAAAATTAGAATTAAACTAGCAAACCAATTATGCATATTCCAAAAGAAATTTAAAATATCTGTTGAGCTTAATTTAAGGCATAATTTAGATACAGAGTTTCCTGTATTTGTTGAAGGTTGGGGTTAATACTATATAGTTATGTATAAATAGCGATAGTTAGGAGAGAATACTTCGACTTTTAAGTGTTCAGTAGAGTCAAAATATTTCAAACAAAATATTTTATTTTATTTAAATATAAACTCAAATAAATCTAACTGGCAACCAAATTATTAGGTAATATACATAGAGGATTTAAGTTTAAATGAGTTTACATCTGAGATTATAGAAAGACCAGAATTGTGATCAGAGCATAGAGTTATTAGGCCATAATTATTTTTACTGTTTAAATAGAGTTCGCTCTCAAAGACTGCCTACTATGAGCAACGGTGGAGCTTTAAGCTTACCTCGCAACCAAAATCGAAAGCTTACGTTTAGTGATGATTTTTTAATCTGGATCAACAGCTTATGTCTAGTTATTTGCTCTTGCTTTAAAAGCTTTACTCTTTAACTTAAAGCAAAAGCTATTTTTCGAAATCTCTTGCTCTCTCGGTAGTTGTACAGTCTCTTCCATCTCCCCTTTTTTCGATAAAGCTTTTGCAATCTAAGTGATATTGTCTCCTTCCCTTAAAGGCAAACGTTTTTTTTTTAAACCTTCTGATCACTCGATAGCGCTGAGATGAAAGCTTTATTTTTCTCTTGCTCTCTATGTTTACCAACAAATCTCGTTGAGCGTCGTCTCTTCAAACGATTAAGGGCAAAAGCTTTTTTTTAATCTCTTGCTTTGAAAAAGCTTTGCACGATCAATCTCTCTTTCCCATTCTCATTAAGACCTTCCAATGTTCCTGTTATTCCCTCGCTCTGATCGTGTTTTTCGTGCTCTCTCGCTTACCTCATTGCCCAGAAAGTATAATTTGAGCACCGTATAAACCAGAGAGCACGAAAACAGCGTCTAAAACAAAGGCAACCGCCAGATAAAATATTGTATATAACATAATAAAATATTATCGCCGCAGATTGTTAAAAGAAACAGTTAAACAAAAAGAGCAGCTGTATAATTTGGTGGCAAGTTTATGGCTGGCGAGGCGACAAGGTGCTGCGTTTTGGCCCGGCCCAAACAGTACAAGATGTGCACTTGCCCGAAACGCAAATCGCGCCGAGCAACCGTGCAGGTGGCAACCCTGGCGCTGCCGCTGCTGCTGCTGTTGCTGCTGGGTACAGGAAAGCGAACGGAAACGGAAGCAGCAACGCCACCCAGCAATGGCGTCGGTCTGGCCTTGATGGACGCCGTCTGCGCAGCGCTTAATACATCCAGCTGGGCGCTAACCAATCCATCGGATTGGCCCATGTCCTACGAGGCGCCAGATGAGCCGGAGGGGGAGGCGAACACCTTCGATTACATTGTGGTGGGGGCGGGCAGCGCAGGCGCCATTGTGGCCAGTCGGCTGAGCGAGCAGCCGGATGTACGCGTGCTGCTGCTGGAGGCGGGCGAGCTGCCGCCCCTGGAGTCGGAGATCTACGGCCTGAGCGGCAGCCTGCATCACGATGCGCGCTACATGTGGCTGGATGAGGGCAAACCCAACCCACAATGCTGCCAGGCAATGGCCGCGCCGCATGGCTGCTGCTGGTGGCACGGACGCATGGTGGGCGGCACAGGCGCCATCAATGGCAACGTCTATGTGCCGGGCAGCCCCGAAAATTTCCGTGCGTGGCGCTGGCGACACGGGCTTAACGGCTGGGATTGGCCGCAGGTGCAGCGCGTTTATCGTCGCCTGCAATCGCAGCTGCAGCTCAGCTACTTTTCCGTCTCCCCGCTCAATCAACGTCTCGCCTCCCTGCTCTATGCCGCCTCCACGGAGCTGGGCGTGCCACGCATGCAACAGCCGCTGCTCTCCGGCACCAGCTTTGGCTACACGCATCACGTGCCCACCACCACCGGCGATGGTCGTCGCTTGAGCAGCGCGCGCCGTTACCTGGCCACGCCCCAGGTCAGTGAACGCCCCAATCTGCTGGTGCTGCGTGGCGCCCAAGCGCAGCGCGTGCTGCTCACGGCCAACGCGCGTCGCGCACGTGGCATTGAGTATGCGCTAAACGCACGCAACGGCAGCTTTAACGCCTGGGCAAGGCGCGAAATAATTTTAAGCGCAGGCGCGTTAAACTCTCCCAAGCTGCTGCTGCAGTCGGGCATTGGAGAGAAGCTGCCTGGGGTTGGCCAGAATCTGCAGGATCATGGCATGCTGCCGCTGTTCCTGCGCTTCGGCAGCGATTGTGCCGTTAACAGCAGCACGGCGGCGGAACGCAGCGCCTTCGATCCGGCCTCGGTGGCGGAGTATTTGCTGCAAGGACACACGGGTCCTCTGGCTGCCAGCTTCTCCATGATGGGCTTCATCAATTCCAGCGCACCGCATTCCCGGTCCGGTCAACCGGATCTTCATATGGTCGCGCACACGTTGCTGCCACGTGGCGGTTCCGGCAGCTTTGAGTACCTGGGCTTCCGGCCGGAACTGGTGCAGGCACAGAGTGAGGCGCTGCTATCGGCGGACATGCTGCAGATCATGGGCTCCCTGCTGCTGCCAAAGTCCCGGGGTCAGGTCAAACTGCGCCCCGGCAATGATCCCAGCCTGCCGCCCCTGGTGCTCAACAATTTCGCGCAGGATGCGGCAGATCAGGCCACCCTGTTGCGCTACGTGCGCTACGTGCAACAGCTCAGCCGTACGCGCAGCTTCCGCAAGTGTGGCTTGCAGCTGTGGCTGCCTCCGCTGCCGGAGTGCGATGTCCTCAAGGCGGATTCGGATGCGTATTGGCTGTGCCACATACGCTATATGTACATCAGCGCCTGGCATCCGGTGGGCACCTGCCGCATGGCCAACAAGTACCATCCACTGGGCGTGGTCGACGAGCGTCTGCGGGTGCGTGGCGTCGCCTCGCTCCGCGTGATCGATGCCAGCGTCATGCCGGAGATCACGGCCGGCAATACCAATGCGCCCACCATGATGATAGCCGAGCAGGGTGCGCGCATGCTGCGTGAGGATTGGACACAGCAAGAGCAGCAGAAGGAGCAGCAAATACTGGAGAACCAATTGCCGGAGCAACCGGAGTATGAAGATCTGCCAGAAGAGATACTGACTGAGCCGGACAACGAAACCAATGATATTTCAATCTAAATTGTAGACATGAAACAAAAATAATTGAATGCATAGCCTAAAGTTCTATTGGAAAACATCCAGGTCAATCCCACTGAGCAGCATATTTAATTTTAAACCCTCTTTTTAGCTCTACCAAACCTCACATAGAACATGTTCTGTCGTTTAATTTTTTAGATACTGATATAAGTATTTCTTATCCGAAAACTGTTGTCCTTATATTTGGGGGACATTGGACTGATGGGAGAGCTCTAGGAAATGTCCAGTATGGAGTAGAATAGTTTTTCTACGTCGCAGTGCACAATTCTCCAACAATAATAATAATGACAATATTTCTTTCTATACTTATTCTCCTCTTTCCTTATACCCTTACGCGGCAAACATTTAAACAAATCTTGTTATTTTTAAGAAAATTAAAGACTTTTACTTGACGAGAGCGACAATTGACCTCTTTAATTACCATCTTTTCTACTACTCATCCTTTGTCTGTAATTAAAACACCGTTTCACTTTGATTAGAGATTCTTATTTAATGGTTCGACTCCTTCCATCAAGTTACAATAAATACGTAAAATTGGCTTATAGCTAGCAAAAAAAAAATAATAAAAATCGCTAGAGTAGCTTGTTACAGTAGGAGTTAAGATTAAAGATCACACACTCACTGGTATTCATTCACACTCACACTCAGTCACACTCACTCGACTATACACACGCATACACTCAAAATGTACACAATTCTTATCAGACTATAGTGTTCTTGATCCAGAATTCCTTGATCATATCGCTACCTTTCTCGGCAATCATGATCACCGGCGCATTCGTATTCGCCGAGACGAGCTTGGGCATGATGCTGGCATCGATGACACGGAGTCCACGTATGCCGTAGACTCGCAGTTTGGCATCTACCACAGCGTCCTTGTCCCAGTACGGTGCCATTTTGCAGGTACCGACCGGATGGTAAATGGTCGACGTGTACCGCCGCACCATACACTCCCAGTAGGCATCCGTGAAGGGAGGCAATTGCTCACAGCCCGGCCAACGTATGCTGGATAGGCGGGAACCGAAGCGTTGCATGGCTTTGGTACGGGATAGAGCCACGGCCACTTTGACACCCTCTATGAGGGTCTTCATATCGAATTCATCCGTCAGATAGTTGGGTATGATGTACGGATAATCAAAGGGATTACTGCTGCGTAGCTTAATGCTACCCACGCTGCGTGGTCTCAAAAGCATAGGAATAATACTCCAAGCATCCCGGTTATTGATGGGTTCGAACACCGAGCGATAGAAGGCATCCGTGAGACCGTGCGCCTTACGCAACTGAGAACCGCCATCGGAATTTGTGGAGCCCGACACAAAATGAAACTCAATGTCCGGCCAATCCATGGAAATGTTGGCATACTTGGTGTTCACATACGCCAGACCTTCGACACCGCCCAGTATGGTCAACGGTCCCTGACCAAACACGGCATACTGCAGCACCGTTGACATGGTATGAAAGCGATTCTCCACAATCGACACGGGTTGATTAACCAGAAATGTCAGACCGCCAAGTCCAATGTGATCCTGCAGATTCTCGCCCACACTGAGCTCCTTAATGACGGGTATACGATGTTTGGCCAGCTGCTTACGTGGCCCTACTCCGCTCAGCATCAGCAGCTGGGGACTGTTGACAGAACCACCGGACAGCACCACCTCCTTGGTGGCACGCACATGGTACAGCTTCTGATCCTTGACAAACTCCACGCCAAACGCCAGTTTACTCACTGGATCAATCATGATGCGGGTGACGTGCGAGTTCATGGAGATGTGTAGATTTGGACGAAGTCGGGCCGGACGCAGAAATGCCTTGGATGTGGAGCAGCGGGAGCCACGTCTTGTGGTGCCTTGGGCTATCATAAAACCCGTCATTTTTTCACCGTTCAAATCACGATTATCGTAGCCCATCTCCACCCCCGCCTCCACGAAGCTGGCAGCCAGCGGTGTGTGATAAGGTGCCTCGCCTACGGTCAAATAACCGCCCGTGGCATGGTAGGGTGTGCTGGCTAGATACGGATTGGTATTGTCTTCTGATTTTTTAAAGTAATAAAGCGCATCGCGGTACGACCAGCCGGGATTGCCCAGTGCCTCCCAGTTGTCGTAATCGTGTTTGGAGCCGCGCAGATACAGCATATAGTTGAGCACCGAGGAGCCGCCGAGCACCTTGCCACGTGGCCAGTTGCAACGTCCGCCTTGCATAGCTGAAAATGAAAGAAGGAAGGATTAGTTTTAGTCACACTGTCTCGTTATTTTATGCTCACCCAGGCATGCGGTGCCCGACGGTTCCGTTTTGTATTGCCAATCAATCTTCGACAGCTGCAGATAACCCGCCATCAAGGGCACATCCGTTAGCTCCGTCTCATCCCCGCCCGCTTCCAGCAGCAGCACATTCCAGTTCTCCACCTCGGTCAAACGGTTCGCGACCACAGCACCCGCCGAGCCCGCTCCTATCACTATAAAATCGTAATGGTCCAAGATATCATCGCTGGCAATGTCGCTCGGTTTCGACTCGGGATCCATGATCTCCTCGTATTGGAAATATGCCACGGCTGCCATCAACATCGGTATGAACCAACTGTTGCTGGTCGCCGCCGTCACCGCGCCCCCAATTGCCGAGGCAGCGCCCACGATGGCCGAACTCATGCTGGATTGGATGCCTCTGGTGTGTGTCTCTGGCAGATGGCGATCTTCCAAAAGTGTTACGTGCCTGCAATCGTCAACTATAAAGAGGGAGAAATAGCATTACCATCGACGAAAACTCAAACGTGCATCTCGATATGCATAGTACGCGTAATATATGTAATCGGGTTACCTGACAATTTTGTGCAGGAACCAAAAAACTTTTCATGCTTTCCAACATGTATTTCGATCACGATCTACTATAACCATTTCGTAACTCATCCGCATATACCCTTTAAAGCAGCCGGCTAGGGCATTACGACACGCACGATCGACACGATTAATTTTTAACGATCGGCATGCGAAGCTTTCCTAATGCACTTTCATTGCAAAACGGTTCAAGTTAAAAGAGAATTACGTTCTATACAGAAAGTCTAAAATGACTTAAAAAAAAAGCTCTCTCTCTCTCTTCTAGGAAACTAACATAAGCTTTGAGTAAGCTTATGGTGAATTATTTATTAAACTTCATATGACATTTGTGAAAAGCTCTATACATTTCTTTTAAGCTACTTTTGTTACAAGAGCTTTAAGTCAAAGCTTTAACGTATGTATGTATATGTTATGTTATGTTATATGTTATTATAAATGTTACGCAAGCCGTATTTAAGGAATTATATTTCAGCTTTAAGTTGTCAGGATTGAAGATTATTTCAAGCTGCTTTTGTTACAAGAGCTTTAGCATATGAATATGTTATGTAGTTTTAAGTAAGTTAAGTAATTTTGGAATTATATTTCAGCTTGAAGTTGCCAGGATTGAGCGATACCAGAGTGTACTGTACCATAAGCTGTATACAGCCATAAAAGCTTGCGGTTAAAGCTCTGCCCTGTGCACGTGTTTGCCGTTGAAGTTAGCATTGCCACAAAGCGGGGTCATATAGGAAAGTGGTAGGAGCGGTGGCGGGGGCGAGGGCGGTGGCGGGGGCAGCGTGTTAGGTCTGGCGCATTAAAAGTGAAATCTTTAGCGTGCTTATTATAAAACTGTTGAAGCTGCAGCTTTTGATGGCATGCAACAATTGTTGTGGGTACCAAAAGCTGCAGTTTGAGTAACCAGTTTTGTTGTTGTTGTTCGGTTGTTGTTGTTGGGTTGTTTTGCCACGCCCTGGGCATATTGGCCCGCCCTAAACGCAGGCTAAAAGAGATTTCCTGCTGCTGCTGCGCTTTGCATAATCTTGGCCCTAAACACCAGGCAGAGAGCCAGAGAGCGTTAACTGTGGTTGTTACTGTTTAGTTGCTGTTGTTGTTGGTAATTACAAACTTGTTGTAGTTGTTGTTGTTGTTGCAAACTGGTTGCTGCCGCTGCGCCGAGTTGAATGTGCGCGTTATGCTGCTCAAGTTCAAGGTACTAGCAGCGGCAGCAGGCAGCGGCGTCGGCAGCGAATAGGCGCTAAATGCTTCAGCCAGCGTTAAAGCTAAAGAGAAATGCATAATACACACATACACACACAGAGATAGGGAGAGTGAGAGACACACCTACACAGCAAATGCTGCCCAATCCGCTTTTTTCCCGCCAGATCAGGCAGTTTTTGAAGAGCACTTTGCTAGAAAAAACTGCGTAAATCGGACATTTGGCTTTCATAAAAAATTATTCAGCTTCCTGTCAGCGTTTTCTTAAATTTTACAATTATTTAGACCCATTACTTTAATTAATATATAATATTCTTAGTGTTTTGATCAATGTTTTCCCAAAACTACTTTAATTGAAAGCACATACTTAAGAATAAGTTATTCTGAATAACTCTTTTCTGTCTTTGTTCCGCACATTTTTAATAGTTTTTTGATTGCCGCCAGAATGCGCGTTTTGATTTTATTTATGAAAATTGGCAACACTGCACACATACACACACATACTGAGAGCGCGAGACGCAAACTGAACGAAAGAGCGAGCTGCGTGAATCACTTTCGTTGAGAAAGCTTCTCTCTGCGTAGGCGTTGCGCATGCGTTGGCGCCAGCGTCGGCGTCAACGTCGGCGTCAACGTCGGCGTCAACGTCGGGCTAACATTACTTTAGCCTCTGCTGCTGTTGTTGTTATTATTATTATTATAATATTTTGTGCGCGTTCTCTTTGAGCCAGGTTCTTTGCTGCTGTTGACTTTGATTTCTTTTCTTGCTGTTATTTTGCCGTTGGCACACTTTTTGCATTCGTCTATTTGTTTATTCATATATGTATGTGCATAATTAACCAAGTACACACATATCTGTATATAGTTATATACATATACATATATGCGCATCTACTTATACACTTGCCTCTTGCTGCTGCTGCTGCTGCGGCTGCGCAGTCGAAAACTCCGCAAGCAAATACAACAACAGCTTAAATAATAACGTAAAAAGCTTTTTGCCTGTTGAAAGCTTTTGCGCTGCCTTCGTGTGCTTTCTTTCCAAACTTTCTTCTGCTTCGCGTGCGCTTTCTGCGACCGCGCGCTGCGACGTTCGCTGGCCAACTGAAGAAGCTGAAGCGCGCAGACACCACACAAAAAGAAAAATGAAAAGAAAAAGAAAGAAAAAACGCAGCCTACAAGAAACAAAAACAACTAGAAATGGCCTCTCCAACTGCCGCACTTGAGCGCGCTCTCTCACCTGCGCTCTCCCACCTGCGCTCTCCCAAACTCTCTTGCGTTCTGCTTGTTGTAGTTGCCGTAGTAGTGCGCTCTGCGACTGCGCAGCGCTGCCCTTCGCAGCAGCGTGAAGTTGGCAGAGCTAGGCAGCGAGTAAGAGCACCAGCGTTGCCAGAAATGATCAAATTCAAATCCTGCCACACAGTCGAGCAAATAGTCTATTGCTTATCTTCGCTGTTTCTTATCCCATCGTGGTACAACTTTAATTGCCCAAATGCTTCCAACGTTGCTTATTTCAAAATTGTATTTATGACATTCGAATGTATATATTTTTTGTTTATTAAATTTTTATTTTTTATTTATTTTTACATATTTCATTTATTTTAAATCTGGCGCTTTCTGGCAACGCTTTTTGCTTCCTGTTGCTGCCTGTCACAATCTGACGATCTCCAGTTAATAATTCATCAGCGCTTTGACGCTCTGATGTGTTTGCCGGCACGTACACAACGCACACATACTTACTCACACACACACACACACACACACATACAACACACTCACACGCACGCACACACACACATACAACACACTCACACACATGCAGGCAGCGAAATGCTTTCACTCTCTCTATATATAGGCTACGAGGCATTACGTTAAGCCCCGCTGCTAAAAAGTGCGTGTGCCAACAAAATTGTTATAACTATTTGTGGGTCAAATACCGCTCAGCCCTCACTTCCCTGCCCTCCCTCTCCCCTCCCACAAAGTTCCCTCGTCTGCCCCAATGACGTCATCAGTGTTGTGCAGCAGCTTTCATGAAAGAGAGGCGAAGTATACGTTAATGTACCATGCACGACTTGTCATATACCCTGCATCAGCTTAAGGTTTCTCCCTAAATTGACCATAAAAGTGAGACAAATATACTACGTATATTTGTTTATATGTAAATATATTGATACCCAGTATCCTGAGTGAAAATTCAGAAAGGATGTAGAAATAGAATATAATCAGGATGACACGCCCCCTTAAGCTCCAATCGATTAAAACTGAATCAACGATCTCCAACTGCAAGATGTATAATATAAGCTATAAACAAGCTAAAACTGTTAACGCTGATTAACACCCTGTTTCCCCCTTACTTACCTCATTACAGGTGGCTGCTGCGGCTCCACGAAGAAGCGCACGATTGTGGGCGGTTGGGCCTGGGCGTGGTGGCTGGTGACTGACGTGCAGAGGCTCTCCCTGAATGTGATGACCTTGAATCCGATGTGCGAGAATGTGGAGACGGCACAGGGCGTTCCGTTGACCGTGACGGGGGTGGCCCAATGCAAGATCATGAAGGTACGTAGAACGATTCCTTCCGGAATCCCCAACGATCGTGTGAAAAACCCTTATGTATGACTATGACTTTATAACTTTATTGAGTTTTTGTATGCAAGTTCCTTTAGCTTGTGTCATATCTAGTAATTTGAAAGTTAGTGCTATGCCTGTGCATATTTCTAAAGAAACTTATCGATATACCTATATACATATAAATAATACCTATAGTTATGCTCTTTTTATATTTCGCATGCCACGTAGTGCGTCTGAAGCTTACCAACTTTTAAGTCTTAATCTAACCTTAAAAAAAAACATACTATCGTATATAAGCTGTAATTGTAACTGTAAATGATTCGATTACTATATCCTTGCAACCTTTTCTTTTGTAACTGTACAATTTAAAGTATTCAATTTAAATTCAATTTTGATTCAATTTCGATTCAATTTAATTAACTTAACGAGTATTTAGCCTTGCAAGCGCCTTAGATCTGAACCATCAAACGTAAGTGTAGAATTTACCGTTAACTAACGCTAACACACACTCACACACCCGCTCCAACAACAACTACTAATCCCGTGCGTGTGTGTGTGTGTGTGTGTGAGTGAGTGCATATGAATATTTATCGCTTGAGCTACTGTGCCTTGATGACATTCACAGTTCAATCCGTTCAATCATTCAGTGACGACTCGCCTCGACTCGACTCGAATCACTCATTCAGCATGCTATTCGTTGCACTCGATAATTCGAATAACTTGTGAGTGTTTGAATGCACTCAATGCAAGCTACAGCAAGTAATCAAACATATTCAGTTGTATGTGTGAATAGTGAGCATTCATGAGCACCTTATATATTCGAATAACTTGTGAGTGTTTGAAAGCACTCAATCAAATTCAGTAGTAAGAGTGAATAGTGAATAGTAGTTAATTTATTCGAATAACTTGTGAGTGTTTGAATGCACTCAATCCTTGCTACGGCGAGTAATCAATTATATTCAGCAGTAAGTGAGAATTCATTGGCACATAATTTATTCGAATAACATGTGTTTGAATGCATTCAATCCAAGCTACAGCAAGTAAACAATCAAGTACATGTATTTAGTAGTAATCGTGAATAGTGAGCACATGCAGTTGTACTATATACTGAATATACTTGGAATCGCTTTGAATATATAATTTGAGTACATTTTTACAATATGAATACACTCAATCGCACTTATTTGCAGCAGAAGTATGTACAGCATATTCACTTGGCGTTGTTTATATTAAGAAAACTATGAATCACTTTGAATGTATAATATGAGTACTTTTTTACTATATGAATACACTCAATCGCACTTATGTATTTGCAGCAGAAGTATGTACAGCATATTCAAATACATTCGTGCGCTCATTCGAATGCCAGGAATTTGTTATATGCGTTTTTTTTAATGCGATCATTCACAGTTTGAATCAATTTTTAGCTCAATTTATGTGTTTCTTTTTATTCACTATAGATTCATTCACAATATGATCGACATTTTTTTTGTGTTTCGCTCGCACTCACTCACGCTCTCGCTCTATCTATTTCTCAATCGCTCTCTATCTTTCTTTTTCTCACGAATTATTGTGTGTTTTTATCAAATTAACCTATATGAGTATAGTATGTATATTTCAAAATTGATTTAATTGGATTTTTTCAGAACTTATCGATTTTTTAACTTATCGAAATTATTTTCTTACCAAATTTATTTCATTTCATTGTTGCAGTCATCTTCGTATCAAAACAAAGATTTTGCTAACGACGAGGTATGTTTATTCTATCATTTGTTATGGTTTCTCTACGACATATACCCTGGGCACAACGGGTATATTGCTTCGCTTATGATTTCCTGTGGTTAATACTTAATACAATACGTTTTTCTGCTTTGGTTGTTCAATTTCGTTTTACTTTACCATCAACTCATCAATCAGTCAATTACCTACAATCATACACTCATTCACACACACTCACACACACTCACACATATACTCACACACACGCATAAGCTGCAGCCACTAGGGATGTTGATTTTTATAAAGACTTCAAGGAGATGACGAAGGAATCACCGATTTTATCGAAATCAAATATAATTAAAATAAAATATCAAGTGAATACAAACATTGTCAAATGAACAAAAAAAAATATCGAAACAAAAATTAAGAAAACACGAAATAAATATAATAATTGCAAATAATATTAATTATTATTAGATAAATATTAAAAATATAATGATATTAAACACAAACTTTTATGTAAATACAATAATTGAACAAAACTCACTTTACTCGAAATAAACGCCTAAAGAATAAATTCAAAATAAATGCAAAAAAAAAACTGGATTTAAATCAAAATGTACAAAAACTATCGATAGCAATAACTTTGCGATATAATATCAACATCCCTAGCCGAAACTGAGTTGAAACAAGTGAATAATTCTGGAAAGCGTTGTCATATGATTTGCTGCATGCTCGTTAATTATATTTGATTTAATTACATTTGATTTGATTTGCAGGCCCTGTACTAACACTAGCTACAATGGGGTCCATTCAGTTTGTATCACTTCTGATTTCATGTGACACACTTAGCGTACTTTTAGCACCCAATTGAAATTAGAATTTATTCACAAATTACAAATGAATGAAAAAATACAACAAAAATGAATACTTCACTGCAGCTACAGTCTATATACAGTCGAAATTTGTTGACATTTGTGTTCTTTTTTTACCTTTCTCTCTACTTTCTTTTTAACCAATACTACCAACCATATACTGATACTACTGATACTACTACAACTTCAACCCTGCGCCCGATCGTTCGACTTCAACTCAACTCAACTCAACTTCAACTTCGACTAATCATCAAAAACGCATCCGATATACGATATTCGATAAACGATATCTGATAATCAAACTGTAAATGATAACAAAAAATCGATAATTGAACTAACAACAAACAAACAAACATCATTCGATTGAATTGCGTCTACTGCTAAACATCTGTTCATCATCTGTTACTGTTACTGTTGACGTTCTGTTACTGTTCGTGTTACTGTTAACTGCTCATGTTACGGTTACATCGAAACGTGTGTGTGTGTGTGTGTGTCTATGTGTGTGCGTGTGCGTATGCGCGGATGTGTGTGTGTGGGTACCACATAATCATAATCATGACATTAATAAACTACTCATTAATCAATAAACTATTCATATATCTATATATACATATATATTTGGCTGTGGCTTTGTATGGCTACCTTTCTCTCTCTCTTCCCTGTTTATCTCTCGCTCTCATTCATTCTCTCTGTGTGGCGTATTGATCAACAATTACCAATTGCGAATCCAATAATAACAACACTAACATATAACACTCGCTCACACTCATTCACACCCACACACCTCCCACACACAATCACACACTCACACACTCACACATACACACATATACACACTGACACAGATGATGAATGTCTATTATTTTCACCATCAGGCCGACGAGCTTCTAGGCACTGCCAGCGAGCAATTCCTGGGCAAGAGCGTCAAGGAGATCAAGCAGACCATATTGCAGACCCTCGAAGGACACTTGCGCGCCATTTTGGGTAAGAAACGGTGACAGCTGAAAGAGCGTACCATATAGTCTAGTTCCCTGAAAAGTCAATTGATTAATAGCATTACATACATATATACTATTCTTTCTTATTACTTTTAACCTATACATTTCGACTTATGCCTTATACATTATGCATTATACCTTATTCAATATACCTTTTAACTGATACCTTATACCTTCTACCTTTCACCCCTTACCTCTTACGTTATACCTCATGACTTCCAAATTTCTCCACAATGTATAAAATCACTTTGAATGTAACAGTTTTTAGATATGCAAAACCTAATTTCTGATCTGATTTCAAAAAATTTTAAACATAGGGAAGGCTAGTGCAAAAAGGCAGATGTACTAATATCTGTTGCATACCCCAGGGGGACATGTTTTGTACGCAACAATATAGTAGGCAGTATACTGTATTCCGTATTAGTTTTCATTTTCCCCTCTGCTTTTCATATTCATTAATTGTATTTGTTTTGTAATTTAAACTGCGCGCTTGTGCTTCTAAATTGGTTAATCCCTGTGTGCTCTTATGAATATACCCATACCACAAAGCCATGTGTGATTCGGTGACGGTTGCGCTGCGCGTGCGCCCGTTGCTCAAGTCGGAGATCAAGAACGGCTGCCGCATTGCGGTGCAGCGGTCGGGGGGCCCGAACGTGCCCCAGGTAATGGTCAAATCTAATGAGACCTTCACGTACAGCTCTGTGTTCGACAGGCAGGACACACAGCAGCATCTGTATGAAACCTGCGTGCGCAGCAAGCTTGGGCAGCTGCACGAGGGCTGTGACGTGACGATATTGGCCTACGGCCAGACAGGCTCCGGCAAGACCTACACCATAGGCACCGCCTTCGATGGGGTCATGGACGACCATGTGGGCGTCACACCAAGGGCAGTGTGCGAGATCTTCGAGAAGACGGCGGCGCTGGCCGAGAAGTTTGACTTTAAGGTCACCTGCTCGTTTGTGGAGATGTATCAGGAGCAGTTATTTGATCTGTTATCGAACCAGCCGCGGGAGGAGAGCATCCTCGAAATACGCGAAGACAATCACCGCATCTTTATGCCGGGCTTGACGGAGCTGCAGGTGACGGCCGCCGCACAGGTCACCGATCATCTGATGCGCGGTTCCGGCGGTCGAGCCGTCGCCTCAACGGCTATGAACGAAACTTCCTCCCGCTCCCATGCCATATTCACGCTCAGCATCATTGCCATCAGCAAGAATGGCGGGAAATCGGTGACCACGTCCAAGTTCCCTTTTGTCGATCTGGCTGGCTCGGAGCGCTGCTCCAAAACCCTCACCACAGGCGATCGCTTCAAGGAGGGCGTCACCATCAACAAGGGCCTGCTCGCCCTGGGCAATGTCATCAACGTGCTGGGCTCTGGACAAGCGGCCAGCTTTGTGCCGTATCGGCAGGCGAAGCTGACGCGGCTGCTGCAGGACTCGCTGGGTGGCAACTCGATTACGCTGATGATCGCCTGCGTCAGTCCCGCCGACTACAATGTGACGGAGACGCTGAGCACGCTGCGGTATGCAAACCGTGCGCTGCAGATTAAGAACAAGCCGCAGCAACAGCAGCAGCCGGGCTTGGGGCAGGGATTGAGAGAGCAGCTGCGCCAGCTCAGGGAAGATATTGCCAGAATCGATGGGGAGAATCGGCGGCTGCAACAGGAGCTGCATCAGACGCTGGCCGAGAATGTGATGCGTGCGCAGAAGCAACGGGCGAATGTGCTGGAGCTGAAGGCTAAGCTGAGCGAGTTGCAAACGCTCATAGCTGAAACTGTTGTTTTGTGTTTTGGTATTCTATTATTGTATTTGTGTTTTGGTAATCTATTAAATTATTAAGTGTGCTGAATATTTAATTTCTATTGATCTGTTTGCTCAAACTGTGTGTAACTTAAAAAACGAAATAATCATTCAAATCCCTCCGAAAACTGAAAGCTAATTTTCCTATTTATTGTATCTAAGCCTGAGTTTGCTATAACTAAATCATTAAGGAGCAACTACCACATAAGTCTCCAGGCTGTGATTTAATTAATCCAAAGATGATTATGGAACTACCATATTGTGCAGTTTGCACAATCTGACAGCTTTTCAATGCCATAACGCGCCTTGTCCACTTCCCAGAGAGATGGAAAAAGTCAGTCATTATAATGATACCAAAACCTGGCAAAGATCATTCAGTTCCCTCATCGTATAAACCAATAAGCTTACTACCATGTCTATCAAAAATCTTCGAAAAATGTCTTCTTACTAATATCATTCCATACCTGAGAAGACACAACAAAATTCCAGCACATCAATTCGGTTTTCGTGAAAAACATGGCACTATTGAGCAGGTCAACCGTATAACATCTGAAATAAGAACTGCTTTCGAGCACAGAAAATACTGTTCTGCTGTTTTCCTGGATGTTTCCCAAGCATTCGACAGAGTATGGCTAGATGGCCTTATGCATAAAATTAGAATAATGCTTCCCCACAAGACCCACAAACTTCCGAAGTCATATCTCTACAACAGGGTATTTGCAGTAAAATGTAATACAACCACGTCAAATAACTGTATCGCCGAGGCTGGAGTTCCTCAAGGCAGCGTACTTGGACCAATGTTATATCTTCTCTACACCGCGGACATCCCTACTAGCAGCCAACTCACAACATCTACCGCTATTCTCAGCCGCTCGAAATGCCCACTAAAAGCATCAGCGCAACTAGCTCTTCATCTGGTGGCTGTGGAGAAATGGCTGACTGGAGAATCGAAATAAATGAACAAAAATGTAAACATATAACGTTCACTCTCAATAGACAAGATTGTCCAGATCTTACATTAAACAATACTGTACTTCCGAAAGCAAATGAAGTTACGTATTTGGGCATACATCTTGACCGGCGGCTCACCTGGCGCAAGCATATTGAAACTAAAAGAACGCACCTAAAGCTAAAGGCTAACAGCCTCCATTGGCTCATCAACGCCCGCTGTCCCCTTAGCTTAGACTACAAGATCCTGCTCTACAATTCAGTCCTAAAACCAATATGGACGTATGGATGCCAGTTGTGGGGCAACGCCAGCAACAGCAATGTTGAGATAATACAGAGAACGCAGTCAAAGATCATCAGAACTATCACCGGGGCACCGTGGTATGTTCGGAACGAAAACATCCACAGGGACCTAAACGTACTTCCCATCAGAGATGAGATAGCAATACACCTGGAAAAGTATCACAACAAGCTAACCCTACACCCAAATCATCTCGCAAGAGCGCTATCGCGAGTATGCAGCCACTCTCGTCTCCGCCGTAACGATCTTCCCATCCAGCTATAAATTTTAGGAACGTGCAGCCATTAAATAGTTTCACTTAAACTCTTAATTAAGTATAATTAATAAGATTTGTAAACTGATTGTAAGTCTCATAAGAGAAACAAAAAATAACTGATGAATTTTAAGTTAAAATCGTACAGATTATTGGTTTGTTGAAATAAATATAACCTTAAATGACTTAAGAAGTGATGTTTATTTCGCAGACCTGAACTTTTAGTCCAGCATTTTATTAAAAATACTCAATGGAGTGGAAATCTTAGTCTCATCTCAATCAAATCTGAAATACAAGTTCTACAAAGTGATAAAATTGTAGACTAATTGCCCAGAACCGACCTTGGCTGGCAATTAATCGGACAAATCAAACTAGACTTGAGCGCTTTTAACGAGTGCATTGAACCAGGTTGTATGAATACACTCACATATAGGCCGACACACTCAAGTAATATTTTGTAGTCAATGAGGGTTATGAGCTGCTGTTATAACTAAGGGCCCTGCTCTTATGAATAAAGTATATACCTGTGTGTACGAATACAACTCATACATCTGAGTCTCAAGGCGTTGTTCATTTGAATACGTTGCGTTCACTAGAATTATTTCAGTCTTCGTCAGTTGAAAGCGCGGCGTGCAACGCTTCAGTCACAGCGCAGAGCACCCTACAGTACCCAGTACCCTATATCTACGCTCTATATCCCTACCTCCCCACCCTTCTCGCAAACAATTCAATTGAAACGCGTGTGAACGGAACAACTGACTTGGAGTTCAATTAGTCAATAAGCGGTGCCTGAACCCAAAGCTTTTCAATTAAATATTGTTAAAATATAGTTTAATTTGCAGCTGCCGTTAGAGAGCTTTCGAGCTTAAAGCTCTCTGCAGCCTTATCGTCTTAAGTCTTGGCGATAACGCTGCGACAGGCATGACGTCAAAACTGAAACGAATGTTTTAATTAAAGCATAGAAAAGACAGGAATAGATAAAAACGAGTACTCATAACACACGCCTCTGTCAGTCGGCATTCGCTATTCAAGCCCATAAGTAGCACTATCATAGAAACGGGGACTTGACATGTCTGCGGTATGGATGGGCACCTTCAAGGTGGCCATGATTGTGGGCGTGACCTGCCTGGTAGTTAGACGGTAAGCGACCTCCATATCTACTTGGGTCTTCGGGTCAATACGGGGTTGCAAACAAACTTTGCGCTAACTACACCAAGTGCATTTCCATATATCCAAAACCAAGTTCAAATTCAACGCAAATGGCTAGTTTTTGCAATTTATTAGTAGTAGTATACTTGGCACAGATCTTGCTTTTAGCTATAGTCAGCTCACTTAGCAAAATCGTACAGATCTGCCTACTATATGCTCATTATAATTGATTTAAAATTTTTATTTTTAGGCCAAAGGTTCTTCAAGCCGATTTGTTTACAAATTCCTTAAAGTATATATAGTCATATCCGGTTGTCTGTTTAGTTGACTATTTTTTTATTCACCAGTATAAGCACACAGATCTCAAAAATTCTAGGAGCTGGAATCACTAAATCACAGTTAAGATTTATTTTAGATTTTTGATATCTTTACCCGTTCCATCGGAAATCAAGAAATCTCACAGAACCTACAATTTGTATTGAATGTTTTGCCCTAAGATTTTAGATATCATATCTACCTTCTGCCACACCTACAGAAATGTAGGCAATCAGATCTCGACGGTTAGAAGAACTAGAGTTACTTAATTTGGTACTTAAGTTCTCCTATACCATAGCAAGTTTAAGTTTGTTTTAGATTTTTGATACCCTTACCCATTCCATCGGAAATCAAGAAAAACCAAAGTACCCACCTGATATCAGTGCTAACCATGTTCTACCTTCTGACATCCCTCTACAGGAACGCTTACAGTCGAAGAGGTGTACAAAGATCGCGATCAGTTCGCAGCGCTGGTACGCGAAGTGGCCGCACCTGATGTGGGTCGCATGGGCATCGAGATACTCTCGTTCACCATCAAGGATGTCTACGATGATGTGCAGTACTTGGCATCGCTGGGTAAGGCTCAGACGGCTGTGGTGAAGCGCGATGCTGATGCTGGTGTCGCTGAGGCAAATCGCGATGCCGGCATTCGGGAGGCTGAGTGCGAGAAGAGTGCCATGGATGTGAAATACTCGACGGATACGAAAATTGAGGATAACACGCGCATGTTCAAATTGCAAAAGGCCAATTTCGATCAGGAGATCAACACGGCCAAGGCTGAATCTCAACTGGCCTACGAACTGCAGGCGGCCAAGATACGTCAAAAGATACGTAACGAGGAGATACAAATCGACGTGGTCGAGCGACGCAAGCAGATCGAGATCGAGTCCCAGGAGGTGCAGCGTAAGGATCGGGAACTCATCGGCACCGTCAAACTGCCCGCCGAGGCTGAGGCCTATCGTGTGCAGACCATTGCACAGGGCAAGCAGTAAGTGGAGCCTGGCATATACCCCAAAGCTTTTTCAGATCGCGCATACGCCATGTGGCCGTGTTAATATAGACTGTAGGGGATTAGCTTCAATTCTAGCTAAGCAATGCTTGCTACGATTAAATTGGCATTTGATTGTACTAAGAATTAAATCCCAGATTACAATCGTAATAAGCCAGAGCTACTGAGGATTTCAGATTCTAGACTTTTATACTTGAATGAATTTGTTTGAAAACTAGCCATAAAACGGATAAAAATCGCTCGTAATAGGAAGCTTTAGTATAATGCTAATTTATGCATTAATTACACTTCGATTGAGGCTTGAAACTACGCACATTTATCACTATTCGAAGCGCCATGTAAGGTTAATCACTTGTACGTGCCACACGTCGTATGCGCGATGCGTGCGTTAAGATCTTGGCAATGCCATGTAACTGTACCTGTAACCGTTAGCCAAATATCAACCCCTCTCTCCCTTCGTCACTCTCTCTTCGCCACTTAGATGCCAGACCATCGAGGGGGCACGGGCTGAGGCGGAACGCATACGCAAGCTGGGCGCCGCCGAGGCGCACGCCATTGAGCTGGTGGGCAAGGCGGAGGCGGAACGCATGCGGATGAAGGCGAATGTCTACAAGCAGTACGGAGATGCGGCCATCATGAATATTGTGCTGGAATCGCTGCCCAAGGTGAGTTTCAACCTAAACCCCGATATCAAAACTTGCAAATAACTCTCAAGTGATTTTCTATTTCCCTAAGTAACTCTCATTTACGAACTCTTTGCGCAAAGAGTCGCAAATTAACCGTTCAAACTCTCTTTTGAGCCAATCGGTTGTTTTCAGAAAGCAAGCGTAGTTTTTTTAATTTTTTGCACTGGTTATTCGTAAACCTATTGAACGCAAGCGAAAAATATTAATCTCCTTTGTTTTAAAGGTATTAATATATTCGTATTTGTATAGAATATCATCATAAAATAAATTTGTTTTAATATTAATAACTATATTAAATAATATATTATTGATACAAATTTGTCAAAATATAAGTAACCAAGTAAAAAAGAGTTTTTAAATTCTTCCGGTCTTTAAACTCTAACTACGCGAGCTCTCAATTGAACCTATCACTTATAATTATTATTGAAAGAAAGAAACGCTCATATAAATAAATCCAACATAAACCCAAATGAAAGGGATTCGAAGTATTCTGCTCAGATCGAGAGCCAGCGTATATGTTTTTTAGACCCTGTACTTTAAAAAAGTACAAAAGGTAAGCAGGTTCTCCAGTGCAGTAAGCAAATCAAGTTTGGTAAAGATTCTTGAAGATATGCAACATACAATTTGCTGAACTGTGTGCGTGTTATTGAAACACATAGTAAAGGTTCTCCCACTGTCGCTTGCTTTCTACTGATCTGCTCCGTTCTTGGTGGTTTATTTAACAAATGTATAGTGTAATATTTATCGATTTTCGATTAAATTACTGCTGAGATCGCTACGATAAAATCGATTGAGAGTTATTCGCAAGCTCTGCCTGAGCATCCATTGATACCCATTGTTCATTCTCGTGTCATTCGTGCTTTCAGATTGCTGCTGAGGTGGCTGCTCCCTTGGCCAAGACGGATGAGATTGTGCTGATTGGCGGCAATGACAATGTGACCAACGATGTGACACGCCTGGTGGCCCAACTGCCACCGTCGATCAACGCGCTGACGGGCGTCGATCTGTCCAAGGTGCTGTCCAAGATACCCGGGGCCAAGGCGTGAAATCAGCTGGAATGGGATGTGCAACAAATGGCGATGACAACGTAACCCCCTCGACAGGAATTGTAACTGCAGCAGGCAAAACAAAACAAAACAGAATCACACAAAAATCAGACGAAGAACGAGCGAAACTAATGGAAAACAGTCGAAACGGAAGAGCAAAAGGGAATGGAGAAAGCGAAACGAGGAATGAGGAAGGAGGAAGGAACGACGCAATGTTGTTGTGGAAGGCGTATCATTGGAATCGAACGTTTGAACCATCAAGGCAGCAAGAAATAATCATAACACAATATATTTATATATATATACATATATAGCAAAATGTACTCCGATATTACGTGTGTGTTGGTGTGTGTTCCGCCTACGGAACCTTATGAAAATTATGCATTTCGCACGCATACGCATAAACGCATTTTGTGGCCTTTTCTCGATAATACAAAAAAAAACACACACAAAAAAATACGAAACGAAAAAATACAAAAAAAAATATTTGCATTGTTCAGAGTGTTAATATATATATATAATCGATATATATATATATATACAATATGTATGATGTATATGCTAAATCGTATTTTGTAATCCAGTCAGTGTCTATGTCGTCATGTTTGTCAAGTCGCTTTGATTTAGTCCATAAGTAACAAGTATATGTACAAGTTCAACTGCCAGCGCACACAGCATTTAGTTGTGCATTTAACGCTTTACAACACTGGTTACCACACTACTCTCAGTTACTACTCTTCTCCGACCGACCAACAAATCAAATCAAATTAAAGCAAATCGTTCCACTGTGCCAAAAACGGAACAACTCACAAACCGCCGGCACACTTTCCAACACACAATTTCCAACACACACTTTCCAACACTAAGCCAACAACTACTCTCCAATGAAACCGCTCTTCCACACACACACGGACACCCCTCTCACACACACACGCACACACACCTTAATGATTTATTATTATAATTATTGCAATTAATATTTAACAAGTTTTCTTTGTCTTTATCTTTGTCTATGTTATATTTACTTGATTTTTTCAAACACATTTCGTAATTGTTTTTTTTTAGAACTTAGCAGAACCCAGAAAAACCTAAGAATACCATAAAAAATAACAAAAAAAAAAAAACAAAAAAAAAATATAAGTAAACATTGTGTATCAACTTAAATTTAGTTAAAGTAATTTAATGTACCTACTTTACAACTGTTCACTTTTTGTACATCAGAAGAAATCACGAAATCAAAGCAGAAATATATGCGGTTTTTTACAGCAATATTAATTTTGATATGTTTTTAATTTCGTTTTGTACCTTGTTGCTTTTATTTTATAGTATAATTAAGCAAGACTGCACATACACTAAATTTGCACATTTTAAGCAGATAATTCTAAATGCTATCATTCACATTAGTTCAAATAGACAATCATGCGAGCTTCAGCACAAGCGGGTATATTTGTTTTGTGTACAGCAGCTCTGGGTATATATATAGCAAATGGAATTCAAACACAGCCGAAGATAACAAATTTTGTTTTTTAAAGGCAGTTCGATCGGTAAAACTTAGGTCCATAATATCGGTCCATTTTACAGAATTTTCAACCCAAAATACTGGCATTTTAGCATCTTTGTATGATCTGCTTTAGCTCTTTTTAAGTCCGAAAGTTAAACCAATTTGTTTGTGTTTTGAGCTCATACAAAACTCCCAGAATGGGCTATATATATTTGATCATAGCTGAGCGTCTATGGATCAGCTGAAATTAGTATATGTTGCAATATTTTAGCCGGCATTTGCAGTCTTGTTTTAACTTTAATCTCTTAAAAACAAATGCATCTTCAACGCGTGTTCAAGAACATAAGCATCGTGGACCCATTGTGTCCAATTGCATTTAAACCTTAACCATAAAACACAACTACAACACGTATAAAAATAAATATTAAAGCGAACAAAAATTAAATATATGTATACATACATACACACATATATATTTTTTTTCCAATTGTATTTTAAGTGCAAGTAACTTAAATGAATATGCAGCGTGCGAGATGATTCTATACAAAGAGAAGGAAGTGAAAACACAACTAAACCAATAAATCGAATCTAAAACTTTGTGTATTTTGTCGTAAATAAATAAATTGAATGAAACATAAACGAGAAATATATTGTATAGCATGCTTTTAGGCTTGTTGGAAAACTCTTCGCATTGGGCAATTGCTTTCGGGCAAGTTATATAGACTGTAATCGTACTACAGCTCTGATATTGGTAAGCTAAAGTCCAACAAAACATTATATTCTCAGGACTGTGATATTCAGCCGATCGTTCAGTTAACGACGTCATCCATAACTTGAAGCCTCCATCCAGTAAACTTTTACACATTCGCTGTTTTAATTAGCGAGCGTATACTGTATGTCGTATATGCATTCCGTTCAATTGAAACAATTGCAGAGCGTTACTATTATGTATTATTTGTTATCGCGATCAATTTGTC
Source organism: Hypselothyrea guttata (assembly GCA_035045125.1). Taxonomy (NCBI): domain Eukaryota; kingdom Metazoa; phylum Arthropoda; class Insecta; order Diptera; family Drosophilidae; genus Hypselothyrea; species Hypselothyrea guttata. The sequence continues at coordinate 53,217 of JAWNNJ010001770.1, read as the reverse complement.
TTTATTATAAAACCTCAATAAAATACATACATAGACATGAGCAGATACATACGTACATTAACGTCAATATCAATATCAATAGAACAATATCGTAGGATACAAAGTCTAATCTAGAACATGTATAACTAACTAACTTACTAGTATCTATAACAAAGCAAAAAAAAAACACGTCGTATATTCCATAAGCCTATACGTATATATATTATATATTTACGTATATATATCTATTTATATATGTCTGTTTGTGTCTGATGTATACGAACATGTTCGCAGACAACCTAATGCTACGAGTCTAAATGGCCCTACAACACTTAATAAACATAGAACAATTCCGTAGTGCTTGGGTCTAAGACTCAAGCAAGTGCTACTCGCTACATTTGATGTAGAATCCGCTAGAAGATACTCGTTGATCGCTATTCGTTGATGTATTTTAAATGCTAAGCATTACAAGCTATGCTACATTTGCTTCTACGCACTCGTCAATGAAAACTAGCGAGTAACGAGTGGCAAGTGACGAGTAACGAATGACAAGTAACGAGACACGAGTAGCAAGTGTATATCCATAACTATACACTGAACGATTGCCACGAATAACGAGGAGCGAGTAGCGAGAAGCAAGAAACGAGTAGCGAGAGATGCCACCGTGGCCACTAGACAAAATGCAATATGTTTACAAGGCCCGTACATAGCCGTTCGTTCAAATTCTTGCTACCCAATACTTTTAGGTCTCAAGCGCTTAGATCGTAGAACGTTACAAATTAAAATCATGGGTATAATTACACAAAAAAAAACATGCCTGCTTTACAGTTCTAATCTAGGTTAGATTATGTATATTAAACGTCCGGTTACGTTGGGATTTTGCTGATTTTGAATGTTTTGTGTTCGTTGCTAATTGTAGCTCAGTGCGAATACTTTGCTTTGAGATCCTTACGCAGTATCTTGCCCGTGGGATTCTTGGGCACCTCATCCACAAAGATGACGCCGCCCTCGAGCTTCTTGTAGTGAGCGACACGTTCGGCCACATAGGCGGCGATCTCCTCGGCGGTTGCCTCTACATTTTGACGGAGCACGACCAGAGCACGCGGTGCCTCGCCGTTCAGCTCGTGCGGAATGCCGAAAACGGCTGCCTCTAGCACCTTGGGATGGTCGCGTAGCACCGCCTCCAGCTCAGCGGGTGGCACTTGGAAGCCCTTGACCTTGATCAGTTCCTTCATGCGATCCGTTATGTAGTAATAACCGTCCTCATCGTAGAATGCCACGTCGCCCGTACGCAGCCAATGGCCCGGATAGAAGGTGACCTCGTTGGCCTCCGCATTATTCAGATAGCCGTGCATCACCTGAGGTCCACGCACGCACAGCTCACCGGTGCTGCGTGGTCCCAGCCCCTTGGTATCGCTGCCATCGAGGGGTACGATCTTGGACTCCGTGCTGCCGGGTAATACGCCCGTGGAGGCATAACGTGTGTTGCCCATGGGCGTCATCAGTACGACCGGCGAGGCCTCCGTCATGCCGTAGCCCTGCATAAATCTCACCTTGGGGAATCTGTTAAAAAATGGAGGCATGCGATTTGATATGGATTTGCAAATGGGCACATGGAGTTACTCACTTCTGAATGAAGCGTTCCACATCGTGCTCTCCTATGGGTGCTGCGCCGGACATGACGACGCGTAGGGACGAGGCCACCTCCTGCGTCAGCTTCGGATGGTTGATCATGAAGAGCGCTGTAAAGAGCAACCGATGTTGTTGAAATCTCTGAAACCAGCATAGCTCTACCAATTCTCACCAATGGGCGGCACAAAGTTCAGCACGCTGCCCTTGTAGGTGTCCAGGGATTTGATGAAGTCATCCGGCTTGAAGGCCGGCATTGTGGCCAGACGAGAACCCTGCCCCAGTTTGGAAAGCATGACCACGGTTAGGCCATAGATATGGAAAAATGGCAACACCGCCGGCAGCGTGTCCTGCATTTCCAGCGAGTTGATGGGCAGTGCCTCCTGTATCTGTTCGCAGTTGCTGGTTATGTTGTTGTGGGACAGCATTACGCCCTTGGGCAGGCCCGTGGTGCCCGAGGAGAAGGGCAGAAAGACCATATCCTCCGCGGACGCATCCTTGGGCACCACCAGCTCATCGTAGCGCACATTCTCCGTGCTCATCACCTCAAAGAAATCAATGGCACCCGCCGGCAAAGCCTCTCCGGGCACACTGCGCACCACCGCAATCGGCATCTCCTTGCCCGCCAGTTTGCACGCCTCCCGCAGCGTATTGTAGCCCTGGGCACTGCCCACTAGGAACTTGGCATTGCTGAACGTCAGCTGACGTGCGATCTCATCTGGAAATGCGATAAGAGAAGCATGTTTGAAGCGATTCAGTTGGTCATACATAGGTAATAGAGGACACCCCAAAACTAACCTAGAGAAAACAAATAGAAAACCAAATCCAAGAACTACCCGCATAAAAAATATATAAACATTGAAAAAGACTTAACATGGAGCTAATGTTGACAGGGAATAAAGGTTCTACAAGAGTTAAGAACAGTACTTCCGAGAAAGCTATGCCAGAATTTAACATTCAAATATAAAGAAAGAGGAACCTGGTTATCGGAATATGAGTAGATCTTTGTAAATAAGTTTCCATGGAAGTGCTTTTAATTGTTGAAATGATCTGTAAATCAAACAACTGCCCAAAACTAACCTTAGCATCATTTAAAGAATATCGACATCGATATACGACATAAGAGAAAGGTCCATATACAAATTCTAGATCTAACGCAATTTGTTGTGTTTTGCTATAGTTCGCTTTATGGCGAGGATTGTTTGAGAAGTCTGTTCTTATCTGCGACCATAAAATATACCTTGCATCGGATTTTGGATTCATTAGCTTGTGTCTACTGGATTTGATACTTTGCACCCTGTACCCATTTATGCACCAGCCGAAGTTCTGGTTTTGGGTTATCTTTCGGGTGCGATCTTTCGACTGAGTGAGATCATAAAAGGCCATAAACTCTGGTACGAGGCGTATGATAAGAGCCCCAATTATGATTCTCACCTGGCGTATAGATGGGATTGATGGTGGTCACAGTGAGGCCAGCTTCAATGGCGCCCAGTGCGGCAATCGGATACTCCGGCATATTGGGCAGACAGACGGCCAGCACATCCGGTTTGGCCATCTTGAATTTGGTCTGCAGCCGTACGGCAAAGGCGGCGCTCGCATCACGCAGCTGAGCGAACGTGTATTGACGATCGGTAACCACACAGACCTGGGAATCGGATAAGCGAGATTAGCAAGAGATTACCAAGAGATTACCGCACGATGTAAATAAAAATAAAAATAAAGAGATAAGGGAAGATAAGCAAGTGGTTGACATAAGATAAGAGATAAGAACTAACAGCTGAAATATTATAGAAGCAGCGGAACGAAAGGTAACCAGACTGCATGGAATTTGTTCAGTTTGGGAATAATCTGAAGCCTCCTAATCATGACAATTAATTTAAATATTTTAATTAATATTAAAAAATAGTTGTCTACATAAAGCAAACGTCTGCTGAGTACAGGCTTGTCAACAGCATTCATCATTAATTTTCGCCTTAAAATAGTAATTTTACTAAATAATTGTAATATTCGGTTACATATACCCCATAAAGTTTTCTAAGTATACATAGATGAAAACAATTAAATTTATTCAAATAGTTTATTTATTATTATTAATTAATATACATAAAATAACAATATGTGAAATTGAAATTAATATTAATAAATAATCGAGTCAAAAGCCTAGGTTAGTAATTCTTAAATAGTTCGTATAGTTCAAAAAAACAAAGCTTTGTGAATTTATAAATAAACATTAATATATACATATGTACTTTAAATAAATAATAAATTATTTAATGATTTATTTACGCAACTGTAGCGCAGCATTAATCTACTTTAATTGACAAAAAATATGATAAACAAAGAAATAAAATTATGCAATTATGCTGAAAATGGCAATTAATTTAGCAAATTAATCTTCAAGTGGGCGTGACAACCCTGGCCACATGTGCAGGGCCAAGGTGAAGGTCGTAACGGTTGAAAAGGGGTGCAGGGTTGCATGAAGCAAATGTAAATGCCGACATTTGATCAGCTAATAAACAAATGTAATTGTTGTAATTTGTATAATGAAAATGGAAATCGATGAAGCAACGAAGGGGCAAGCGATAAGCGCAATGTTAACAGAGAGGGAGAAAGATAGAGAAATGGATAGAGCGAGAGGGGAATGGAGAGATTGCTATTTGGGGGCAATATACGCTGTCATTTGCGCAGTCGAAATTGGCATTAATATAAAAAGATTGCGAATTATAAATAAAACACGAATCACAAATACAAACAAGCGCATAAAATGTTCAACTTTTTCATGTGGACAGACAGCAAGTAAATTATACAAAAAATAATAAAAACAATAATAAAATACAAAACCAACAACAAAAACAAAAACAGTTGCGAAAACAAAACCAAAATAAAAACGATTAAACGTGCGCGGCTGTAGAATACCCTGCATTCCATTTTTTGAATATAATTTTCAAACATTTATAACTTTAATATACGAAGCGCAGCAGCAACGCTACTTCTTACTTTTATGAGCGTGCTTTTGGAAAGCGAGCTGGGCAAAACCTGCGATATTGTTTCTTTAATAACTTTTGTGTTTGTGAACCGATTGTAATGCGCTTCTCGGGATATACATACATATAAATATAATGGTTCAGTACAAAAACCTACTTTGTTCAATATTAGTATGGAACCTAGATAGGCACCTATCTACATTCCGAAAATGGCTGCTCTAGCTTTTATAACTTTCGAGATCTCAGCGTATATCCCTACGGATGGACGGGCAGACGGGCAGGTCCAAATCGAGTTAGCTCGTCCTGCTGATCAAGAATATATATAAAAATACACTTTATGGGGTCTGCCAAGCCTTATTCTGGGAGTTACCCACTGTCAATGAATTAATAGACCATTTGGTAGTTTTTGAAAGTACAGGGTATACAAATAATAATAAAACCAAAACAAACAAAAAGAAAAAATAAAAAAATCAAGCATTTGACGCGCGCTTGGCGTTCCACTTGAGTTGCGACTGTCCACTGATCAAAGTTCACTGGGGCAAAGTACAAAGTCTGCAAATGCCGCAAACAGAGAGCGTAACACACACACACACACACATACAGAGAGAGAGAGAGAGAGAGAGAGAGAGAGAGAGCGTCGTTTGTCTTTCTACCGTTTGTTGACTTTTTCACTGCCCAAAGCTTGCCAAACACACACACACACACACACGCAAACTAAAAGAGAGAGAGAGAGAGAGAGAGCAGCATCCCCCCGCCCCCACACCAACTCGAACGAGCGGCCATGACAGAGGACGGGCCCACAAAAACAAAAACAAAAACAAATATAGGGACGGGGCAGGTCAGTGGGACGGAGGCTACAGTCGGACGTAACCGACCGTAGGAGACCCTTTACTTTGAGTATATGTACATACAAATACAATCAGACGCACACACACTAAGCTACCTGCGTATGCAAGGCACACCACCCCCCCTCTGCCTAGTGCGGCAAATTGTCTGTGGCATATGTTCGCTGTTTCTTATCCGATCGAAACAAAATTCAAGGCGTCGATAGAGAATGTCATAAACTAGTCAAATACCAAATTACAAATCAATAGCTTTAAAACTGTGGCTACAGCAGCTTTTTGCGGTTTGCGGGGGAAGGGGGGGAGGTATCCAAAATCCAAAACAAACTCGTGCTGCTTACTGAATAGCGGAACCTGAATCCCGAATATGGTGTCTCTAGCTCTTATAGTTGCTGAGATCTAGGTGTTCATACAGACAGACAGACGGACAGACAGACAGACAGACAGACAGACAGACGGACAGACGGACATAGCTATATCGACTCGGCTTGTCGTCCTGATCAAGAATATATATACTTTGTGGGGTCTGCCACGCCTCCATCTGGGTGTTACATACATTTCCTCTTTGCACTAAACTAATAGACCCTTTTTACTTTTTTAAAGTAAAGGGTCTAAAAACCGAAACAGAAACAAAACAAAAAGGGGGCAAAAACAAATTGCCGGCAAAGCCAATTAACAAATGCACACATGCACACAGTGTATGCGTGTGTGTGTATACATATGCGTGTGTGTGTGCATGTAATTTATTTGACAATTAAAAACGTATTACAAATGCCGTTTGAAGCCCAAAATACGTGCTGTCTCTCTCTCTCTCTCTCTCTCTCTCTCCTCTCCTTCCAGCCGCAGCTTCAGTTGACGTAAGCTGCGCACGCATTGGAAGCGGCAGCGGCAGAGAAAAAGAGAGAGAGAGCGGCAGAGGCAGCGCAAGCCCAGCTTGCATTAGTCTCTCTCTCTCTCTCTTAGCGAAGAGAGCGCAAGTTTTTGGGCAATGTGCAGCGTGAAGTTGGCTGCGCCTGCAATGAGCAACAATTTCCACTGGCCAACTGCAGTCGGAAATCTATTTTAATAACAAATTTACGAATAAAAAACAAAAAACATTTAATTTATTTATATTGACGAAAATCAACAGACGTCAGCGCATTTTATGATCTATGCGTGGTATATATATAAGCAGAGATGTGTAAATGGCATAAATAAACATAAACAAATACATAAATTTAGGCCTGAAAATGTATCAATTTTTGTGGGGCAATTAAATAAATGAGGGCAGAATGTTTGAATTTTGCTTTAAATATTTAATTACATATGTTGAAAATATTTGCGTTAAAAAAAACTTAAGTATGTGAAAGGCAAAATTTAAATTAAAAAATTTTAAACTAAAACCTAAACCTAATATAATTTATAATTAATTTTATTTATATTAATCTCAATCTATCCAGTTTAATTTAATTGCATTTATTTTTTTGTTATTATATAGTGACTAATGCAATAATTTATTTATAAGTTTGTATACTCTTAGCATTAGGAATGCACATCTTAAATAAATAAATAAATATGTAAAGAAAAAAATAAAATGGATAATAGAAAGTAAATCTGCAACCAGTAAAATAAAAATACAGCTTGTATAAAAATAATAATAATAATAATAATAAAAAAAGTAACAAACTAACTAACTATTACAATTTGTATTAAGACTTCTAAAACAGTTCCATATTAAATAAATTTAAAAAAAGATCGTAATGTGCTTTAAGATACTGATATTATTCAATATATTTGTATTATCTTTCTGTATTCATATTATTTTGTGAATAATTAAAATATTTAGCAAGTGCAATAACTGAACTCAATTGCATTTTTAGACATTTTGCACGGTGTAGGCGAAACAGGTTTATCATGAAATTCGCTATTATTGGAGTGTATTTATTCGATTTGACGAATTGGGCTGATAAGTTGGCTCTAATGAATGCCCATAAATGAGCGAATGAAACTCTAGACGCAAGTCTAGTGCGCAGATTATATGGAAATTTAATACCTGCGAATATTACTGATAAACGGCTTTCAACAGAACTATGTTAACGGTGACTAAACGGAATGTTAGTTTACATGTAGCTCATGTAAACCAAACTGTTATTGTCGTCCATTTCCCTTTACTTTTCTTCAGTTTGTTTATTTGTAATACATGTTTAGACCCTTTACTTTAAAAAAGTAAAAAGGGTCTATTAACTTAGTGCAAAGAGGAAATGTATGTAACAGGCAGAAGGAAGCGTGGCAGACCCCATAAAGTATATATATTCTTGATCAGGACGACAAGCCGAGTCGATATAGCCATGTCCGTCCGTCTGTCTGTCCGTCTGTCCGTCTGTCTGTCTGTCTGTCTGTATGAACACCTAGATCTCAGCAACTATAAGAGCTAGAGACACCATATTTGGGATTTAGGTTCTCCTAATCAGTAAGCAGCACGAGTTTGTTTTAGATTTTTGATACCTCTTCCCCTTCCCCCGTAAACCGCAAAAAGCTGCTGTAGCCACAGTTTCCAAGCTATTGATTTGTAATTTGGTATTTAACTAGTTTATGACATTCTCTATCGACACTGTGAATTTTGTTTCGATCGGATAAGAAACAGCGAACATATGCCACAGACAATTTGCCGCACTAGGCAGAGGGGGGGTGGTGTGCCTTGCATACGCGGGTAGCTTAGTATGTGTGCGTCTGATTGACTTTGTATGTACATATACTCAAAGTAAAGGGTCTCCTACGGTCGGTTACGTCCGACTGTAGCCTCCGTCCCACTGATCTGCCCCGTCCATATATTTTTAATTGGCATTCGATGGAGCGCAAAAGTCGCACTTTGCACCTACGTGCAAGGCATTTAATTGCATTTAATTTGTGTATATATAGACAAGTGTGCATGCTGATATATATAATATATATAGTATATATATGCATATTTATTGCTAGGCGACTAAACTTTAGACTCTGCAATCGTTGCTGTTAGTCACACAGCAGACCCAAGTCATAAATTTCAATGAATAAGTAAGCGAGTAAAAAGTGAAACGTGTAAACACTGCACAAAGATTGGCATACCCAGACGTCTGATGGTGCGGAGAGTGGGAGAGGGGAAGGAGAAGGGAACGGGGGTGGGAGTGGGCGGTAGTCGGGCAGGGGGTTACGGATATAGCTTATGCAAGTGCAGCTGGGGGAAGTCAACTATATATAGCTGAAATGCATAAAATTCTCACTCTCAGTCCCTCTCTTCCAATATCTCTCTATATCTCGCGGTCTCTCCCTCGTTCTCACAAATCTCTCAGTCTATCTCTCCATCTTTCAGTCTCTCGCTCTCTTCTCTCTCATCCCATGTTTATGATTCCCGCTTTCCACTTGCATTCCGCATATTACTTTCGCTTCCAGCACTCCCGACTGCAGCCCTAACGCCTGTCTTAGGCTATCAGTAGTTTTCGGAACGCTACCATAGACTCTGAATACCCCCAAGCACGTACATATGTTTTTGATAAAACACTTATTAGTTTTCATTATCTACGAAGTAGTAGAATTTTACATTTCGCATTTATTTCAGGCGGCATATCAGGCTAGATAAGCCCCATCTACGTCGTACCGCCCTCTCTCCCTTTGGGACACCAAGTGACCCATTTAAATGCGCTCTAGGAAAAGAAATTCTAACCATTAAAAACGAAGCCGATTGCTCGGACGCGCCCGACTGTAGAATACCCTGCACCCAATATTTTGAATATAATTTGACAATATTTGCAAAATACGAAACGCAGCAGCAATGCTTCTTCTTACTTTCTGCACATGCAGTATTGGTTCTTGCATAAGTTCTGTGTTTGTTAGCCGATTTTAATGCGCTTTTCAGGATAGATAAAATCGTCTAAATGGACTGATAAAAACTATAAATACTTTATGGGTTTTTCACGCCTCGTTCTGCTTGTTGCATACTATTTACCCTGTTTCTATCAATTTCATGGGTACAGGGTATAAAACGAAATAAAGATATATTGCACTAAAAGAAGGTTGAACTTATCGAAACACCTGCCGAAATTGTCGTAGGAATCCGAGGTACTCGTGATAGTACTTGTGATTTTTGCACTCTCATTCAAACTTGCACCCATTCAATTCCCAAATTGCCAGACAAATTCGCAGACACACACACACACACACACACACACACACCTTTGGACTCACATGTATTGGCATAGGTTCTGGGTTAATAAACTGTCATAAACAAAAAGCAAAAAGCAGCAAATGAAAACATCACGATAAGTCTTCGTGTCTACGACGCGTATTTATGAGCTACTAAGAGTTAAGCTAATTTAGTTTGTAGAGTGTAAACTATACTACACAATTACCTACTGTTTTTGTTCAGTGTAAGCTACAAGTATAACAAAGCTCCATTAAGTACTACTTCGCGCAAGTTGCAGATCTATTAAATTTTATTTATTTAATAATTAGACTTTATGTTTATTCCGTTTCATTGTTTTGTTAGGAAATGGTTTGAACTTCGTTGGGAAACTGTAGTCAAAGTTTTTGGTTAGGCATTTCTTTACCTTAAAATGGCATTTTTATAAAAAGTTACATTTTAACACTATTTTTCTCTATTTGTTTTTTTGGATAGGAGGTATAAAAATATATTGTTATTTCCCAATTCCAAAATAGGTTTCGTTAAAAAACACTGCAGCACACGTCTTTTATTATTGAATTTGATGTCATAACTAATATTTTGTTAATGAAAGTGTTATTTCGACAAATAATAAATTACCTCTTTTAATTAGATTAAGATTAATTAGGCCTAACTGCATTTATGCATTCTTTTGTTTCGTTGAATGTTAATTGAAGTTTCGTTAAGTTTAGCTCATCACATTAGCTATTGCTCTACTTCAAGTTTTTGAAAATAATATTTTGTTTATGCTTAGTATTGTTTCCTAGAATTATGTGCTCTAACTTAGATCTTCTGAAAATGTCTTAATGGCATATTTGCCTCATATTAAAGTTTCGTTAATAAATCGCTTTCGTTGAGTATTGTTTCTTGTACTTCTCGTATTGCTCCGACGAATTCTTTATAATAAATCAGCTGTAATTGTTTCCGATTGACACGTTGAAGTTACTTCATGCAGTAAATTCGCATTTTCTATATATTTATTTAAGATATGTATTCCCAGTGCTACAAGTATACAAACCTAGAAGTTATTGCATTAGTCATTTGCCTGCGTAAATGTGCAGTAATTGTGAATTGTAAGGATGGCAATTGCAAACTCTTCATGAACTAACTTCAACGTGTATACGTGCGACTTTCGACTTACCGCCGCCGTGGCGTTCTCCCACTTCTTGAAGTCCCTCCAGACGTACTCGTGCAGGGGCACGTTGGGCACCTTGACGACATCGAAGGGCGACGTCTTGTAGTATCCGTCGTCGGCATTATAATGGAGGAACTTGTCGCGCTCGCTGATGCTCTGGGCTCGCTCAACGCTCGCCGTGCTGTTCCTTTGGCGACGGTTCGTGGAGATCGCACGGCTCGCGGCGCCTCCGAATGTGGCGGAGCTGCGCAGACGCAGCAGCTGAACGGCATTGCATACTGGATACATCTTCGTTGAGTTTGAACTTAACGAAATCTCACGATCGCTCTGTCTCTCTCTTTCGCTGCACACAAACAAAAAACACGCACTCTAATGCACTTGAGATGTTGTTGTTGTTATTGGTGGATTTTTTGGTGGGTTTTTAGGTGGATTTGGTGGATTTGCCGCTTGCTGCACACACGTCCGCTGCTCTTGAGTGCTGAGGCACGACTGACAGTCGGCGTCGCAAGCGGCAGCGTTGCCGGTTCGCCGGCATACACACGCACACTCACACTCACACACACACACACACACGCACACAGAGCGTTGGCGTTGGCGTCGGCGTCGCTGCTCTTTTTGTTTTTGTTTTTGTTGTTTTTGTTTTACGTGATGCTCTTGTATGTTGTTGCTCTCGCTGACGAATGCACTCGGCCGCTCTCACTGCATGCTGCCTCTAACTGTAAATGCAGAGAGCGCGGGTAAGAGAGATTAGGGAGAGGTGAGAGAGCGTGCAGTGTTGCCAATTTACACAGTTTCAGAATCCCATTTACGCCCATCATAACTCTGTTTAGTTTATATTATTATTATATTTTATGTTCATTTAAATTGTATTAATTTTGTATACAATTTTTTAGATTCTGTGTATATTGATTTAATTTTATTTTAAATTGATCTAATTTACATAACTTATTTTGATTTAGTCTTTATATTAAATTAACATAATGTTTATATACCATATATATTTTTTTTAGATATTTTGTAATTTAAATCTGGCTATTTCTGGCAACCCTGTCTAGTTGTAATGATGATAAGCATGTGTGTGTTGTGTGAGTGTAAATTTGCACACACACACACACGTAGAGCATTCCAGATATTTTTAGCATCGCTTGGGCATCCTTAACCCTGACAAAGTCTGTTTGCATTCATACACTGCAATTATGCATATAGTATGTATGCAGTTTTTAAATTAATACTTATTACATGCACGCCTAATTGATATGCATATTGTTCTCAAGCTCCATCGACTTTCGTCAAGCTTCGTTCAATACGTGTGGGCGCTCCCCTCCCTTACACACACACACACATGCAACCACGGACTCGAAGTTTACACTTTGAAGTAACTTTATGAACACATTGCAAACATTTTGCCAACAAGTGGCAGCAACAATAATAACAAGTGTTTTTTAAACCAAACTTATAAAAATTATATTTATATTAAGTTTTTTTTTCAGATATTTTGTAATTGAAATAATAATACTAGAAGAATAACAAAATAAAAGAGAATTAATAAAATTCTTTATTCAATTTAACATTTTGTATTGTAAAGTTTACGTATTGAATCTAAAAGTGTATCATATTTAATACTTATAAGTTCGCAATGCTTTGTTTATTTCCACTATTCTCTACGAATTCACGAACTGGGGGCACGCATAAACGCAGCAACAGGCGTCTAATTACATGTATTTGCACGAGGCGCACAGACGAACACACACTGATAAGCCCCCAACTATCGTCTTCCATGTTCTACTGTTTGATTCGGGCCTTGTGAGCATGACTGGCCGGACTCTTATCAACGCTACCCGTTAGTGTGGGTTTTAATCATAACAATTACTGGCATTAGAGGGTTAAAGTACTCGCTTGATTAACCCACAAAGTGAGCGAGAGATTGCTGGATTGACACTGATCTAATAAGCGAGTTGCGATTACGATTACGATTACGAATACAGGCTCAAGGCTATTCAAAGAAACCCTATAGGGTATGTTTATACGTATCGCCTGAGTTTCAAATTCGATTTGTACACAAACCGGATGGGGCAAGGGGAATGTGGCATGGGGGGACCGGGGGCAGCCATTCCCGCAGTTCATTCAACTTTGAAAACGATGCCTGTCGACGGGCCCCAGAGCAAACATTTGATAGGGGGCATATTTTAAGTATGAACATTTGAAAGCCAGTCGATCTGATACCACATATATGTATACTCATACACTCAGAAAAATACAGCTAGAAGCTTTCTTGTGTTCCCAAGATCAATTCAATCCAAAAGGAAAGGGGGCTTGGCATTCAACATATGGATATAAACTTGATCTGTGTATGGTATAAACCTATCTACATTCTAAAAATAGCTTAAAAAAAATAGCCTCGTTATCCTGATATATATATATATATTCGTACAAAGATTAAAATATGGTTAATCAATTTTAAAGGTATTCCTAGATGTACTTTAAATGTCCAAAACGTTCTTAAAGTCAAAAAATTCTAGATTTAATGAGGATTACTTGGTGGATTATTATTGGTGTTTTTTAACAGTGTAAGACTGCATTTATACAGATAGCACAAGTTAGGGAATTTTGTAGCTCAAGGCCAGTTTAGTAACAGAACCCATTGGATGCATGATTTGCATTTGCTGCGTTTGCTTTGCGTTTCGTATTCGTTTTTAATTCTTGATTTCGTTTTAGTTTAAGTTTCCGTTTTTATAGCTCTGCTCTCTCCCTGCCTTAAGTTGGCATCTCATACACTGCCAGAAACATTTGTTTCTTGACTTTGGTGGTACGTTTGCTTGTATAATGTTCGATATTCAGTTTAATAGTAAATGGTATCTATAACTATTTTTTGCTGGTTGATAAGCGTTTAGATAAGAAATAGCGCAGGAAATATTTTAAGTAAATGCTATAAAAACGTAAAACTATAATGACTAATTGATAAAGTATAGGTAAATATATATATGATGCGATATGATATGATATATGGCGTGAATAGGGTTAAAGTTTGCATGTTAGAAAAAGGTATTAATTTTTAATTTGTGGAAAGTCTGCAGACAAATTAAATAAATGAAATAAATACTCGTATCATTAAATATAATAATAAACAAATAGATAACAATTTTATGGCACATTAAAGGTAAAAATAGCTGTAGAAGTAGAGTGACTTTTATAACTATCCGATATTAAACATAATACCTACAAATAATATTTGTATTATTTATTTTCAACTTAATGATTATATAAAGAATTTATTTTCCAAATTAATTCAAAATATTTTATAACAAAAATAATAATAATGATAAAATTAACATAACCTATTATTTTAAGAACAAATGCTTACATATTAACTATTATAATTATGATTTTAATTACATTGCATTTTTTTAAATAAGAAAATTAATATTACGCTTATTATTATATTAATGAATTAAAAAACTTAAGTTTTAAATAAACAAATAAAAAGAAATCAGCATTGCTGCTCTTAAAATTATGATCAATTTAAAAGCTTTACCAAAATCGAAATCGAAACGAACTCATTACGTTACGTTGCTTACGTCACATGACGTAACACAACAATTGCACAACAACAAACAGGATCATTTCTGAGGAGAGCGCTTTCTTTGCGCTCTCTCGCTCTCGCTCTCTGTGAGAGCACACAAAGTTCGTGGTGGTTTCGTTGTTTACTTTCTTGTTGCTTCCGACGACGTCTTTGAACTTTGGACTCTGCGGCTGCGACGCGGCAGATGTTGGCGACTGCGCTGCCAGCCGCATTTAAAACCAGAATGGGCGGAGCAGATCAGTCGGACGGGCCCGACTGTCTTATACCCTGTGCCCTATATTTTTTATAAAATCTTACGCAGCGTAGCAGCAATTTCTCTGCTACGTTTCCTATATGTGCCGGTTAATTGGCCGCGCTGCTAGTGAGCGAGCGTGCAACGCCTGCAATATTGTTTCGCCTATAACTCCTGTGTTTATTGATCGATTTTAATGCGCTTCTCAGTAAAGTTTAATATAATAGAAGAGAGTATATATACCGAATAACAACGTTCTATGTTCAATATTACGCTTGTTATTCAGTTTTTATGAATTAGGGCGTAAAGGGGGCGTGGCATCCAAAATTTGAAAAAAATCCTATCTGCGCCTGATATAGACCTACAAACAACTGAAAACAGAATTTATATAACTCGATCTGTGTCTCTTAAATATGCGAATGAATTCTTTTTATGCTCGTTGTGGGCGGAAGGGGAGTGGCATCCAAGATTTGAAGTAAACTTGATCTGCGTATGGTATACACCTTTCAGAAATGACCAAAACGGCTTTTCTAGCTATTATAGTTGCTGAGATCGACGCGTTCAAACAGACGGACAGACGGACAGACGCACAGACGGACAGACGGACAGACGGACAGACAGACGGACATGGCTATATCGACTCAGCTCGTCATCCTGATCAAGAATATATATAGTTTGTGGGGTCTGCTACGCCTCCTTCTGCCTGTTACATACATTCGCACAAAGTTATTAACCCTGTTTTCCCATTTTTCAAATGGGCACAGGGTATAATAAATAGTTACGTGAAGTAAACCAGTTTTACTGCACAGCGAAGAAATGTATTATTTTTTATTCTCTTTTTTATTTAATATTCGTTAATTTTAATTACTTATAGCTTGTTATTGATTAATGTTGTTATTGAATTATTTTCGTTGTTGTTTTTTGCTCCATTGGGTGAAGCTGTCCCCACCTCACCCAACATAGCCCTCTCTCACTCTCTCTCTCTCTCTTTTCTCTCTGTTACTCTTTACCGCTCTAACAACTACAACCAGCGTTGCCAAGTCCGATATTTTCTCGTCAAAACTAGTTGGTTTTAAAGAGCTTTTGTTATAAAATTTGTGAAACTGTTTTGAAAGTCTTTTTCAAATATTATTAAGCTTTTTGTAAGCTTTTCATAAAATTCATACTAAAATGAGGATTAATTATAGTTCTCTTCATTTAATGAAGAAGTTGCAATATCTTTTGTTGTTGATTGATATTTTTGATGTCATCAAAAATGTTAAATATTATAGGAAAATTTTTATTTTAATTGAAAAACAATTATGTTGTTATACAATTGAAAAATTGTAATACCAGTCAGAACGTTGGGGTTGAGATGGACGCAACCGACTGTTAAATATCCTGCAAAGTAAAACAATAGAACCATTTTTCTCCGTACTCGTTTACCGCCTGCAAAAAGCTTCGATTCTTTTAAATTTTACTGATTTGAATACCAGATGAAAACAACATTTTATGCATAATTCAGGCGAAAAATTATCTAACATAGTTAAAAGTATTTTCTGTAAAGATCTTTTGATTTATTTCAAATAGTAAGCTAAATTGTTGTTGTAAACTATGTAAAACCTTATGAATAATTTATCGGTTTTCTGCTGATTTTTTGATGCGAATTTTCGCAGATTTATTTGCAGCTTTTGCCGCCAAAAACAGCTGTTTTCCTCTCCATAGAAAACTGGCAACACTGGCAACAACAACTGCAGCTGTGGCTTTGGCCAATTTTCACTCACTTCTCTGCCCTTGGCCTCCACTGCCTTTGCTCTCACTTCAAACTGCGTAGTTTGTTGAACTGTGGCGTATCATGCTAGAGCCCTAACAGTCGCTGTTAACGCGCTGTTAACGACAAATCGATCTGTCTATAGTTTGTTCTGCATTTTTAATCATACATTTGTATTAATAGTTGCTACAGGTTAGCATACACACACACGCACACACACACACGCGCAATATGGCGGGCAAGCGCTAATCGGTTATCGGCTGCCGATTAATGGTGCTGCTGGCAATGTGCCTCGTTTGGCGTACAACTTGCAACTGCTGCGTGTGGCAAACAGCGAGACAGGCGAGAGCTTAGGGGTTGCTGCCTGCTGTTGCTCCTGCCAGGCGCGTGCGAACCCAACCCTTGCAACCCTGTGGCTGGCGCCGGCCGCCAGAGGGCGCTGCTTGAGCTTTAAGCTGTGTGCAGGGAAAGCTCGGCTTAAGCTCGTCGCCGGAGCTTAAAGCTGCGACAGCTGACGAGCGGCCGTAGGGAGGCGAGCGAGCAGAGAGCTCGACGTCTCCTGAGTTCGTAACGATTTCGTAGTCTACTTTTAGGTGCGTAAGCGCGCGCATCACACGCCAGTCGCAATTCGATAGAAATAGAGATTCCAGAGCAATCACAAAATCAAAAGAACCAACATTATCTCACAGCCAAGCACATACATATATACATTCGTGAATATTTGTGTACATATATACATATATATCTATATATATATATGCATATATCTTGTGCTGTGTCATTAGTTCTTGAGTTTTGTTGTTTTTTTTTTTAAATTTTTTTTTAATAATTTGGAGAATATAAAAAAGTGTAGCCTAGCGAGCGGCGCGTGCATCAATCGAGTGCGGCAACGGCAATTGTTGCATATTCCTCGAGCTGTCATTTTTTTGCACTATTTTTTTGGCTGTGTAGCATAACGGTTGTTTGCTCTTTTTTGTTGTTTTACGCTTGCGTTAAATGAAATTGAAATCAAATAAATAATGCCAGAAATAATCGCAGTGCAAACAGTGCAAAGGCGGAAAACGCGTTAAAAGTAATCAAAAATTAAGTGAAAGCAAGAAGCAGAGGAACAACACAAATAAAAACAACAACAACAGCAACAACGACGATTCAAACGAAGTGAATTACAAAAACAAATAGCGAAAGAAACGTAACAAAAACCAGGCGAAAAGGAGCAAGAAGACAGAGTAAAAAAGAGAGAACGGAATACATTATTATTATCCACATAAAAGCAATCAAAAAAGCAACAGCAACAAAAGGTAATCACAAAAAGAGTACAAAAAACCAAACAAAGAAACTGAAACAAAGACAGCAACAGCATTAGAAAGAGAGGGAGAAAGGGAAAGAGAAAAGGGAGCAGTTAGAGTCCGGTGATTCCCCCGCCTGCCCAAATTTCTAACCTGCTCCGCTGCCGCTTGCTATTGTGTAATGAAGTTGAGCTTTCCTCGCCTGCCTTTGCTCTTAATTTGTTCAGATGGCGAGGGGCGGGGTGGGGGCAAGGGCTGGAGGGTGGTAAGGGGGTGGGGGAAGTTGCCACACACTGGTAATTGCCGCCAACATTATGCAGCGCCCAAATGCCACGTACTACATTTGCAATTTGTCTGTGGAGTTCTGCTGCTTCGCTGCCTGCTGCTTGCTGCTTGCCTTATGTGGCAGCTTGAAATGTGTGCCACTTTGTTGTTGCATAAAGCCAGCTTTGGCCTTTGCGCAATTACAATAACAACAGCCGCAACTGCAACAAACGGCAACAAACGGCAACAAACGGCAACAAACGGCAACGGCAGCAATTGCTTGCATTTTCAAGTGCAGCCTGAAAGTATGCTACAAAAAATAAAAGCGTGCTGCTGCGGTTGCATAAGTGTCAACCACAAAGCACGCGTACAGTTTGACAGCCACTGAAATGAAGTTCCATGTTGCGTGGCTTACAACTTGCCAAAGCCGTACAACAACAGCAACAACAACAACAACAAAATAAACAATAGCTACAACAACTACAGCAGCAGTGTTGCCAATTTGCTGCGAGCGAGAAAACGCTTTTATCTGGCGGGAAGTGATCAAAATTGCACTACAATAAAAGTTTGACAAAAAAAAATCCATAAAACAGCTAAGTTTTTATTGTATTATTAAATTTGAATTAACCTAATATTCCCGCTTGCTGCGGTTTCATAATTTTTCGAACAAGTGATCTTCCAAAGTAGTTAGATCTGGCGGGTTTAAAGCAGCTTTGGCAACAGTGGCTGCCAGCGTTAACGCCGCAGCCAATGAAACAAGGCAGCGACAACGTGACACACACACGCACACACACACACACACACACACACACACACACACACACAACGAGCTATAAATGTGTGTGTATGTGCGGTTAGCGAAATGAGAGAATAATAAAACAGGAAACTGAAACTGAAAACTACTTAAATATTTAAAGCAATTGCAAAAAAGGGCGCGTATATGTATATATGTGTCTCTCTCTTTCATTTCTTCGCATCTCTCTCTCTCTTTCTCTGTCTCTCTCGCCCATTCCCCACCCTTTTACTCTTTATATCACAAACAAAATGACTGAAGCAGGCTACAAAAACAAAATTAAAATAACAGCTAAAGTCAAATCTATTGGTGTATGTAAGCGCAAAACAGTGCTGCCAATTTTTTTTTTTTTTTTAGAACAAATTTCTTAACGGGAAGCGCACAAGAATAAAGCTAAAAACAATTTGCAAAAAAGACTGAAAACAGCTTAAGATTTTTCAATTGAGTTTATTATAAACATCGCAAGTTTTTAACTTAACACCATAAATATTTGATCTGATTTATGCACAGAAAACTCTTGAAATTTTAAAATGGTAAATTAAATCTATCGAATGATAAAAAAGATATATATCGTTTAAAACAATTACAACTGAATTTGTTTGTTATTTTAATATAAGTTTTGTAAATTTATAAAAACGCGCTGAATTTATTGAAAACATTCAGAGTTCTCGCTTGTCACAGTTTCACAATTTCACTAGCAAATGCGCTTTAAAACAAAAAAGCTGATTTGAAAAAAGGCTGTTTTGGCAACAGTGAGCACAACATTAACAACGGCAAAGAAAGTGCGCTTGATTCCAGCTAACGCGACTAGCACATACCCTGTAAGAAAACGGGTTCAGCTGCTAATTGACAAAAGAACTTCAAAATCCACAATAAAATGTATTATTTATTATTAAAAATAATAATAATAACAATTTTTGTTTCAATTTCAACTGATTCCATTAATATAATTTCAAATAATTTGATTAACATGAACGAGCAAATTTTTGTATATATTTGTTAAACACCAATATTCAGACGTAAAAATTTAAAATACATAGAAAATAAATAAAAATTATAAATAATTCATTAATATACTTTGCTTTTAACTCTACATTTTTTAAAAAGTTTGATAAAGGTTTTAAAATAAATTGCATTGCATTTGAAATAATTTCCAAAAAAAAGAAATCCTAATTAAATTCAAAACTTTTTGCAACTATTTTTGAACTGTTTTGCATGCATAACTTTTGGAATATGCAGAATTTACAGGGTATGCAGCAGTTGAGGCAACAGTCGCAGTTCATCTGCGAGCTGGGCGGCATTTTTGCTGTTAACATCTAAAATAAATAAAATAAAAAGTAAAGCAACTTTTGACAGCAACAGCATTAGAAACAGCATTGTTATTGCTTTTTTGTGCCTTTTACGCATACGTGTGTTGACTTTCTCTGCTTTTTTTTCCTACATGCTCCATTTTTTATGATTTTTTTACTTGATTTTTCATTTTTTAGCTTTTATTGTGCTGCCTGCTTTTGAGCGCAAAAATCTGTACATTTTCATTACATTTTTAGCATATTTAATATGACAAATCGTAAATCTGATTTCGGTGTGTGCGTGTGGGGTTTGGCAAAGGGAGGGGTGAGGAGGGGCTGTGGGCTGAAGTTAGAGGGGCGGAGGGAGGGGGCGTGTGCGACAGTTGTTGTGCCTAATGAAGTGTGGCCCGCGCTTATTGCTTCACTGAAAATGCCTCTCCCTCTCTCTCTCTCGCTGTCTCTCTCTCTCTTTCTTTCTATATGTCTCTGTCTCTTTCGCCAACACCTCGTGTCTGCCGCCCCCTCCCTCCCCGCTTCACTGAGGCAACATGTTTATTTATTGCATAACCAAAAGTCAAAGCGAATGCGAATTGAGCTGAATCTGAAGCTGGCCAACTCACAGAGGCGCATTCATGTGGGCTCATTCATCCAGTCCATCAGAAGCCAAAGCCAAAGCCAAAGCTAAAGCCAATCAATCAGTTGAGGGGCGGAGGGGGGCAGCGGGGGCGGGAATCGGCACTGAAAGAAAAACCTTGACAGAGGTTGGGCAGAGGCCCAAGCAGCGGCGACATGCACAGCTCTATGGCTATGAAAATTGCCCCAAAAGCCATTTGTGCATTCATCCACGATGACTGTGAAAATACCCACAGATACATCGACGGAACATTCCCAAAAACTGCTTGGACTGCTTGAACTGCTTGGAATTCTACTTTGAAACAGTATTTGAAATTTCAATAATTTAGTCTGCATTCGGAAAAACTGCTTGGACTGCTTGGCATTCGCTAAGTTCATTAAGCTGAATTTTGGGTATTTGAACCAGGGATTTCAATAGCTTATTTTGGAAATATCGACAGAGCATTCCGAGAAACAGCTTGAACTGCTTGGATTTACAAAGTTTATTAAGGTCATTCAGTCTATTTTGGGTATTCGAACTAGAGATATTTGTCTGAAATCATCGTCAGGCGATTTCAAAAACTGGATCTATAACTTAAGTCATAATATTAAAACCATTGTAGCGATTAGCGTTATGTATGGTTTAAATAAAAGATATGGGTTGTCCAAATACTTTCTTTTTGCATTAAAAGGATTAAATGCGTAGTTATCCAAAACAAATTTCTCGAATACTCTTCAAAGAGATTGTGGTTTTTTTTAGAAACTCTGCCGTTAATTTTAATTTTCATGGAGATTATTTTTGTTGAACTGCTTGGATTGTAAAAGAAGTAGTGCTAACAAAGCGTTTTAATTAAAATTTGTAGTAATTCTTTTGCTTAATTATTAAAAATTCCTATATTCTCTGCTGTACAAGTTTCTATGGGAACTGTTTACAGTGAACTGGACTTCATAAGTGGTATATCTAACAAAATTAAAACATTTTAATTAAATTTTGCCGTTTTATTATTACCAGTTATGCAATTTTAGCTGGTTTCAGAATTCCATAATGCGTATGATAAAGTTAAGCAATATATTGATAATTATTTGAATTAATGATTTAAATAAATTGTTTTTAGGTTTATTTTTAGCTATTTTGCATATATTTTATATAAAAATCTAATCTATGCTTTTCTAGCAACACTGATTATGGCATGGATTAATTTATAACATTAGTTAATAATTAATACTGAGATTGTTCCAAATTAGTTTTTATTTTCTGGCGATTCGCTGGCGAAACAGCAATTGGACATGCGCCATATGCAATATTTAGGATACGAAAATTGTCCCATGTCACGTTGTGGCCTGGCCATCTTTAGACCACAAAAAGAAGATAAAATAATCAATTTGCCCCGTGTTACTTACTTTTATTTTTATAGCGGACTTTTGCTTTAAGCCAAAGCTGACCCAACTCTCCTCCTCCCCCTCCCCCTGCCTGATGAAACCCCCTCGACTTGTAGCGTTAGTGCACACTTTGTGCATATCCGTCATACTGAAAACATAGGGCCAAGTACCAAATACCGAATACCGAACACCGAATAAAGAATACCGAATACCGTATGCCCGGTTTTCCGTTTCCGCCTACGGTCAACTGTTAAGCGGTCGCTTCCTGTCACCCTGCTTATGCCCCTCTTGCCACAACTTCGGGTGAATTTATTGTATGCAACTGCAAACACAACTTACGGCTTTGTGGCCACCACCTGCCGACCTCCGGCGGATCTTTTCGGGGCTGTCCTTGTCCTCGTTGACCTTGTGTCAAGCGCTGCGAACAGCCATCGTATCAAAACAAGTTTATTAACAGTCATACACGCTCTGCTCCTGCTTCTTCTCCTTCTTCTTCTTTCACATCTACTTCTACTTTCCACTTTCCCTCCGCTTTCATCTCACTTAAGTGTATGGCTATTGCTCTAGCAGCTGATTTTATAGCTCCCCAGAGAGCTGCTCCGTGAGTGGGCGGAGCCAAATCGAAGCACGACCGCATTGGGAATTTCCTTTCCTTTATTTTTCTCTCTTCGCCGAGGCATAAATTTCAATATATTTAAGTCAATAGTGTATGCACATAAATTTAAATGAAATTAATAACGAATTTGCATGCATTTAAAGTACATCTGATGAAGCTTAAGCAATTACACTTTTTGACAAATTTATCGCGCGCATTTCTCAAGACATTTCTCATGATGATTACGAAAGGCATTCCGAAAATTGGAACTAAGTTTCCGATTTCCAGAAGAATTTTAAATGTGCCTCCCTAGGTTATGCATTTTGTATATTTTTCTCTGGATTTTATTGCTAGAGCCTATAAAGTTAATATACAACATTTCATAAGTTAAAAGAGGATTATTTTTTGTATAAATTAAATAAATATTGAATAATACTTAAATATTAATAATAAATTTGCATACATTTAAAGTGATGTTTATGAAATTATTAGCAATAATCCCCGCTTGATTTATGTATATGCCAAAAGCCAGCCGATCGCCTATTATCAAACTGTGCGTGGGGTTTGAGAGGCATTGGCCCAGTCGCCGCCTTGTCGCAGTTATAGCATACTTTTGAGCGCTCGGTCAAGCACGTGCGCAATATGTAAATTTTTCGACTCGTCTGCTTCTGCTGCCTCTGCTTCTTCTTCTTCTTCTTCTGCCGCTGCTTATGTGCGTTTCTTCTGTTGTGCCTCTTGCCATGTTGCTTTTTCCATTTTTTTGGTCGATTTTTTCCTTTTGGCTTTTGCTCTTTTTGCTTGATGTTGTTTTTATGTAAATGCGGAATGTGAGTGTGTGTGTGTGTGTGTGTGTGTGGGTGTGTGTGTATTTGTCCCTAAGCAGCTTGTACGCTCACATGCGCTCGCTTGCTCATTGCTTTTAATAGCCAACAACACGCTACGCATTAATTTATGACTTTCATGTTGTTCTTGTTGTTGTCGAGCATGTAGCGTAGCCTCTTGGCGAAGGGTCGTGGGAAGGAGGGCGGGGTAGGTTTACTGTTAGGCAGCAGCCAAAGCTTTTAACAGACTCGGCAAACGCACAAACGCGCATTACAGCTTTGAGTATAATTAAAAATTAAAGTCAACTTCACTTGCGACAGAGATGGCTGCGGCAGCGCTGCTCAAACTGTAGACGCCGCTCTGTCGCAAAAAGTCGTAGCATACTTTTCGGCTGAGTCGGAAAAGAAAACTATTACATCGGCAGCCATTATTGCCGTGCGTGCGAGTGTGTGTATTTTTCTCACTGTGTGTGTGTGTACACACTGGCGTGTCCTTTACGGCTCCTTGCCTTTGCCACTGTCTGGCCTGGGCTGTATACGACAGTAAATGGCTAAATGATGCGGAATTTCGTGCATTCAATAAACAACTCATACCAAAATGCCACAAAATCCGCCTAAAATCAAGACTTTAACTTGTATTTGGACATAGAAATACATAAACTACCGACTTTTTTTTTAAATTTAATACAAATTTCAACTCGAATCAAAATGTAGAGTATAATAAAAAATACTTTAATTTACACGCAGATATTAAAAAAAAAGTAATGTCTTAATATCTGCCATGAATTGAAACTGCTTATTTACCGATTGCTTAAATATATCGCATACTTAACAAATTGAAGCTGATATTAAATTAATAGATAATTTCATATCAGTGAATTTAAAATAAGATTTAAATTATTAAAACTTTACAACTATTTGCAATCACGTGGGAATTAAATAAAAATATGTATGTATTATGTTGTATAAAAATATAGGGACGGGGCAGATCAGTGATACGGTGGCTACAGTCGGACGTAACCGACCGTAGGAGACCCTTTACTTTGAGTATATGTACATACAAACACAATCAGACGCACACACACTAAGCTACCCGCGTATGCAAGGCACACCACCCCCCCCCCCTCTGCCTAGTGCGGCAAATTGTCTGTGGCATATGTCCGCTGTTTCTTATCCGATCGAAATAAAATTCACAGCGTCGATAGAGAATGTCATAAACTAGTTAAATACCAAATTACAAATCAATAGATTTAAAACTGTGGCTACAGCAGCTTTTTGCGGTTTGCGGGGGAAGGGGGGGAGATATCCAAAATCTAAAACAAACTCGTGCTGCTTACTGATTAGGAGAACCTAAATCCCAAATATGGTGTCTCTAGCTCTTATAGTTGCTGAGATCTAGGGGTTCATACAGACGGACGGACAGACAGACAGACAGACAGACAGACAGACAGACAGACACAGAGACAGACGGACATGGCTATATCAACTCGACTTGTCGTCCTGATCAAGAATATATATACTTTGTGGGGTCTGCCACGCCTTCTTCTGGGTGTTACACACATTTCCTCCTTGCACTAAGTTAATAGACCCTTTTTACTTTTTTAAAGTAAAGGGTCTAATTAAACATAGTTTCGAAATATTTATAAAATAGCAAAGTTCGGCAGCTATGCTGCTTTTTACTTATTTGTCTCTGCCATAATTTATTGTTTTTTTAATATCTTCTGTGTTTGTTAACCGATAAATAATATAATGGTTGAGAGCATGTATTCAGCATAACAATATTCTATGTCCAATATTTCGCTTGTTATTGTTATTGTATACATAATATTATAAAACCAGCAGGCTTTTTAGTTGCATCTTTTAGGCTTGTGTAAAATATATAATAATACATACGCCTATAACATACATACATACATACATACATACATATATGAAATTAATATAACAAGAAATTAAGCAAAGCGAAACAAATCAGATAAAAAATCTTTAAAATATATCTAGTTCATACTTAATTTAAAATTGATAATTTTTAATCCAAAGTTCAATATTTATGTGCAAATAAATATATTTTTATAAATAAATAATAAATAAAATAAATTATCACAATAATAAACAAATTGATAACAATACAATAGAAATACTATTAATAACAACAAGTAAAATATTAATAAAATAATATCAAAAATATGGACGGGGCAGATCAGTGGGACGGAGGCTACAGTCGGACGTAACCGACAGTAGAAGACCCTTTACTTTAACTTTATGCATTTACAAACACTGTCAAAGGCACACATACTAACCTACACGCGTATGCAAGGCACACCACCCCCCCTCTGCCTAGTGCGGCAAATTGTCCGTTCCATATTTTCGCTATTTCTTATCCGATCAAAACGAAATTTACAGGGTCAATAGAGAATGTCATAAGCTAGTTACGTACCAAATTACAAGTCAATAACTTTAAAGCTGTGGCTGCAGTAGCTTTTTGCGGTTTGCGGGGGAAGGGGGAGAGGTATCCAAAATCTAAAACAAACTCGTGCTGCTCGCGAAATAGGAGAATCTAAATCCCGAATATGGTGTGTCTAGCTCTTATAGTTGCTGAGATCTAGGTGTTCATACGGACGGACAGACAGACGGACAGACAGACAGACGGACAGACGGACAGACGGACATGGCTATATCGACTCGTCTTGTCGTCCTGATCAAGGGGTCTGCCACGCATCCTTCTGGGTGTTACACACATTTCCTCTTTGCACTAAACTAATAGACCCTTTTTACTTTTTTAAAGTAAAGGGTCTAAATACCTTCGCCATGTTTTTGCCCTTTTTCAATGGTTACAGATTTTATGAGCTGCTTAAATTTGGTTTTGGTTTTCTTTAAGGTCGCTGGAGTCGAAAGGCTTTGCACTAGCCGATTTTGCGCAGTGTAGGCGCCGCACAGCATAGCTGGGAGCCGTGTCTGCTCACATATTGCCAACTTATTTGTTTGCCATCTTCGGCTTGTGTTCTGGCCCCGATTTGTTGTGTTATTCGGTTAGTATTTGCGCTGCTTTGGCCTATTGTTTGCATTGTGTGTGTGTGTGTGTGTGTGTGTATGTGCATGTGTGTTTGTGTTTGTGTGTGTTTTCTCTTCTATGTCAATATTTTTTGGCTTGAGCCTTTGCTTTTAGCCACATGACAAGCGTATAAAACAATGAACAAATTGCCCAAGTTGAAGTCGCTGCCTCAGTCGCTGTCGCAGTCGCTGCCGCAGTCGCAGTCGCAGCCGCAGCCGCAGTCGGCGCATGCTAATGCCTAGTGTTACAGTTACAGTTACACTTTGAGTTCCAGTCAGACTCTCGCCCTCGCTCGCTCCCTCGCTCTGTCTATCTTCACTTTCATGTAGTTTGCAAGACAATGCGCTAAAGTTTCCTCAAGTTGTTCTAAGCTACAGTTTTCCTTCCCCTTTCCCTTGTTCATGCTTCTACGGGTTATTGTTGTTATTGTTTTTTATGCGATAGATTTCGAGTTGTTGTTGTTGTTGTCTTGCGTCGCGTCGCGTAGCGCAATCGAAAAAGTTTTTATGACACAATTTCCTTTTTGTTGCCTTTTGCCTTTTCGTCTTCTCGTCCGCTTCGCTCCCTCTTCGCTCTCTCTTCGCTCCCTCTTCGCTTGTCTTCTTGGCACACTTTCGATTTTCGATTTGGGATTTCTACGCCAACTGCGTGCCAAGCAGGGGCGGGGGCGTGGCAGTTGACTGAGTCACAATCGCGTTACAAACTTCAAACGAATGGACGTCGCACAGTGGCACAAAACAGCAATTGCCATGCTAAAAATCTGTGCATTTTATTACCTCGCTTTGAAGATTTCCTAGGAATTTTGTTTACAAATAATGAAATTTTATTGAATTTATTTTTTATATGTATATCAATTTGCTGTGTCGAATGGTCTTAGTTGACATTGAAGAGGTAAACAATAAATAAATAGCCCCTCTAAGCCTCGTTAAACAATTTTCAAAATAAAATTTGATTCAAATAATTCTTAAAAATTTAACCAGAGAATTTAGTTGCAGCACGTTAATGATGAGTTTCAGCCATGGTGCGTCGCCTTGTCTGCGTCTCTTTGTCTGCCGCCCAGCGCTGGGCTGCTGTGCGGCTACTGCTATTTTTAGCTGTCAAAACTGGGGCGTCAAGTGTGGGCGTGGCAGTTGGCAAAGCGGCTCAAGGATACGAAATGTGTCGCTGGCCCCATGCAAAAGACGTTGAAGCAGCAGAAGTTGCATGCAACTAAATGCCATAGACAGGTGGAGAGAGGAAGCGGAGAAGGGGCTACGGAGGGGAGAGGGGTTGGAGTAGGGAATGGCTGTAGACAGTGTTTTGCAATTTGCGCCAAAGTATGGAAAAAAGCAAAGCAACTCAAGAGAAAATTATGTGTTGCATACTTACGTGCGCCGCGCTGACCTTGCGTGCAAAAAACTACTGCATAGACAGAGAGAGAGAGAGAGAGAGAGAGAGAGAGAAAGAGAGAGAGAGAGAGGGGGGAGAGGCAAGCAGAGAGTGCAGCATGTGAGCACAGGGAGCGGACAAAGCCAAAGACTTGGCCAGGTGGCAGCTATTGCGCTGCATGTTTTGGGTACAGTTCTAATTGGATAGGCAGACGTAGTTTGCCCCAACCCCCCCAAGAGCTCAACGTTCTGCCTCTGCCTCTGCTTCTCCCTCTGCCTCTGCCTCTGCCTTACACTTGTGCACCATAAAGCGAATCGATAAACAGACGCAAATCGCATCACATCACATCACATGGCATCGTATCGTACCGCATCGCATCGAATCGAATCGAATCGTTTGGAACTTTGTTGCAAAGTCGTCGCGTGCAGCCAAGCGAACTGGCCTCAAAAGCTGATAAGCCGCCGCAACAATAAAATCAAATCAAATCAAATCAAGTCGAATCACGTGCCCCAAACAGTCCCATGTCTCCACAGATACGAACGCTTCAGCTCGTCCACTGGTCATCCTCCGCTCCCTATTCCCTTCCCAATCTTCTTTCTTTGACCATTCTTTTTGCCCTCGTTTGCCTTTGCAGCTGCATCCACATCCACATCCACGCCCACATCCACATCTTCATTTCCATTTCCTTATTCTGCTTACACTCCTTGTCCATCCTAAGCTTCCTTCTTTCGCTGTGCCTCCCCCGCTTCAAATCCCTCTCTGTTTCTCCCAGTACATGGTCGACTTTGCTCGCTAGTTCATTTTGACTCACTTACTTTTGATTGATTTATGAGTCATTCGTAGTATTCGTTTCGCTATTCACTATTCACTTCATGTTCATGTCTGATTGATTTCACTCTGTTAACTGCTTTCGCATTAATTCCAGTCTAGCGGCACTTCTTTGACACTTATTCACAGCGAAATAACTTCAAAGTCTGGTTCTCCTAGGTGACAGAGATAGCGCAGCTTAGTTGAAATCTGTCCGCACTTTCCTCGTCCACGGAAACTCATTTGACGGACAGTTTTTGCATGTTCGCTTTGTTAGCATGTTTCCAATTAATTCCTGTATCGTAAGCAGTTTTCTTGGTTTCCAAATTTGTTTGATAAACCAGAAAGGAAAGGAAGTCAATTTTCATATCCATATATTCAATTACATTTATAACTTTTTCTGGGACTAGCCATCTTCAACTCAGTTATTCGAAATGGACTTGGAGTATTTTTTTGCATTTAATGCTGTTTTTCAGCATATTTATTACCTTAATTATGCTAGACAATGAAATTATTTTTTCTTTGATGGGTCCTACCGAATTGGTTTATTTTAAGATTTCTTTCAAGTTGTTTCGTTCTAGTTGGATTCCCTTTGGATAGTTTCCTTCTTGATGATTTCTTCCTAGATGGTTAGTTTTTCGATGGTTCCCCTTTAGATGGTTTCTTTCTAGATAGTTCATTTCTTGATAAGACCTCTCTAGACAGTTCCTTTCTTTATGTTTGATCACCATTAACATCCTAGATGGTTCCTTTCTAAATAGTTTCTTCCTACGCACTTCCTTCCTGCCTGGAAAGCAGTTTCTTCTTCTACAGTTTCTAGGAATATATACGGACTTATACGACTATGTATATGATATGATTGACAGTATAATAGACCGTCTAAGGCAGAGGTGCCCACGCCATAGCTCTCGTTGCTCCGTAGATAGGGCTGTTGCTCTTTCTTATGGGGGAGAGCCACACCGTATGTATGAGCGCTCTCTCTCGGTATGCAAAAACAATTCGCCTTGGTTTTTCTCATTCCACTCATTTCTGCCTGCTCTCCCGACTCAGCGTCGCCACGCGTCGTCGCTCCACAGTGGGCAATTTAGCGTCGCTTGCGGCATTTAAATAATAACTTGTAAGAAAAATCAAAATATTATTGGGTTTATAGAATGTTTTTACAAATTTTTTTTAATGTTTTTTAATACTTTTATTTTTTTTTTGAAATGTTTTGTTATATTTTAATTTTTTATATACATATATTTGTACATTATTTTTTTATAAACAAATTAAAAATAATATTTACAATTGATATAAAAATGATTGACCCATTTTTGCTAATAAAATAAAAATTTCTTTGCATAAAATATTATTAATAAAATGATTTTAAAATTTGTAATTAAATGCCGCTAGCGAGGCTAAAACCCCCACTGTGTGCTCTCGCAAGCTAGGGTTTTTTTCTTGGAATTTCATGCGCTTTGTTGTTGTGTTGCCGAAATACATGCAGTGAGCGAAATCAATTCTGTTTATTTATTTCGATCAGAATGTGCGCAATCGCAGAGCACATTTAACTAAAATTAATGTAAATATAAATAATTTGTTGTGTGGATTTTAAGTTGATATTTCTTGATTGAAATGAAAATGTTTATTCTCGTTTCAAATTGGATCTTCACGATCTTTTCATTAAAAATATTCACATAATTTTTTTTCAGTGCAGCAAATTGAAACGAAAAAAATGCTTGCGTCTATGTATTGGTGTTTTTATTTGTGTGTATTAGTGCTTGCTCTTCTGTATTCTCAGTTTGGGCACCTCTGGTCTAAGGCAAACAACACCATACCCGCTTACTCTTTATCGCTGGTTACCAGTTATTTTTCCGCTGCTTCTACTCTGATTAACCAAATGTCTGGCCTAGTTAGGCGAGGGGCTGAGGGGCTGAGGGGCCACGGCGGACACGCAGAGCCCCGAACAAGAAGGCAGCGTTAGCGACTGTTGACTTGGCACAATCAAGGTTAAGCATATGCATGTGGCACACACATACTTAGTAGTTATGAGCTATATATAATCATTTTGTATAAGCCATACACAAGTTACAATATATACCATGAGCCGGGGTTGGGGTTCGGGACTCGGAAAATGTCAATCAATTAGCCAGTCTGGGGCCTCGGGAGGGTCCAATTTTGGCTAAAGACTAACTGGTATCTTTTAAAGCTTCTGACCAGCATTCTCCGAGCTGTACAGACAATCAAGATATGCGTCTATCGCCAGTCATATCGACGTATGAAAGGGGAAAACCCCTTCTTCCACTGCTACTGCTCCCCTTCCTCCTACTTGCCATGCCCTCTCCACCTCTGCACCTTTAATTTGGCCAGCAATCCAATCCAATCTAAGGCGCTACGCTGCTGCAAAAGCCAAATATACACTGCAAGAAATACTTATAAAATGTACCTTGTTTTCAGCCTTTCGACTACCTTTAATTACAATTTTTGGGCCCATTAATCATTTATTTGAAGTGTTTTTCGATCATGTTTCGCGGCCATTTTTAGAGTTTATTCATGATTATGGCGACTATTTTGCTGAGTGTAGTTACTGTTAGTTATGACCAGTGAGCGCAAGGCGTGGCTACGCCCACATGAAGGCACAAGCATTGTCTTTGGCAGCTCTTTGTTCTCTGAGCTGTGTTTATGTTTGTGTAATTGTTGCAACAATTGTGTATATGGCATGTGGCAGATAGCAAGTCAAAGTCCTCCAAGAGCGAAAGGGGGAAAGAGATAGAGATACAGATAGAGAGAGAGAGAGAGAGAGAAAGAAAGAGAGAGAAGGGTCATGAGGGCACAGCCAAAACAAATAAGCAAAACATATTATGTAGTACGAGTATTTGTATTTGTATTCGTATTTGTGCTTGTTTAACCCAGGCTAGTAGCTATGCCACAGCAACAACAACAGCAACAACAGCAACAAACAATAGCAACAATAGCAACAATGGCAACCGCAACAACAACAGCAACAACGACCACAACAATTGTTGCCTGTGGAGCTTTGGTTAGCGCAAAAATGCTTTGAAACCCTAGGCGAATTCGCGCGGCAGAGCGGTGGAGAGAAAGAGGGGAGGGCAATAACATATAGCATATATATAATTATATATAAATATATATGTTGCATAATGTATATGTTATTGTTGCGGTTTTCTGTTGCACTTGCAACGTGCAAAGCCTGTCAATGTATGGTCTCCCCGTCTTCCACAAAACGCATTTAATTAAATGTCATGCACATTGACAGCCCGACAGGCTGAGCAAACCCCCTCTCCCTTCAGCTATTAAGCCATAATAACCGAGCGACAGAGACAGAGAGAGAGAGAGAGAGAAGAAGAGAGGGAGAAAGGGAGCGAGAGAGAAAAGGAGAGAGAGGTGGTTGTGTCAATTAGTAAATCGTGAGCTAATTACAAGCGCAGACCAAAGCAAATTGAAAGCGAAAAGCCAAGCAAAATGTCCCTTGCTCAGCGAAGGCGTATAGCGGGGTTAAGACTAGGGATCTAGGGATGGGCAACGAGTCTCTGAAAAAATCATGATTTGCATCTAAAACCAGGGTTTTTTGCACGTGCCACAGAAATGTAACAGGAGCAACTTATGGAGAAACTTTTGGAATTTTGTATTCCTTACGCAAAACTTTTAACCGATTTAGTCTTAAATTCTTAAATAAGTTCCTTGTATTCTAAAGTGAGGTATATATATATCAGACACTGTGCTTTGAAAGGGTTAGAAAGGGTCTATTTAGTTAAAAAGGCAGATCAAGGCGTTGCAGAGCTCACGAATTATATATATTCCCGATTAGGACGTCAAGCTGAGTTGATGCAGCCATGTGCCCATCTTTATTCACACCTAGTCACACCTACACCTGTATAACACCTAGATCTGGCAAACTTTAAGATCTATATGCACCACTTTTTATGTTTAGGTTCTCCTAGGCATTAAGCAGATCATGTTAGTTCCCGATTTTCAATACCTCTCCGTTCTTTCTCAACAGCGATTTTCCTTTTCTACTCAGCCCGATGCAAATGTTATACTAGTATGACAAGAATGTTAGTTCTTTTCAGGGCCATGTCGAGCCTTCCCTAATAGTTTTCCTACGTGCTGGTGCTGTGAGGGGCCCCAAAAGGTGGCCCAACTCCAGCTCAGAGCATGTGCATGAACTTCGACGTCTTACACTCAATCTGCGCACTCATTAGCCAGCAAGACCTCCAGTGTTATTATCTGTCGCTCAGCCTTTGCGCCTGCCTCTGCGACTGCCTTCCTTGCACTCCGGGCACACTGGCTTTGAGGTAAATCACAGCGTGTTGCCTTTTTGCCTGAGTTCACGTCGAGTACACGTCTAGGCTGCTTGGTGTCGGGAGTCGTTAAGGCTTCCGATTTGGCCTAATGAAAGCACTTTAAAAATAACTCAGCTCAGCTTTATGGCGTGAGAGGCAGAGCACGGTTAATGTGGCCTGCAAGGTATTAATGTATGTATTCTCTTTCGAAATACAGAAATAAATAAATCCACAACAGCAGGCGATTCCGTACTTTTGAGTTTTGTCTCTCAGTAGTGAGAGTATTATAATATTTTTTGATAAATTATATATCATAAAGCGCCTTAAAAGCTGTTCTCTATTTGGGCGCTGCCTAAAAGTAGGCCTTAAATTTTTGTGGAGACTGGGAACAGTTGCAGCTTGCTTCTAATACTAATTCGTGAATAGAGCATTGGCAGAGGGAATTGGAAAACAAAGGCAACAATTTTAATAAAATTGCCAGAAACAGAGATTGCTCGCCGTAGGGTAAGGTAAGGCACGACTTTGGACAGCGCATTTACTGGTACTCGTAGTTTGATTAAAGCTGAATTTGCTGTCAGCGAATGCAAGTTCTTGGCTTAAATGGAGCGGAGAAATTGAAGCAGGTTCATCGTGCCATGGCCTGTAGTCGTGGCTGTGCTGTAGCTCTACTTCCCAAAATGGCAAAAAGTTGATAAATTTTTAAATAGCTCGCAACGGCAAAGTAGCCAAAGGTGAGACAGTCAAAGTTACAGATAGAAGGATGGCATAAATGTAAAGCAGTATGTATTTGGGGTGGACTGGGGGCCAACTGTTCACAGTCCACAGTCCACAGTCCAAAGTCTACGCTCCAAGTTGTCCCCACCTGCTGTCACTCGACTGTTCCCAACTCCCAACGGCCACTGGCTGCTTATCCCTGCACAGTTCTTGCTTCTTCATTTACTTGATGACACTGGCTTATGAATAATGCGAGAGCTCTATTAATATTTGAAGCACACCAAAAATTAAATGTGTGCAGCAGGCGGAGAATTATCAGCGGCTTGAGAATATGAGAAATTTTCCTACAAATTATTTCCTCTTGCCAGCAGCTGGAATCCGGAGACGTGACAGATAAGCCCCAAACTAGTCGGAGTGTATCTGTGACTGCAGGAGACAAGACAGAGCGAGGTTTTGCCGAGTCTAAATCTAAATCTAAATTAATCCATGCAAAATAATGATAAATTCAAGCTGATGAAATACAATAAATGCGATTTCGCTCTTTAAATGCAAGAAATTATGCTTCTGCTGTAAGATCTCTACACTTATTAAATAACATCTTTGCTTCTTAACTTCTTTATTTTAATAAAACACATATTACAATCATGAAAGCTTTCCTACCATCAAATGTAAGGCGAATCATTAATATTTCATGTATTCATACGTTGCTGCTAGTTTCACACAACTTTGGCACAAGCTGATGGAAATTTGGGAAATTTATTTTATTATTTGGAGCCTCCTCGTAAAACGGACAAATTGGCTATATGTGCGAATGTTTAAGCAACAAAATGTTAGTCAGTTTTTTTGTTGCATACTGCAGGGGGCGATTTTATTTTCTTTAAATTATTTGTTTATTTTAATTGTGTATAATATCACAGCTACTATTTATAATAACTTATACAAGGCGTATAAAGATAAATTTCAACGAACATTTGTTGATAGTTAATTTTGCTATTTTCATTATGATGTACGTGTTTAGCATTGAACAATCAATTAAAAACGCATCTTTTCTTGCAAGATACTCTATAAAATAGCTATAATTCTGTGAAATTTATCTGGATAGACTTGATTTTGGTTCATTCGAAGGAGAGATACTTTTGAGTGTCTATAAGATATGCTAAAGCGTCAGGATACAATCATTTCTCACCTGGGCCTGGCATGCCAATGCGACTGCAGAGCAATTTGTAGTCCATTCGGCCATTTAGTCGTTTCACCGTTTGGCCTTGCCTCTCATGTTAATTTTTATGACGTACTTTAAGTGTGCCATAAAACATAAAAAAGAGAGAGAAAAATGCAGAAGAAAACGCGCACGGAAAAAAGGGTGAAAGACAGCCAGAGAGGCGGCGACAAAGGAGAGGAAGATTGGAACTGGGACTTATCGCAGTAACAAATTAAAATGTATGAGCAAGCCATTCAGGCTAACAAAAGCTGAAGCTGCCGTCGACTTGGGCCCAGGTGGACAGGGGGCGGGGTTAGGGGCAAGGTGAGCTAAAAGCCAAACGCTGACGCGCGGTTCGACATCGACATCGAGTCATGAAAGTGGCGTCAACGTCAGGGGCTAACACCCAGTCCCACCCTCCGCCCCTCCGTCCTCCCCTTCGCTCGTTTGGTTGGCCATTTGGTCGCCAAAACGCTGTGCACGTCAACGGGCCAAAGCCAAAGTAGTTGTGGTTGCCCGCACTGTGACCCACTGTGTTTCCACTCCCATCCACACCCGCATCCTCTACACACATAGAAAAAATTCAAATTTCCCTTCTTGATTCTATAAATTTCAAACTTTATATCTTGAATTGTGAAATGTAGCAGACAAGCTTTTATCAAGTGAGACCAAAATTGTAGATTCAAGTTTGTGTGAGTTAATAAAGTATGAAAAACATTTTATTTTATTCAAATAATATTTGTATTAATTTCTTAAATTTTTATTTATGAATTTAATAAAATTCAAGCATACATATAATATATAACTTATTATATTACTATATGTAATTTGATTTCATCTTATTTGAATGCAAACAATACTTACTTGACAGAAATTGTAAAATGTCAGCTTATTTCGGTTTTACAGGACTTATTAGATCTGTTTTTTCCCTTTAAGCGCTACCCAAAATCTCGATCTTAGAATTGATATTTTTATTATCATTTAAAGGAAAAATAATGTTTGCTCATTTAAAGATTTTGTAAACGAAATTTTTAAAGTATTTCTTCTCAGTTAAAGGCCAACCATCCTAAAAGTAGTATTTCAATAAGAGTACCAGGTTTTGAGTAGAGTATATTTGATTTGTACTTTATCACGCCAGTTTTCTTCCTGTACACCAGCACAGCATCAAAATGTATGTGTGTGTGTAGGTGTGACAGTTTTGCATCCACTGGGAATTGTGTATGTGTCTTAGCCATAAGAAAGGGGCAGAGTTTGTGCGGTAATCATTGAACATACATGTCCAGGGCACAACCGGATGTAGAGCAGATACCTTCCGTTATTCTGCCCCTAATCCACTCGTCCACTCGATATATTGACAGCGACGCAACAAGCCACAGTAGAGAAAATAATGCAAATTTTAATCATAATTTTTTGTCGGCCAAAGTTGTGCTATATGCTTTTAATTAAGTCTATAATGAGCTGAAACTCTTATCTGACAACTTGCTCCTTGCAAGTTGCAGTGTTGCAAAGTTCCTAAACTAGGTCAGTTATATAGTGTTGCCAAGCGTCGGTGTCATGGAGTTGAGAGAGTTAAGAGAGTCAGAGAAGTCAAAGCTTAACTTGCTCAGCGTCAAAGATTAAAAAAACACACTCAGTTCATGCTCCGATCGATATATTCCCGCAACCGGTTTTTATTGATCAATCATAAAAAAAATTGAATTCCCGCCAATTGGTTATTTAGTCATTCAAGCAAGCATTAACGCTTTAAAACCCATCATTAAGAGTCCTAGAAGTTCTGTCATCAATCATTGTCAATCTTTCAAGCAATCGTTTAATCACTGTCAATCATTAGGGCAATTTGTCGATGTGGTATTAAACTAAGCTAGGCGTCCAAGTAATTGGTCAGTTTAGAATTCAATGAGCTTTTAAGCCACCCTCACGCAGTCAAGAAATCAGACAGTCTGTCAATCAATGAGTTGCATAGCCTTTAGGTTCGTTCAGACTTGGGCATTATTTGATCACTTCGTTAGACACGTTAGCTGTTTGTTGAGTCAATTGGGTTATGAGTTTACCAATAAATCTATCGGTCAATCAAACTGTTTGCCAAATTTCCATTTACTCTTTAAATCAAGCAGTCAATCAGTGATATGCCGCGATTCAATCAGACAGTGAACGAAAAACAACAGCAACAGTAAACCAATATTTAATCTCAGTCAATCAGTCAAGCACTTGATGTCATAGATCTTAAGCAGAGCAATCAATCAAATCTCAAATCAAAACTTATGTTCAGTCTGATATTCAATCTGCAACTCAGCTGGACTCGGCTATAGTTCGCTTCAATCATGCTTGATTTCGTACTGCTTTTCGCTTTTCTCTTGGTCCAACATCGACTGTTTCTTTCCGTCCTGGGCATTCATGTGGGCAACGCATTAAAGCCAAGAAATTCATGAATGCCTAAGAGCGTTTTGGCTGAAGTGCGCGCATCTGCTAATAAGGCACCAACAAGAACAAGAACAGGAACAGGAACAACAAAAGGGCCAACAGAACAGAACATTATGCAAAGGAACAAAAGGACCGCGAACTAGCTTGAATTTTAATGAAATTAAAGATTACTGAGCTCAGCAACAACAAGTACAACATTGCATCATTATCATAAGTTAAGGCAACAAACGCAGGTGCTGCCATGAAGATGGAGGATTGAAGAGGGTCGACAGCTAGATGCGGGCAAATTCGACGATTATGATAGAGCAAATGGCCGCACTTCACGCTGCAAATTAAAAACAATATTTTAATTAAACAAATCTATTAATTCTGCAATAATATAAATATTTTCGTACGTTTTTTTACCAATTATTGCAGACGAGAATAATTGATTAAAATAAATTAATTGACACATTTCAATTAAAACGTAAACTGACAAATAAAAAACAATTGCAAAATTTGTCGAGTGAAGATAATAGGGTTAGTACATGATGCTAATTACATTACGTTAGATTATTCAAAATAGAACATTTAAGAGTGAAAAATAAATAAATCAATAGAGACGATTAAATGATAATATCTATAAAATATAAACCAACTAAAAAAGACAGTACAAGTGGAGTACAGACTGCTTTTATTTCAGTTGAATTAACTTCAAATTTGGAATTAATATTTGATTTTTACAATCTGCATTGGGTTAAACACCAAATATGTGTTATCTATATATATCTATATATCTAACTATCTACATATCTCTATCAGCTTGACCGCAATGCAAACACAGTCGAGTGCAGTTGATGTACATCCAAACCACAATAATCCATAATAATGTATGAGGTACGACAAAAAATGCTGAACATGCATAATTAATTGCAGAACTTCTGCAAATTCTGTGTGGTTTTGGTATTGGTGGTGCCACAGTTGCAACTTGGTGGTGCGCTGTGGTGCTCCGTGTGATTACACAAATTGCATTTATTATGAATGCAGCTGCAGTGACAAATTAAACAAGCGCGACAGAGACAGATTTTCACATATATAAACAGTTAATTTTATGCACTTTAGATATTAAGAAACTGTATAATTTCACTAACATTTCAATATTTGATTGTAAAAAGTTTGTAGGTCTTTTTAGACACTGCACTTTAAAAAGGGACTGGTAAGTTGGAGACAGTTGGGAAATGTATGTGACAAGCAGTATTTAAGTATATATATTCTTGATCAGAATTATAACACTTTTTCGGTCTGTCCTTACATATGAACACCTAGAAGTCGCAAGCTATAGGAGCTAGAGACGCCATTTTTATTATGTAGGTTCTCCTGTGCACTATGCAGATCAAGTTAGTGTTTGATTTTTGATACCTCCCAGCTAGAAGAAAAATAGCTCCACAAACTTGTAATTTGGCAACGTACATGCAGCTCATCTATTTTCTCTTATTCCGATAAATATTTTATAATTAGTGTTATTTAAATCTGCATTGTTTGTGCCTATTTGCAGTGCCATATGCAACCGATAAGACTGTGTGAAGTGAAGAACAAGAACAGCAACGGCAGAAGCAGCAACCAGGGCGAACAACAACGGCTGCCAAGACAATACTACGCATTGTCTGTGTGTGTGTGTGAGTGAGCGCGTGTGTGTGAGCGTGTGAGTGAGAGAGAGAGCGTGTAAACAAAATGGCGAGCGGCCAGCGCAGGCACAATGCAGCGCTGTTCGGCGGCGTCGCAGCGCTGCAGCTGTAAGCGGATGAGCTCACATCGTAGGCCGAACACCAAGAGAGCCAAACCAGAGACAAGAGAGCGCAGGGAGAACGGAAGAGCCAGGCAACAGCAACAGCTCAAGCAGTACCACTTGGAGAGTGCAGCTGTTGCAGTTCCAGTTCCAGTTCCGGCGCCAGTTCCAGTTCCAGTTCCAGCTCCAGTTCCAGTTGCGGTCAACGCAAGACGGCGAACGCGGCGTAGCGAGTAGGCGCCAAAATGCCTGGCGGACGACGTGGACTAGTTGCGCCGCAGAACACATTCCTCGAGAACATAATACGGCGCTCCAATTCGCAGCGTGAGTACCCCTAGAGCCCTCCTTAATAATACTCGAATAATATTGATATTCGATGTTATCCATCTTTGCGATATTCTGGTCGCGCCTTAGCGATACTACGGCCACTTTAACTCGACTCTAAAACATTGTTAAGATTTCAAATTAAAAGGAAAAGGAAAGGAAAAAGTTCCTGAACTTTTATGTATTTCATTACTAATCGATTTATGTTATATTCAATATTTATTAAGATTTTTTTGATGGTGGAGATCCAATCAATCCTGGCTTAATAAATAGTAGAAATAAATTGAACTGAAATTTTAATTGAAGTTTATTCTAATTCACAAATATAGGCAATTCTGACTTTATTAGCTTTCGAAGAAGTTATTTTCTTACTCAATATAAACCTCGCTTTACGAAACATCCACACACTCTCTATAGACGTAGTAGAGATAAAATTGTGTTTTTAAAGTGAAAATTATCAGCAAGGTTTCATATATCATCTTAATAGATTTCATTATACATTTTAATACGTACATATATTCATTGCAGTAATGAAAAATGCTACTCTTATCGACATGTAACCAAAAACGTCGATACTTTCGAAATCATGCATCCTAATAATACCTTTCAATTATGTTTTTTTTTTTTTTGAAAAATATAAAATTGTTTATTTTATTTTTATGGTATACTAGTATAACAGTAATGTAGTAATTTGTACCATAGTGGATACACTGAAAATAAATACTGTTATCAAGCTATTAAGCTGGAAACGTGTTCACCCTGTGAAAGTTCTTAAAGGAGAAGCAGAAATTCACATTGGAAATTCGATCTGCTTGCACTGCTTGTCTCTTAGCAGTGCCGCGTGAAGCACACTGCTTGCACTGCTTGTTTGAAGGTTAACCCACTGCTTGCAAATGCAGCGCAGGGTATCAGCCATTAGCACCAAGCCATCTGGTATAATCTTACGCTTCCTGAATGGAAATTTCCAGCTTAGCTTGCTCACTTTGCGCTGTTCGGGAAATGTTCTGTGGCCGTTTGTGTGCAACATTCTGTATGATAGCTTTATCAGGGGTTAGCAGAGTGGGAGCGTGCGAGCGGGGAAGGTGCGGATGGGATGCCAAAGCCAAAGCCAAAGCAAGTGCCAAAGTGAATGCCAACAGCATGTGAAATGATTTTCCGTTCGACAGTCGACGCTCTCAGCCTCGGCCTGACACCTTCCACAAGCGGAAGAGAGAGACAAAGGGAAACAGAAAGAGACAGAGGGACAGGGGGACAGGGAATAGACGAGGCGAGAGCACTGTGCAACAGAGAAGCAACACATACGAATAGCATTAGAAGACATGCAGCTCTATAAATACACACGTTTTACCCCGCCCTTTATGCCACCTGGCTCTGTGGCAATTAAAGTGGCGACAACCTGTTGGAATTGGCTTAGAACTGGGAATGGGACAAGAGTGAAAATGGAATTAGAAAGCGGAACAGGAATGGCAATGGCAACGGGAGAGGGATGGGGATTAGCAATAAAAAAGATTATGCATATGAAACAGTGGAATAGTGATGCTAATGGGATTGGAGTAAAGATGGGGATAGGAAACTTCATCCATGCGCAGTATTTTATGTCTAACTATGCAATACAAATCCTTTTAAATTCGAAATCTGGCAAATGTATATAAGCTATCGAATTTTTTACCTTTTCACCCATAAAATCTACATCATCCATAAATCGCTTTTTATGTTTAATTGTGCCTTGGAAATCGTTTAGGATTAAAATCTGGCAAATATCAGTTATAGAGTTTTTTGACATTTTGCTATGGTTAAAATACACAACCCACAAAGTACATATATATATTCTGACTCAGGACGACGAGCTGAGTTGATATAGCCATGTCCGTCTGTCTGTCTGTCTGTCTGTCTGTCTGTCTGTCTGTCTGTCTGTCTGTCCGTCTGTCCGTATGAACACCTAGATCTCAGCAACTATAAAAGGTAAAGACACCACCTTTCCGGATTTAGGTAGTCAGCTAATCAAGCAGATCAAGTTTGTTTCAAACTTTTGATATCTCGCCTCCTTCATTCGCGAATCATCAAAAATCTACACCTACCTCAAAAATCTTAAAAACTATAAACGCCCACAAAAGCTACAATAATAAAACTAGAGACTTGCAATTTGGCATGTGCGTAGTCATGCCAATGCCATGTCCACCGATGCTTTAAATTAAATTATGGTTTGAAATAGAAATAGCGAAGATATGCAATAGACAATGTTTTTCAAAATAAATTTATGTACAACTGCAGCCACAATATAAGAGCTACAGACTTGTAATTTGGCATGTGAGTAGCCTATTGAATCATCTATCGATGCTGTGAACTACATTACAAAAGGAGAAGAAACGGCGAAGTTATGCAGCAGTAAATTGTTTTTATAAATGTATGTAAGCACTACTACAGCCACAGTTTAAAAGCTATAGACTTGGGATTTGGCATGAACGTAGCTTATGGCACTATCCATCAATGCTGTGAATTACATTACGAACGAAGAAAAAACAGCGAAGATAGATCAGACAAAGAGCCATCTAGATCTTGCAGACTATAAGAGCTAGAAATACCATTTTTGGGTATTTAGGTTCTCCTATGCAGCAATCATATCAAGTTTGTTTCGGTTTTTTGATAACTCCTCTCATTCCTCCGCTAACCGAAAAACCAATTTAGCTCATTTAGTTTACAGTTTTAAAGCTTCAGTTTTGAAGCTAAAGATTTAGGATGTGGCATGTACGTAGTCTATGACAATCCCCATCGATGCTGTGAATTACATTACGATCGGATAAGAAACAGCGAAGAAAACACAAAGTACAGGGTCTCCTACAGTCGGTTGCGTCCGACTGTAGCTCCGTCCTTACTGGTTTTACTTTGCTGTTATTTATTGAATCTTCTCTTATGAGACTAACAATAAGTGCATACTCGGTGTAGGGTGTAGGGTGTAGGGTCAGCTTGTTGTGATACTTTTCCAGGTGTATTGCTATCTCATCTCTGATGGGAAGTACGTTTAGGTCCCTGTGGATGTTTTCGTTCCGAACATACCACGGTGCCCCGGTGATAGTTCTGATGATCTTTGACTGCGTTCTCTGTATTATCTCAACTTTGCTGTTGCTGGCGTTGCCCCACAAATGGCATTCACACGTCCATATCGGTTTTAGGACTGAATTGTAGAGCAGGATCTTGTAGTCTAAGCTAAGGGGACAGAATGAGGACGATCCCTCGTCTTTTTATTTAACGTGGCATTTACCAAAATAGGTTTAAAACCACGATGTCCCTATATGCACATAGTGCATATGACACAAGAGTCTGGAACAAAGCGCCAACTAACGCCCCTTAAGTCTTCCACTATTGTGGAAGCCCTAAGGTACCAAATTATGTACATATTGTTGGATATGTACAAACCCTTGGTGGGGGTCGAAGTGTATCTAGCACCTCTGCTGCTCTAAGGGTCACAGCACCCAGTTGATAAACGCAACTTCACGTCGAGACTGGCGTCTCTACCCGCATTTGGGTTTCAACACACAGCCACCACGAACTCCCCATTTGGGGGCCAACCTCAATTTTCGACGGACTCAAGGTTCATAATATTTGCCGCCGAAAACCCGTGGTACCGATTTAAGAGCTCGGTGGACTCTCCCCTTTCAACACCAACACGTTTGGAAATAGGGAAATACCGTTTCTATTTTAGTCGCCTTTTACGACAAGCAGTAGATGCTGTGGTAGTATTCTCTTCCCGCCACCACACGGGGAAAGCTAAGGGGACAGCGGGCGTTGATGAGCCAATGGAGGCTGTTAGCCTTTAGCATTAGGTGCGTTCTTTTAGTTTCAATATGCTTGCGCCAGGTGAGCCGCCGGTCAAGATGTACGTCCAAATACGTAACTTCATTTGCTTTCGGAAGTACAGTATTGTTTAATGTAAGATCTGGACAATCTTGTCTATTGAGAGTGAACGTTATATGTTTACATTTTTGTTCATTTATTTCGATTCTCCAGTCAGCCATTTCTCCACAGCCACCAGATGAAGCGCTAGTTGCGCTGATGCTTTTAGTGGACATTTCGAGCGGCTGAGAATAGCGGTAGATGTTGTAAGTTGGCTGCTAGTAGGGATGTCCGCGGTGTAGAGAAGATATAACATTGGTCCAAGTACGCTGCCTTGAGGAACTCCAGCCTCGGCGATACAGTTATTTGACGTGGTTGTATTACATTTTACTGCAAATACCCTGTTGTAGAGATATGACTTCGGAAGTTTGTGGGTGTTGTGGGGAAGCATTATTCTAATTTTATGCATAAGGCCATCTAGCCATACTCTGTCGAATGCTTGGGAAACATCCAGGAAAACAGCAGAACAGTATTCTCTGTGCTCGAAAGCAGTTCTTATTTCAGATGTTATATGGTTGACC
The DNA here is from genome assembly GCA_035045125.1 of Hypselothyrea guttata. Classification (NCBI taxonomy): domain Eukaryota; kingdom Metazoa; phylum Arthropoda; class Insecta; order Diptera; family Drosophilidae; genus Hypselothyrea; species Hypselothyrea guttata. The sequence goes on along the minus strand of JAWNNJ010001770.1, from coordinate 9,528 downwards.
TGCTCAATAGTGGCATGTTTTTTACGAAAACCGAATTGATGTGCTGGAATTTTGTTGTGTCTTGTCAGGTATGGAATGATATTAGTAAGAAGACATTTTTCCAAGATTTTTGATAGACATGTTAGTAAGCTTATTGGTCTATACGATGAGGGAACTGAATGATCTTTGCCAGGTTTTGGTATCATTATGACTAACTTTTTCTATCTCTCTGGGAAGTGGACAAGTCGCGTTATGGCATTGAAAAGTTGGCAGATTGTGCAAACTGCACAATATGGTATTTCCATAATCATCTTTGGATTAATTAAATCACAGCCTGGAGACTTATGTGGTAGTTGCTCCTTAATGATTCAGTTATAGCAAACTCAGGCTTAGATACAATAAATAGGAAAATTAGCTTTCAGTTTTCGGAGGGATTTGAATGATTATTTCGTTTTTTAAGTTACACACAGTTTGAGCAAACAGATCAATAGAAATTAAATATTCAGCACACTTAATAATTTAATAGATTAATAAAACACAAATACAATAATAAAATACCAAAACACAAAACAACAGTGGCAGCTATGAGCGTTTGCAACTCGCTCAGCTTAGCCTTCAGCTCCAGCACATTCGCCCGTTGCTTCTGCGCATGCATCTCATTCTCGGCCAGCGTCTGATGCAGCTCCTGTTGCAGCCGCCGATTCTCCCCATCGATTCTTACAATATCCTCCCTGAGCTGGCGCAGCTGCTCTCTCAATCCCTGCCCCAAGCCCGGCTGCTGCTGTTGCTGCGGCTTGTTCTTAATCTGCAGCGCACGGTTTGCATACCGCAGCGTGCTCAGCGTCTCCGTCACATTGTAGTCGGCGGGACTGACGCAGGCGATCATCAGCGTAATCGAGTTGCCACCCAGCGAGTCCTGCAGCAGCCGCGTCAGCTTCGACTGCCGATACGGCACAAAGCTGGCCGCTTGTTCAGAGCCCAGCACGTTGATGACATTGCCCAGGGCGAGCAGGCCCTTGTTGATGGTGACGCCCTCCTGGAAGCGATCGCCTGTGGTAAGGGTTTTGGAGCAGCGCTCCGAGCCAGCCAGATCGACAAAAGTGAACTTGGATTTGGTCACCGATTTCTCGCCACTGCACTGCGGCAGCCGTTCTCGATCTCCGACTTGAGCAGCGGGCGCACGCGCAGCGCAACCGTCACCGAATCACACATGGCTTTGTGGTATGGGTGTATTCATAAGAGTACACAGGGATTAACCAATTTAGAAGCACAAGCGCGCAGTTTAAATTACAAAACAAATACAATTAATGAATATGAAAAGCAGAGGGGAAAATGAAAACTAATACGGAATACAGTATACTGCCTACTATATTGTTGCGTACAAAACATGTCCCCCTGGGGTATGCAACAGATATTAGTACATCTGCCTTTTTGCACTAGCCTTCCCTATTTTTAAAATCTTTTTGAAATCAGATCTGATGGTGAAAATAATAGACATTCATCATCTGTGTCAGTGTGTATATGTGTGTATGTGTGAGTGTGTGATTGTGGGTGATTGTGTGTGGGAGGTGTGTGGGTGTGAATGAGTGTGAGCGAGTGTTATATGTTAGTGTTGTTATTATTGGATTCGCAATTGGTAATTGTTGATCAATACGCCACACAGAGAGAATGAATGTGAGCGAGAGATAAACAGGGAAGAGAGAGAGAAAGGTAGCCATACAAAGCCACAGCCAAATATATATGTATATATAGATATATGAATAGTTTATTGATTAATGAGTAGTTTATTAATGTCATGATTATGATTATGTGGTACCCACACACACACATCCGCGCATACGCACACGCACACACATAGACACACACACACACACACACGTTTCGATGTAACCGTAACATGAGCAGTTAACAGTAACACGAACAGTAACAGAACGTCAACAGTAACAGTAACAGATGATGAACAGATGTTTAGCAGTAGACGCAATTCAATCGAATGATGTTTGTTTGTTTGTTGTTAGTTCAATTATCGATTTTTTGTTATCATTTACAGTTTGATTATCAGATATCGTTTATCGAATATCGTATATCGGATGCGTTTTTGATGATTAGTCGAAGTTGAAGTTGAGTTGAGTTGAGTTGAAGTCGAACGATCGGGCGCAGGGTTGAAGTTGTAGTAGTATCAGTAGTATCAGTATATGGTTGGTAGTATTGGTTAAAAAGAAAGTAGAGAGAAAGGTAAAAAAAGAACACAAATGTCAACAAATTTCGACTGTATATAGACTGTAGCTGCAGTGAAGTATTCATTTTTGTTGTATTTTTTCATTCATTTGTAATTTGTGAATAAATTCTAATTTCAATTGGGTGCTAAAAGTACGCTAAGTGTGTCACATGAAATCAGAAGTGATACAAACTGAATGGACCCCATTGTAGCTAGTGTTAGTACAGGGCCTGCAAATCAAATCAAATGTAATTAAATCAAATATAATTAACGAGCATGCAGCAAATCATATGGCAACGCTTTCCAGAATTATTCACTTGTTTCAACTCAGTTTCGGCTAGGGATGTTGATATTATATCGCAAAGTTATTGTTATCGATAGTTTTTGTACATTTTGATTTAAATCGAGTTTTGTTTGGCATTTATTTCGAGTAAAGTTAGTTTTGTTCAATATTTGTATTTGCATAAAAGTTTGTGTTTAATATCTTCATATTTTTAATATTTATCTAATTATAATTAATATTATTTGCAATTTTTATATTTATTTCGTGCCTTCCTAATTTTTGTTTCGATATTTTATTCTATGATCAATATTACGGATGGTTTTTGGGTTTTATCGATTGCAACCTAAAGGGGACAGGAAATCTAAGAATTAAATGAACTTCTTCTTCTGATTAAGTATATTTTGCAATGGGTAAGGGTATGCATACAAAGATTTTAAAGGAGGAAAGGAAAGCAGCAGCAAATCCTGCAAATCCGAATCCGAATCAGAAATGGAATAATTAAAGAAAATAAGCTGTTTCAATGGCAAAACTAAACATTTAATTGCATCTTTGATGCACTCGACCGAAAGGCAAGCGAGCAACCACACACTAATTACGACAAAATACGAACAAGACGAGCAAGAAACATGCATAGCAGAAAGAGTGGCAACGACAATGAGCGACAAACGAGACAGCGAACGAGCAGATAATTAACAAACTGATGCCACAGAAACAGACACAGACACAGCCACAGCCACAGCCACAACCACATCTACATCCACAGCCAGAGTCAGCCCCGCCCCCTGCGACCCACCGAAGTGGGCTTAGCTCAACCACACAAGTACATGGCATTTGAGTGTGGTTGCTGATGTTTGCTGTCGTTTGTTGCTGTTGTGGTTGTTGCTGATATTACACTTGTTTTATGTCACATGATTACGCGAACAACATAACAGCCACACCTCCTCTTCCCCCTCCCTCGGTCCATCTTCCCCTCCCGTAGTTCCAGGCCGTATGTTAGTTTGACTCGCTGTGGTTACCTCAAATGCGTTTATTAGACATAAGCCGTTGATCTCAGTCAGAGAATCGTGGGGAAATACAGAACAGAGAGCGGGATAGAGAACGAGAGCGACACAGACAGAAAGAGATAGTGATAGAGGGAGGAGCGAACGAGAGAGAGACCGATAGATTTCCAACTTTGCTTAGCTATCAGCAAGGTATCTGCATCTAACAAAAGTTGGTGTTTTGGGTTTTCAGTGCTTTCAAAAACTTTTTTTTTGACCCTAAAAACTGACAAGTCATGAAAATTGACAACAGCACATGCAACGATGTGTTCGAACTGCTCGCTTGCAGCGGTTTCGGTACAGTTCCTAGGTGACTTGCATGCTCGATCCGATCTACGTGTTCGATTCGCACAAGTTGGATGCTAGTCGTCTTATATATAGCCGAATTTCTTTGAAAGCTAGTGTAGTATAATTAAATAGAATTCAACTTTTTGGGAGACAACGTCGGCCGCTGTAGTCCTGTGGTCTAGGCTTATATCGCATGTTGTAAAATGGTATCGAGTGCCCGGCGGCTGTGGGTTCCAATCCCACGTTAAGCATGGTTGTGTGCGATGTCCTTTTTTATTTATTTATGTTTTTAATGTGATTTAGACTTTATTTTTACTTACAAATATTTTTTTTGTATATAAACATATTTAGGTTGATTTCAAATGCGGAGTACCTCTTTTATACCTTAATAAAATCTCTCTATCAAGCGTAATATATAGCATAGAAGGTCGGTATTTAGAAAATATTTTCTCTACCATTAAAAAACCGCCCTTGAAATCGCTTATTAATCACAGAATATTTAAAACCAGAATGGGCGGAGCAAATCAGTCGGACGGGCCCGACTGTCTTATACCCTGTGCCAAAGCTCGAGTATATACAGTATAAAATGTATTTAAAAATTTTACATATTATTTAATTTATTTATATTTTATGTTTATTAACCGATTTCAATGCGCTTGTCGAGATAGTTAAATACTTCAGCAGTACTTCCTCCTCTTCCCTTTATACGTGCGTCAGCTGCGCTGCTGCTGCTGCGCTGCTGAGCTGCGCTGCCAATTGCGTAGCGTATATCTACTTTGTTTATTAACCGATATCAATGCGTTTTTCAGGATAGGTAAATATAGTGGAAGAGAGTATATATACCAAATAACAACATTCTATTATTAATATTACGCTTGTTTCTGAACTTTTAAGTTCAACTATTGTGAAGCTTATATCTCCTGTGTTTCTTAACCGATTTCAATGCGCTTTTCGGGATAGTTAAATATAATACAAGAGAGCTCAAGTTCCAAATAACAACCTTCTATGTTCAATATTACGCTTGTTATTCAACTTTTTATGTTCAAAAACACGAGGTTGTTAGGGTTTTATTGATTTTTGGGCGTCAAGGGGGCGTGGCATCCAATTTTCGAAATAAACTTGATATGCGTAAGATAACTACCTATCTAAAGCAACCAAAACGGCATCTCTAGCTTTTGTAGTTGCTGAGATCGACGCGTTCATCCAAACAGACGGACAGACGGACAGACGGACAGACAGACAGACAGACAGACAGACGGACATCGCTAAATCGACTCCGCTCGTCTCCCTGATCAAGAATATATATACTTTGTGGGGTCTGCCACGCCTCCTTCTGCCTGTTACATACATTCTGACAAAGTTATTAACCCTGTTTTTCTCATTTTTCAAATGGTCACAGGGTATAAAAATACAAAATGTATTTTATGAAAAATTAAAATTTGTATTGATTGTTTGCGATACAAATCGTTTGAGATCTAATCTGACTTATTCAATTTGTATACCTTGTACCCATTAAACAATTGAAAAAACAGGGTTAACAACTTTGTGCGGATGTATGTATGGCAGACCGCACAAACTATATATATCCTTGACCAGTGAGACGAGCTGAGTCGATTTAGCCCTTTCTGTCTGTTTCTCTGTCTGCCCGTCCGTTTGTATGAACGCTGAGATATGCAAAACTAGAAAAGCTCAAGAAGCCGTTTTGGTAATTTTTGTAAGGTGTACACCATACGCATATCAATTTTATTTCAAATCTTGGATGCCACGTCCATTTCGTCCACAATGAACCTAAATAGAATTCATTGACCAATTAAAGACATACGAATCGGTATACATGAATTTGTTTTCAGTTTCAGTTAGTCAACATAGGTCCATTATTCAGAGAACTATGATGATTCATAGGTTTTTAATTAATTCATAAATATTAATACATATCGCCTGTTTCCCAGAAGAGTGTCATAACTCAAAAAACGCGATTTTTGAGTTAATGATGCAGTAATGTTCGTTGAATATTAATCTATCTTGTGTCAAAATTTCATTATTCTATCTTCAATACACACAGCGTGAGAAGAGAATATGTCGCTCCACCTTGTATGGAGATACACGGCGCTTGAAAACTTTAAACGCGTTTATCTCGAAACGCACTTTTTTGAGTTATGACACTCTTCTGGTAAACGAGCGATATGTATACATGTATACATGCTCAAGTGGTCAGCAGCTATGTGGCTACGCTTGCGCATAGCGTTGCCATATTGTTAGACTGATTGCCCGCTAGATGCAAACGTTCGGTAAATAATTACTTATATGGGGTACAGAGTATTCTACAGTCGGGCCCGTCCTCACAACTCATTTGCCCCGTCCGAATTTTTATAAAGATTGTTTTGTAAACTGGCTTCGATTAATAATTCTTTATTCTGAAGCAATTCAAATCGGTGAAGATCAGAGAATAGCGGGTGAAAAGTGAACGGTTCAGGTTTATGGAAATAAGTGTTTAGCATCGGGGCAAGTGTCAGTTAATGCTGCCACAATACTATATATATATATATATATATATATATATATACATATATATATATACATAGATACCAGCTCGTATCATAGAGATGTCAACTTAAGTTTTGCTTATGTCAGACAAGGCTTGCACAAGGACGATGTGTGTCAATCAGTTTTGGCGTGTGAAGCGCTTGCCTAGCGCTGGAAGGGGGCTACGTTAGGGGTAAATGGGGTAATGGATGAGGTGGGGCTGGAGGGGGAGGATGAAGAAGAGGAAGACCTGTCTAATAAGCATAGATTTTATATTCATACGGCAGAGTCTTTGGCAAGTTGGCTCGTCGCAGTCGAAAGCGGATTACCGAGCAGCCAAATCAGACATTAAGCCTTTTCCAAAAGGATTTGGGAACGCAGGCAAAGTGAATACCGACAAAATAAAGGCGAAAGAGATAGCCGAGAGAGAGAGAGAAAGAAAGAGAGAGAGAGAGAGAGGGAGAGAGAGAGTGAGATGACAGTTTTTCGCTAAGGGAAAAATGCAGAAACATTTATTCTTTCAATTCGTTTGCTGATTTTCCATCTCGTTTTTCGCTTTTTTGCCCCACGTTAAGTGAAAATGCTATAAAGAAAATGCACACACAGACGCAGGAAAATGGAGGACAGCATATAAAATGCTAGAGCATAAGGATAAGGAAATGGTTGAGCATAAGTGGAAGAGGGGAGAGGGGCAAGTGGAAGTGTGCCATAATAAAAAGAGTTTTAGATTCTAATGTGGTTTCCATGCCAAAAAGAGGAAAACAAGAAAACAATAAGAGACCAAATGAAAATAGGCGCCAAAGGGGAGGCAAATAAACGGAATAAACTCTTAAAAGCAAAGCGAAAAAAAGCGAACTCAAGTTTTATATAAGAAATGAATACGTGCATAGTACACCAAAAAAAAAAACATATATATATATACTATATGAGAAACATGTTGAATTTTAGATCTTTCGATAATTTTCCAACAATTTGATGGGGTTTTTGACGAAAAAAAGAGTGCATTTTGAACTATTTCCTATTCCTTTCATGTCAATTAAATATACAATGTTTTTTTTCAAGTATATGAGTTGGTCATAAAGTCTAGCTGCGCTCTCTACTTCTCTTTCTCTGTCTCTCTACTGCTATCTCTTTCCAATTTGCTTATGTGTAGAGTTAAGAGCGTATACAGTCGTTGCGGCCATAAGTTACAACAGACCAAAACATTTCGATTGCCTCCACGCATGCCACATGCCACAATCCTCATGCCACAATTCCGTTTCGAGTTCTTAGAGCTATTGTTTTGGGGCTACTTCACAGCTTTCTGCTTTTCGCTTTTCACTTGCCACTTGCCGCTTGCCACTTTCCACTTGCCGCATGTAATTCAATGAAGCAGCAACAACAGAAACAGAAAAAAAGCAGCCTCGAAAAGACGATAAGACGCTCGAAGGGCAGGAGAAGGAGGCATGGGTCTGAGGCATGCCTCATACATTGTGTTTACGTGCTTAGCCCAAACATTTGCATATTAACCCTCTAACGGGTAAGACCGTCTACAGACGGTCTCCAGTTTTTGGCGTCTAGCGATCAAACTGTTGACTTTTTTGAGTCAAATGAAATGGATATATCTTTAAAATTAAATTTCCATTCTTTTAAGATATATTTAACCACATTTCACCCATGCGTTCAATTACAATCATCGTCTGAACTTGAAAATTTGAAAAAACTCAGAAAAAAATACCCCTTGACAAAAGTAGTTTTTGCACAAAATAAATAAAATATTTTAACTTGTCCAATCTACTTGGGATTTTTTTTACTGATATATCAGACAATATATTTATTGAAATAAATTATTTTGTAATGCGTAAATGAATATAAATGTTGATTTGCATAAAAAATTCATTGACCGTCTGTAGACGGTCTTGCCGGGCTGAGCGTAAAAAATCGCGACTGCGCTGGCTGCGCTGCTTGCGAATGCACAGTTGCGGCCATAAATACTTCTAGTAGAGATATCGTTATGAAATTTTCACCAAAAATCTAAAAAAATAATTTAAATATACTATAAAAAAATTGGCCACATCGGCTGACTATATCCTATAGCTCCCATAGAACCCTCTAACGCGCAAACACTCGAGTGTATCATATTGTCGATCATTTAAATGCGAAATAGCCGACTTTACCTATATAAGGCAATATATTATGCATCCAAAATGTGGTTAATGCATAACTACATAATGCATAATGATCAATGGATGACTTTGCTTTGCTTGAAGATTCAAATATGAACTCGAAAAATAGTTTCATGGATCGGTTTCACGCTCGTGTGCATGCTTGCGAGTGCACAATTGCGGCCATAAATACTTATAGTAGAGATATCGTTATGAAATTTTCACCAAAAATCTAAAAAAATAATTTAAATATACTATAAAAAAATTGGCCACATCGGCTGACTATAACCTATAGCTCCCATAAAACCCTCTAACGAGCAAACACTCGAGTTTATCCATATTGTCGATCATTTAAATATATTATGATTACTTTTTGTTTGGTGATATTATTGAAAACAATTTTTTACTGATAGTTATGGAATTTACATTTGTTACAAAATGTTTAAATTTCATTAGATTTGCATCCATTTCACCAGTTTTATTAAATCTAATATATGAAGGTAAATTGAATGATATATTAGGAGTATTTTTTGCATCATCACGAGATGTTGGGCGAACTATATATATATATATCATAAGTAGATTTGCTGGCGATAAGACCAGGAACTATTCCCTCTCAAAACTCTATAAGTGGTGGCCATATCCATGATAGGAAAGCCTTTTTTAATATGTCGGAACTCTACACGATCATGAAACCGATCCATGAAACTATTTTTCGAGTTCATATTTGAATCTTCAAGCAAAGCAAAGTCATCCATTGATCATTATGCATTATGTAGTTTTGCATTAACCACATTTTGGATGCATAAATATATTGCCTTATATAGGTAAAGTCGGCTATTTCGCATTTAAATGATCGACAATATAGACACACTCGAGTGTTTGCGCATTAGAGGGTTCTATGGGAGCTATAGGATATAGTCAGCCGATGTGGCCAATTTTTTTATAGTATATTTAAATTATTTTTTTAGATTTTTGGTGAAAATTTCATAATGTTATCTCTACTAGAAGTATTTATGGCCGCAATTGTGCACTCGCAAGCAGCGCAGGCAG